>CM036247.1:2007902-2379381 GCA_020698575.1 Bostrychus sinensis
GGCAGGACACTCAGAGCCGTCCTGCTCCTGAGGTTCCTCTGGGGGCATGATGAAGACCGTGTGCTCCCCGCAGTGAGTCTCGTCCAAATCCACCAAACGCACCTCCTCAGGCTTCTCCACATCCACCTGTTTAACACACACAGCTCTTTAAACTGGCTTTTAATGCTCAGTTAAAGGAACAAGACTCAACAGGACAAAAAAAACAAGGACTCAGAGTTTCCCCCAGCGCTTTATAGCTAAGGCGGCTGTAATGTCCAGTTTGTTCTTCAACATGGACACTACCTGCTACCAGAGGTCTTGTCTGACGCGTTGTGATAAAGTCAGTGAAAATATTTATAAACCTTACAAATGATACTTGCAACTTTATTTAAGGTCCAATAGATTTCCATCCATAAAGGGTTCAACATCCAACGTTGAAATACAAAATTTAAAACCATAAACGATCCAGCAACCTTCCCGCACAACGGTCAAAAGACTGTAGCTTCCTTCCAGCAGCATCACCGGAAGGAACTAGCATCACCGGAAGGAACTAGCATCACCGGAAGGAACTAGCATCACCGGAAGGAACTAGCATCACCGGAAGGAACTAGCATCACCGGAAGGAACTAGCATCACCGGAAGGAACTAGCATCACCGGAAGGAACTAGCATCACCGGAAGGAACTAGCATCACCGGAAGGAACTAGCTCACCTCCATTTATCCTCCTCCCCACACAAGAATACCACGTACACATTCCCCCGAATCTAATGTTCACATAAAAACACCACACAAGGTAACACCAATTTGGCTCTAACAGCGGAAGCAAGAACTAAACAAGAACTAAACGAGGACTAAACCACAGCTAAACCAGGTCTAAACCAGGACTACAACAAGAACTAAACAAGAACTAAACGAGGACTAAACCAGGTCTAAACCAGGACTACAACAAGAACTAAACAAGAACTAAACAAGAACTAAACAACTAAACGAGGACTAAGCCAGGTCTAAACCAGGACTACAACAAGAACTAAACAAGGACTAAACGAGGACTAAACCACAGCTAAACCAGGTATAAACCAGGTCTAAACCAGGTCTAAACCAGGACTACAACAAGAACTAAACAAGGACTAAACCACAGCTAAACCAGGACTACAACAAGAACTAAACAAGAACTAAACAACTAAACGAGGACTAAGCCAGGTCTAAACCAGGACTACAACAAGAACTAAACAAGAACTAAACGAGGACTAAACCAGGACTACAACAAGAACTAAACAAGAACTAAACAACTAAACGAGGACTAAGCCAGGTCTAAACCAGGACTACAACAAGAACTAAACAAGGACTAAACCACAACTAAACCAGGACTACAACAAGAACTAAACAAGAACTAAACGAGGACTAAACCACAGCTAAACCAGGACTACAACAAGAACTAAACGAGGACTAAACCACAGCTAAACCAGGACTACAACAAGAACTAAACAAGAACTAAACGAGGACTAAACCACAGCTAAACCAGGTCTAAACCAGGACTACAACAAGAACTAAACAAGAACTAAACGAGGACTAAACCACAGCTAAACCAGGTCTAAACCAGGACTACAACAAGAACTAAACAAGAACTAAACGAGGACTAAACCACAGCTAAACCAGGTCTAAACCAGGACTACAACAAGAACTAAACAAGAACTAAACGAGGACTAAACCACAGCTAAACCAGGTCTAAACCAGGACAACAACAAGAACTAAACAAGAACTAAACAAGGACTAAACCACAGCTAAACCAGGACTACAACAAGAACTAAACAAGAACTAAACAAGAACTAAACGAGGACTAAACCAGGTCTAAACCAGGACTACAACAAGAACTAAAGAGGACTAAACCACAGCTAAACCAGGACTAAACCAGGACTACAACAAGAACTAAACAAGAACTAAACGAGGACTAAACCACAGCTAAACCAGGTCTAAACCAGGACTACAACAAGAACTAAACAAGAACTAAACAAGGACTAAACCACAGCTAAACCAGGACTAAACCAGGACTACAACAAGAACTAAACAAGAACTAAACGAGGACTAAACCACAGCTAAACCAGGACAACAACAAAAACTAAACAAGAACTAAACGAGGACTAAACCACAGCTAAACCAGGACTACAACAAGAACTAAACAAGAACTAAACAAGAACTAAACGAGGACTAAACCAGGTCTAAACCAGGACTACAACAAGAACTAAAGAGGACTAAACCACAGCTAAACCAGGACTAAACCAGGACTACAACAAGAACTAAACAAGAACTAAATGAGGACTAAACCACAGCTAAACCAGGTCTAAACCAGGACTACAACAAGAACTAAACAAGAACTAAACAAGGACTAAACCACAGCTAAACCAGGACTAAACCAGGACTACAACAAGAACTAAACAAGAACTAAACGAGGACTAAACCACAGCTAAACCAGGACAACAACAAAAACTAAACAAGAACTAAACGAGGACTAAACCACAGCTAAACCAGGACAACAACAAAAACTAAACCAAGACTAAACCACAGCTAAATCAGGTCTAAACCAGGACTACAACAAGAACTAAACAAGAACTAAATGAGGACTAAACCACAGCTAAACCAGGTCTAAACCAGGACTACAACAAGAACTAAACAAGAACTAAACGAGGACTAAACCACAGCTAAACCAGGTCTTAACCAGGACTACAACAAGGTCAAAGAAGAACTAAAAGACCAGGACTAAGCCAGGACCAAACCCTGACCTTCTGCACACACTCGTCGAAGAACTCGAGGCAGGCGTGGCGGTCGCTGACGAAGGAGCACTCCTCGATGAACTGCGTGAACATCTGAGTCCGAGTGAGCTGGGAGTAGAACTTCTGCTGGGTCCGGTCTCTGGACTTCAGGAAACCTACGGGAAACACAGGCATGGAATAAAATTAAACACAACACATCGCATTCATTCACCTACCTCCACCTTTTTATCAACTAAGTCAAGATGCTTCACTGTAAACCTTTTTAAAGTAACCTGGATGACTGAGAACCTTCACAGATGTACTATCATAATATCAAAGGTGAGTGTCGTTGTGGGGGAGCGCACCCTGCAGGTTGAACAGTGAGCTGCAGTCCGTGGCGGTGTCAGACGGGGCCTGGGTGATGGGCAGCAGAAAGGTCCTGTAGCCTTTCAGTAAACAGCTCATGAAGCGCAGAAACGCCTCCTGAATCTCCAGCTCCAGCTGCTTCTGCCGGCGGTAAATCTGGTCGTAGTCTGTGAGCAGAAACTCCAGCGTCGCCTCCTCCTGGCCCGGAGTGCAAACTGCAGACAGAACAAACAATGAGCTTCAAGTAATTTAAAGGGACTGGCGATGGACAAGTTGGAAATCACATTAACATCATATTATGACTGTAAAAGCTCATGTTTCTCTTTTTCCTGTTGTTCTGTGGCGTGAGTGTCTCCATTACACCAGTGAATATCATCATCATCATCAAACTTTATTTCAGACACATATATGTCTATAGCATAAAAAGAGAAAAGATAAACAGACACAAAGAAAAACACAATACAACACATTCATATATTTACATATAAACTATTGCGCCAGTGACTCCACAGCCTAGAAAAGAACCTAACCAAACTTTGTGTGGGGTTGGTCAGAGAGTAAATGCTGCTGTTTCCAGAGTCTGGTAACCTGCACATGCATCTGTACATAAGATTACACAGCACTGCAGCACAGCTGGGCACAGCAGCTTTCACAAACATCTCACTGGCTCTGCTCCAGCGAGGAACCTTCAGCAGCATCCTCATCCCATCATTGTATGCCACCTGAAGTTTCTGCATACTGCTTTTTCTGTAGTGCCATCACAGGGGGGCAGTATACACGGGTACAGAAATCCTTAGAAAGTGCAGTCTTGACATGCCAAATTTTCAAATAAGCATGTTTGCTTGTGCATGCAGCATACAGCACTGCCTATAAATGTCTCTATCATCAGACAGGTCAGCAGTTATGTAGTGTCCCAGGTTGTGACGGAGTCATGTCATTCTCCCCGTCCCTAAGAGCACCGCATCGTGCTGCGTGCTTTCCCTTCCTCCGCTCTAGCAGCGCGGGCCTCACGCGCATACCGTTGGCACCGCGTGGACGCGGTCGGAGTGCGACACACACACACACATATGGCATCGTTACCTCAGGCCCCACCAAACTTACTGCATGGCATTCGGTCTAACTTGTTTTCCCTCTGTCCTATCCCTTAATACATAAAATTGTCTGTTTCCCACAGTGCGACCCTGGGTGCACACTAGGTCCTACTGCTCCCGCCCGTCGTACTCACTTGCGTCCGCTTCCACATGCGTAGCTCCTGGTGGCCGCCAAACAGAAGCAAATGTAAGGGGCGTATTGATATACCACGTCTGCGCGCGGTATGATGGGTCATGTGACCAGAAATGTTCATTTTTCATATTTTGTGTGATTAGATAAAAAGAAAGGAACCTGTTCAGTGAAGGAATGGTAGAATGAAAGAGGAATATTTTTAGGAATGATAATATTATGTTGAATGGTATAAAATTAACCTGTTTATGAAAATGTATTTTTTTTTATGTTATGTAATGCTCGTGGGAGGGGCTTAAGGGTTTATAAGCGGGACCATTCTGGCCTCCTGGCAGTCTGTGCCTGGTTGCATTGAGGGCAACATCAGGCTCGATTGTGCGTTTGCTGAATTGGAATTTAAACATGTCTCGTCACACTTTGTAAATAGCACTGCTTTTGAATTTCACACTGGTTGCATTTTTTTTTTTTCTTCCTTTCGGGGAGTTTGGTCAAATAAACCACCTTAAACTGAATTCCCGACTTGGCCATTGTTTTTTCGGCGCGAGCCCGCAACACAGGTACTTAGCCTGATCACTGCCTTTGAGGATGATGTCAGACAAGAAGTCAGGGAAAGATAGTTTTGTGTCCTCTTCACTCCTGACGATCATGATATTACTCTTTTTTTGCATTCTATTTAATGTCAAAGTCAAAACCATACTGCAAGCAAACCCTTAATAGATGCTGCAAACCAGCACTACAAGGACAAAACATCACCAGATCAACAGCAGACATTAACTGGTTGGTGATATTATTACCAACCCTACAACCAGTCCCACACTCATTCAACAAGGTCATCCATACAGACATTAAAAAGAAAAGGTGACAAAATGCTTCCCTGTCTCAGTGTTGCCAAACTCAGACTCAACCAATGAAAGTGTCCCTGATGCAAATGGGACCGCCCCCTCTTTTGTTCTGAGCGTGTGATTGGTCCCTGCTCTAGTTCCCCCTCTGTCAGAAACTCTTTATAACAAAGCCCAGATAAGATCCAAGAGTCTAATTTTTTTTTACTGATGACTTCAATTTTGCTGCTGTTGACTGGAGAATTATTCTGCTTGAGAGATACAACCTACTCCGTCCTTTTTGGCAAGATCTGTCCACTTCGTTCCCATGTCTATAAAAGGTGTTAACTCTAAACTGATCTAAATTATATCTTAATCCCATACACAACCTGCGTATAAAATAGGAGATCTCTATATCTCTTCATTTGATACCACTTCATCTCCAGGTTCCTTGATTTAAAGCACTTTGAGGACCATGGAGTTAGAAAAGCACTACATAAATGTCATGTGTTATTCTTGTCGAACTAAAAAAGTGTTGTAGAGAGCTAGTGTTTGGACTCACTCTTCTCCAGAGTCTTGTGGAGGTTGGTCAGAGTGTTGAACAGCATCTTTCCCTGTTTTCTGGGGAGAGACCTCCACGACAAAGGCTTCTTATCCTCCGACCTGACACAGGACAGGAAACAGAATTAGGTCCAGAGCTGTGGTTCTCAAACTTTTCATACCAAAACAAAAATATGGGGCTTTCAAAGTATCACTGTGAGCGAAAATGATCCTAAAAAAGGAGAAACAAGGGATTAAACCAGGTCTGAGTCAGGACATAAACCAGGACTAAACCAGGACTAAATCAAGAATAAAACTTACTGCAAAATAAAATAAAATCAGGACTTGTCACAGACTCTACACCAAATCAGGAACTGAAAAGGCTCTTGAGTACTACCAAAAGGAGCCCACGTACCACAGTTTGAGAACCTCTGGTCCAGATTAAACTTGAAAAAACCTGTCGCCCGTCCAGCCAGACCCATTCCCTTTCTCAGTGAAGTGAGTCTGATTTCACAGAGACTGCAGTAATTGTTTGCACAGAACAGAAAATGTCAGGTTGTAAGTAGACCGAGGTACTGACTGGAAGATGGTGTTGGTGTCCAGGTCCACGCAGACCACGTCCGGAGGGGGGTCGTGCAGGTCGAAGTAACTGGAGTGGACCCCGACGATGAAAGGCATGGGGGCCAGTAAGACGTCGGACATCTGCAGCGGACACAGAGGGATGTAGGGGCAGAGCCAGCGCAGGGGGAAGCTCATCTGAGGACAGAGACGCATGAGAGAGTGAACAAGGAGACTTCACTCATGGGGCTCCTTTCCCTGTCCCAACCCCGCCAGCCAATAACAGCCAAATATGTTCCATTAGGGCTGTGCCAAAAATCGAATTTAAAGTTGAATCGCGATAAATAACAGGGTCGATCTCGGTGATAAGCTTAGAGCCCTTTAATTCGATCTAGACAAGTCTACAAACAGTGCAGCCACAGAGAAGGTAAAAGGCGCACTTAGCCTATGTTTATGGTTACTGCACACCTGTTACAGCCTGAGCAAGAGAGAAGTGGAATAGAGTTTAGAGGAATAACCAACTAAAATGTACTACGCATTTAAATAAAAAAAAGCATAAAAAAAACAACAACAGTGAGAGCAGCTACTCAGTCTGTAGCAAGAGGGCTAATAAGGGAGCTAAGCTAACGTTAGCATTTGCTGTACTGCACAAAAACGGCAGTCCATACAATCGTTTTACTCTGCAATTAATCCATGAGACAAACAAAACTATCCATATATATTTCACCATCCTAACACCGCACACACCCCCAGGGATTTGGAAACGGGGCGCGCATGCAGTGGTTCGCAGTGGAGCGCACAGCCGCGGTGCGTCACGTGCATCAATACCGCATCTTGTTACTTGAAAAAGCTTCGTGATCAGTGCGGAGTTTTAAACGGGTGATTTTACTGTGAATAGTTTGACAAAATGAGAGAACTAGGTCCAGAAACTGTGTGGAGAGACAGGACTGTCCTATAACGACAGACTGGAGTTTTCCTGCTCTCATCAATGAAGCTGCAGCTCCTTCAGAGCAAGGAACTGGATAAGTTCTGTCGTTTTAAAACTCACAACATATTAGCCTCTTTCATTTGTTTAAATCATTAAAGTTATTATTGTATAAAAACTAAAACTTGCAATGAAAGACTCTACATTAAATCCCCCACTCTCCTGTTTCAATAAAATAAAACATCTGTAACCTCTGGTTTTAGAGCCACATGTGGCTTTGTAGCCCAGCTCTTGCAGCTCCTTGTGCATCTGACATCTGGTTATGTAAAGTCAATAAAGGAATGAGTGGACGACTATAAAACAACCTGCATCTGCATCATCTGTCAATTAAAAATAAAGCTTTCTCCAGAATATGGAGAAAGCTTTATTTTCTGTATGGTTTTACAGAATATGCTATGAACTGTTATAATAAACTTTTTAGCCTCAGCAGTCCACACAGTTGCACAGTGGACGACGTAGAAGTGCCACACATGAGTTAAATGATCCGTGCAGTGAGTATTTAACGCAGTTAGTTGTTAGTATGCAATTATGTCTCTAACTTGCAGTTGTACAGACTGTGCCTCCTCATGCCCAAAGCAGCTGGGACAGCCTCCAACCTTTAACATCACTTCACTATAGATGAGTGACTCATGAGTGTCTTATACTGTTTTGAAAACCTAAGCATTAGTTTGTCTCATCATAGCTTCCTCAATGTTTATATGATGTTGAAATAGATAGGTGTCTGTATATCAGAGTTTAACTGCGTGTTTCCTCACAGAGACGAGTGCTTCGCTGACGGAGGTGAGGACGTCCGGTCTCAGAGAGTGCAGCAGGAGTTTGTGTTCGGTCAGGGCGGCCAACAGCAGAGTACAGGCGTTCTCCGGACCCAGGTTCTGCAGCAGCTTCAGGAAACTGGCCCCACTGTGGAAGCATTTACACAAATACAACACATTACATTTTAATTTGTTGCATAGTTCCCTTTTAAAGAGTTGTTTACGCGACTGCTACTGTATGTGTAATTTTCTCTGTCTACGCTGTCTTGTAGTGAACCAGTATATTTTGAAAACTGCTAAAGTCCTACTAAAGCTTCTTTTTACTATGAATAATCCTACTACTACTATGACTACTGCTGCCTACTGTTACTAACACTACTACAGTTGCAGTAATCGTGTTAGTAGCAGTAGCAATCATTACTATTAAGCATATTATATTACCATACATTTTTTTGGGAAATTCTAGTAAATCTAAGTTCCCAGATCACATACTACAGCTGATTAAACTGTGTTTGCTGTGAAGCTGGACTGACCTGATGGGAAGAGGAGAGGACACCGGCTGACACAGAAGCAGGTTGTCGTACGGAGACAGCTGCAAAAAGACAATTTATATTTTAAAACTGCATTCACTTTCAGTCTCGGGGGGGTGTTGAGGCGCGAGCGTTGTGAAAACATGTTGCATCTGTAGAAATGTAGCGGTGTGTTTGGTGGAGTTACCTGAACCAGGATCCGTGGCCTTTGAGGAGAGGGGAAAGGGACGTTGTGCATGAAGCTGGAGATGTGTCTGTGGAAATTAAACACAAAAAAATACAGTTAAAGGGGAACCACAAAACGTTTCTTGTTTCTTTGTGGTTTCTGTCAGATTTTTCTCAGTGGAGCGCCCCCTACATTTGGGAGTAAAGCTCCTTTTGGCGGCTCTGCCAGGACCAACATCTAAGAAATAAAATCTCTGGTTTGTTGTTATGGCTGAACCAGGACTAGACCTGAGACTTCAGGGACACTGGGTCAGTTCTCCCATTCTTACAAGGCTGTGCTTTTCACCGAGATACACCAGGGGGCGCTGCAGAGGGCTTTATTCACCCTACAAACATTATTCATTATTTATTTTCAGGTTAGCTCTAGGTTTTGTCTTGTTAAATTTAAGACCTTTTAAGACTTTTTAATGCCACTTAGAGTGAAATTTAATCCCAGCATCGTCAAGAAAAGAAAAATAATCGGAGTTTACACTAAGAAATTATTCCTACTACTTTTTGAAACTCGAGGGTCAAAGTCTAACACAGATGAGAGAACTCCAGTGCTGCAATAAAAATCATAAATAAATTATTTCAATAAAAATTTCTTCAATAAATATATTTTGTTACTGACTTGACTTTTTGTAATATTAACGTTTTGACAAATTTTAAGATGAACAAAAGTTCATACCTATTCATAATAGTGAATACCTTTAAGGCCTTGATTTTGACATGATCAAATATAATACCGTTTTAATGCTTTTAAGACTTTTGGGCTACCCTGCCATACCAAAATAACACTACATGCTTTTGTCTCTACTGGAAAAAATAAGGCTGAGAGCTGCCCAGCACGCTATGGTTTTAAAAACATAAAGCCACATGAAATAAAGGCTTTTAAAACTTCAGGTGTATGAAGAGTGCCTTGTTTTTTTTCTTTATTTTTTGCAAGTTCTTTGTTCCCAAACACCAAAGAGCACCTTCAATACAGAATAACTAATTGATAAAAACTTCCTGAACACTTTGGATCCTTTCTTTTTTAAGGCTGTTGTTAAGTTGTAGCCGTGAAAATGAGTAAAACTGCACTGACTTTTCTAAGGGCAGGACGTGGGGCCCGGAGATGGAGTATCTGTAGACGAAGGTGAGGAACTTCTGGAAGACGGTGAAGAAAGGCCAGTGGGAGAGGACGCAGATGCTCTTCTTCACGTGGAGGCTGCGGTTGGAGATGGGTCTGCGGTCCACAACGCTGAGCAGGCCCAGGCGCACGCACTGCTGCTCCGACAGAAGCTCCCGGGGAAACGACTCGTAGAACTGGATCGCTGCGCCGTAAACCTGCGAGCATCAAGAGGAGCCGTGCAGGTCAGAACGGTCCCAGTGTGGAGGCGAGCAACAACCCGTAATGTAATAACGGCCAATAATCTAATCATTTTGGCAATTTTAAATGTAGTAAAGCCAAAAATATAACAAAGTTTTGGGGCCAATAGCGTTGACTATCCAGCAACAATCCAACAATCCCTCCGGCAGAGACACTGACAAAACATAAAAAGTTTCTTGGATAAAAGAAAAAACATCTAAAACTCTAAAAACCAAGACCAGCTGATTTATTTTTTTTACATTTTGTGTTGTGATTTAGACATACAATACCTAAGCAAGTTAACAATATTTTGTTAAGAAAAATTCTCAAATGTGTATGTTAAAATAAAACCAGATACATTTTTTTATATAATGTTTGTGTTTTTAATGAAATAAAATGTTATATTCAGGTTTTCTTTGCTCTCTGTCTGCTGAACATAATCAGCCCTGGCCGTGATGCTACATTTGAGAGTAAACTTTTATAATTTTTGGCAAAAAGTTGCTGCGTCGATTATCGATCTGAACGTACCGAATCGAATTATATTGTTCCAAATTAGCCAATATCGTTCTTGTTGTTTCAAAATTATTGTAATCGATACATACCATAATGTTGCAAAAACATATCGGTGCACCCCTAAATAAAAATAAAGAATAACAGAGAAAACATCTTATATCCAAGCAATAGAGTCCTACTGTGGAACTGTTACATTTTCAACAGTTTTTTTATGCTAGGCCAATAACTTATTACATTATTGGCAGGTAGTATGTTTAAAAGTGCCAAAGTTATTACGAAAATGGCCATTATTACATCATTAGTTGCTACAGAGTGCTTCAGACGGTCGACAGAGACAAACGACACTGACCTTGTCCCCGGAGGCGGAGGTGAGGACGAAGGTGGAGAAGACGGGCAGCTGGTACTTGGTGTTGAGGGGCCAGCTCTCCACTGTGACCCCCATGGGCAGACAGAAGACCGGGACTGACTCGGGGAGAGGGAAGGAGTCCAGGTCCAGCTGAGGGTACCGGCTGATCAGGTCTGACACACACACAGAGGATTTACAAGTGAGCATCCTTTCACTTTATTATTGCTCCGTTAAACCCGGGGTTGAGCACAAAAACAAACCAATCTCCAGACTGAGGGACGTACTTAGCCACATGCAGGCGATACTGAAGAGAAAACATTATTTATGAGTAAAATTTACAACAAAAGGCCTGGATACACCAAGGCGACTCCGAGACTGCCGCCGATAAGACTCTTCGTCTCTTCTCGTCTCCTCTCGTTCCCTCTCGTTTCTTCACGTCGCATGACCTTTTTCCCTCTTCATTCACCGAAGCGACAACCGACCTAAAGACCGTGTCTTGCGCATGCGCGTGATGTAATTACCTCTCCAAAGCGGCAGATGACGCTAGCCAGTGAACAAAGTTAAACGGAAGTGACACAATGTTTGCGGAGTACATATACATGTAGCGCGCCTTGGCCACTGTTCTCAGCTTGTTTGAACATTTGAGAAGCGTGATAATGGCCGGTTTGGACATTGTTTTCTGTGGATTAGGTGCTGCTCTGTTACTTGAAGAAGAACAGAGGCCAACAAGGAGAAGAAAGCGCACGAAGTGGGTTAAGTCTTGGATTCAACAGCGCAATTCGCTTGGAGCTTTCCCAACTTTGTGTCGTCAGCTGGAGATGGACCAGCCAGCTGATTTCCAGAATTTCGCCCGTTTGTTCCCCGAACAGTTCCGCGTGTTGGAGGACCTTCTTACGCCAATTATACGGCGTCGAAACACTAATTACCGGTTCATTTCATCCCTCGTCACTCCGTCACTTCCGCTAAAATTCCCGTGAGCTGATTGGCGCGGCAGCTGTAGTGCTAGGCCAATCAGAGCGCTTCGTGCCAAAGACCAAAGACGCCGATTCAACAACAATAAGGCTAATCGGCAGGAAACTGGTCAGACAGCCTCCGTCCTGGAGCGATGGGGGGCGACGGCGCATACAGATCAAAAGGACGGAAATGAGTGACAGTGGAAGAACCGTTAAGATGGCTCCAGACGGGCGATCGTCGCCTTGGTGTATACCCCCCTAAAGACGATACTCACTGGCCTCGTAAACCAGGGCGTTGGCTTTGGCCACAGCTCTTTTGTAGCAGAGATACAAGGCAGGACCCCACTGTGGAAACACAAAATAAACAGTTTTCAGGACGAAACCAGGGCTAAAGCAGGACTAAACCATACAGGACTAAATCTGCACCAAACCAAACTTTAAGCAGGAAAAAAATGGCACTAAATCAGGACCTTGAACCTCGCCACCATCTTGAACCTGAAAAGACTCCAGAGTACTACCAGAAGAAGCCCATGTACCACAGTTTGAGAACCACTGGTCTAGTAGTGTGTTTCCCAGTATTTCTAAAAAAAAAATGTTGGTAGTTGTGTTATTTTGCGAATGGAGAAAAAAAATCTTTGTGTTTCCAGAAAAGAAAAATAAGTCCAAGTTACGTAGAGCGGACTCTTTCAGCTGCTCCCTTTCCTTCAGAGATCACCAAACTGAATCATTCACCCTCATTTTTACACCTGATGTCCTTCCTGTCACAACCCTCTCCCTGAGCAATTTGGACAAAATGTGAGTCGAGATGTCTGGCTCCAGGTCAGGGAATCAAACCCCTAACCAATGACCACTTCACCAACAGCGGGGATCTGGGTTTTTATCCTTAACCTGAAAAAAAAACAACTTTCTCAACTTTGGTCATATCACGATTCAATTGGATTTTGATTTAGAGGCCCACAATTTGATTAAAAAATGATGCTTCTAACACTATTTTTGTCATGTCAGCTTTAATTAAATGACATATGACTGAAATCTGAAACATATATAAGTTAACTATGAATTATTTATCCAGCATTTTTGTTTTTAAATTATATTATATATTTCAAACATTAGTTAAAATGGTCTTTTCAACGATAAAAACTAGCAAACTAATTATTAACGTTATGGCAGAGACAGTCATTTATCAACAGCAATTACTTTGACAAAGAGACTGATACCGATCCCACGTGTCCTTCACCTCCAGCTGAGCAGAGAGAAACCTATGGAAGGATTTCAAAGTGAACTGTACGGAGATAAATCTACACTCTGCTCAACCAGACTTATCCCAAATCATACGGGAGTCCTAAAATTTAAGCAGTTGTCCTTCTGTTGTCCTAATGTCCTGAAAATGATACCAGCGCGGCGTCTGAAGCAGTTGTCGTCTGATAAAACATAAGAAGTACCGTTGTTAATTGTGTTAGCTGCTGTGGGTCCTGGCGAATTTCTCTGGTTATGCGCAGATGCTCAATCTGTCTTTAAAATGATTTTAGCGACTGAATAGTGGAGAATCCAAGCTTTCAAATGAGGTATAACATGTCTACACTGAGCAAAGTTTAGCCGTGGTTAGCTGTGTTCAAACCTCTCTGTTGTAAAAATAACTTAGCATCGCAGAGCGGGGACAGACGGCAGAAAGGCGACAGGTATGGGATGAATGAGATATAAAGTTCAACTGTAGAAAGTAATCTCTTTATAAGTACTCGTGTTGGCAAGTACTCAAATGGAAATACTTGTATCGGTTTGAACATAAGTGTATCGGTGCATCCCTATGCATCATTAGATGTGTTTCTTTCATTTCATTTATTTATTTGCTCATTACCATATACACGGTATGGAGCGCAAACATTTCATTCTTGACAGAATAAAAATCTAGAAAACATCTTTGTATAGATTCATATAAAGCAAGAACCCCTTTCAAGTAGGCACCAAGTCTGTACATGATTTTCTTCTTTTCAGCTTGAAGCAGTAATACAAACTTATATCTGCATGGACTTTCTAAATAAAACATGGGGATATACTTTTGTCTTAATTTCACCACCTCACTGTTTTCATTCATTCATTCATTTTCTACCGCTTATTCCCGTTAGGGGTCGCGGGTGACTGGAGCCTATCCCAGTAACTTTGGGCCGTAGGCGGGGCCCAGCCTGGGGCCAGTTTGTCTCAGGGCTGACACAGAGACGAACACAGACAGACAACCATTCACTCTCACATTCATTCACTAGGGGACATTTAGAGTCACCAAACCTCACTGTTTATACAATCAAAAAGAACATGAAATTCATCTCCCACACAGTTTTTGTCACATAAATGACAAATTCTTAAACTTGGTTCCAAACCCTTGTATCTGCAGTAACCTTAGGAATCCTGCTGTTATTAGTCCTGAAGTTACACATGGCCTGTCTGTATTTAAGATTTTCAGAAGTATTTTTCAAATTTATACTCTTTTAAACTCTCTTCTGCAGGAAGTACAGCCTCTGATATTTAACATATGTAACACAGATCGAACGAAGTTATCAACCTTTTCTACTGAAGCTTCATGTGCAGCTCAGCAGCGTCTGTCTCTGTTCCTTAACGTAACACTGTTCGTGCTCGGCACCGTAAGACAAAGGTGTTTGTGTTTTGTTTTGTTGCCAAATCCCAAGTCCCCCATGTCCAAGTCCCGTTTGCCTCAAGTTTTTGGTTTATAACATGTAAACGCCTCCGGACAGCAGCCTATAATGAAGTGGGCGCCGCCATTTTAACAGGTAACTCAGAGGTAAACAAACCCAACCTGTATTTCCAGAGCTGAGTATTTGCAACCTGGCAGCTTCAATGATTATTAGTCGTTATAAAATTCTGATTATAAGCTTTTCTGCATCGTTTCAGCATCGTTTTAAAGACACAAACGCTGCATCAGAAAAATGATTACTTTTCCCACATCTAAACAAGCCAGTGCACTCTTTGAGCCAGGCCCAAGCCCTGATAAACGAAGAGTGTTGTATCATAAAAAGCCTCCAGTGTAAAACCCAGGAGTGGCTCCTCACCATTCCCGTGTTGAGGTTCTTGTCCACTCGGCAGAAGGTGTGCGGGGCCACCTCTCCTTTACTGGGCAGCAGCAGGGAGATGTCGGTGACGCCCAGAGAGTGCAGGCCCTGGGTCGAGTCCAGGGCCCTCCGGTAGGTGACGAAGACCCGGTGAGCGGCGGGACCGGCCCCGGAGCTGAGAGAGGCCGAGCGGCTGTAGGGCGTGGTCTCGATCACGTACCAGCCCTGCTTCAGAGACTCCTTCCCCTCATACAGAACCCTGCAGGAAGTTTGGAAAATAACAGCAGAGGTACATTTAAAAATAATAATAATAATAAAAAAATAATAATATATGAAAAATTAAAATACACAGACCAATCTTGGTCTATATTAAAAAGGACCATTATCAAATGTGTTTGTCCTTTTTTATTTTAATCTTGCCTTGTAGATGAATGTCTAAACTAAAAAGAAGCTTAATCAAATTGTTTTTGTCTACTAGAAAAATAAAAACAAAAGTAAATAAAAAAAATCTTGCCTTAAAAAGAAACCCACCCAACATTGTTTTTATCCACAAAAAAAAAAGCAGAGGTAGATTTTTTTTTATCTTGCCGTAAAAAGAAACCCATCCCTCAACTTTTAAAAAGAACAGATGAAAAATGTAAATAAATGTCCATATTATAAAAGGAGTATCATCAAATTTGTTTTGTCCACTAGAAAAATAAAAGCAAAGGAAGATTTTTAAATGTGTTGCTTCAAAAAGAAACCCACCTCCAGTCCATTAAAATGAAGCCATATCTCAATTTTTAAAAAGCTTGTTTAAAAAAAACACTAAGTGAAATAAAATAAAAAGCCAAAAGACATTACACTATTTAAATAAAGTTAATGTAAAAATAAAAAATACAAAGCCTCAAATTAAATGCCTTTTTAATTCATTTTAATTAAATTTGCCTCAAAAAGAAAACCCAGTGCTTTTTATTTATTTTTTATTTTATTTTGATGAGTGTTTTTTTTTAACAAGCTTTTTAAAAATTGAGACATGGCTTTATTTGAATGGACCCGTTTTCATTTTTAGAGGTGGGTTTCTTTTTTAAAGCAACACATTTAAAAATCTTCCTCTGCTTTCATTTTCCTAGTGGACAAAACAATTTGGACGTCGCACCTCCGGGCCACCGTACTGTACAATAAAAATGTATCCGTGAGAGATTTTTAGCGCGTCCAGCGTCTCACCCGAGCTCGAGGACGGGCGGCTTGTCGTGTCCTCGTCGGTAGCAGAGGAACATGTGTGGGTTGTTGATGAGTCCAGCGCTGAGCTCCGCAGAGTGTCCGCCCAGAGTCTTCTCGATGCAGGTGAAGCCCTCGGGAACGTCCTCGCCCAGGCCCCGGGCGATGATCACCAGGTCGGTCACGGGCTCCGCGGCGCGTCCCCCGGCTCCGGAGCTCCTCCCGTCCTCCTCCAGGGGGCGCCAGGGCCCGCGGGGGTCCAGGCCCGCCACCACGAAGTAGTCCACGAGCTGCGGACATCGCTCCTCTGTCATGCCTCCGGTCTGCCCTCCACTGGGGACACGAGACAGAGGCAGAGAAGACAATCTTTTTAAAGTTCGCAAATTTAGAAAAATAAAATAAATAAAACAAAAGTGAATCAGGCTGCTGCGAGTAACAAAAGAAGCAGAGAAAAAGGAGACTGAACTAACTGCACAGCTTGTGGTTGCTAAGCTGAATGCTATAAACGGGAAATGATATCGCTCTGTTAAACGCTCTACATCTCGTCAGGCTAAAACTTTTTTTCCACAAGCGGTGATGACTTTGAACAATGCTCTCTGAAATACCTCTTACATAAGACATGCACCTTATTGTTTTAGTTACCTCTTTTACTGCTATTTATATATACAGTGTTTTTATTGTTAGTATTTATCAGGTTTTATTTAGGATGTATCCATGTTTATTGTTTATGTTTTATTTAAGGCTTTTGCTTTGTGTGTTTTGTTTGTTTAAATGTTGCTGTGCACTTTGAGCTCTTTGCAACTGTTTTCCAATGTAGTTCTTTTTAATACTGCAAATGGCAAATAAACTGAACTGAACTGATAAACTGTAGCTCAGGAGGTAGACCCACTCGTCCACAAATACACAGAAGGTTGGCGGTTCGATCCCCACTAACATACTACCGCTGTGTCTTTTTACATTTGAAACTGTTGTAAATTTTAGTATTTTGAAATTGTTTTTTAAATGTTTGAATAATTATGTGTCACCCTTGTTCTCTGCTCTCACTGTCAGACGTCTGAGCTCTCTCAGGTCCACAGCTCGAGCCTCTGTCAGTGGGGAACTGTGTTGCTCCAAAGTTCAGAACATCCTTTGGCCGTTGCTTCTCCTTTAAAGCGCCCGAACTGTGGACCTCCCTTCCCACTGAACTAAAACTGCAGTTAAACATCAACATCTTTAACAGAGGTCTAAAGCAATGGCTTAAATCAGGGCAGAGATGTTCACATGAGAATTTGATTAATTGAAATTTTGTGTATAATTTCTAGATGGTCCTGTTTTATTGTTTAGATATTTACATTTCTTCTATCTTAGAAAAGCCTCCTATGGACAGGCGTTGAGAATTAGAACTTAACACTTGAACTGTGCATTTTTGTCCAATGTATCTGTGATGTCCATATCAAATAAATAATAAATAAATACTACTAATACTACTATGAGCTGGGAAAAATCATCATTTTTCTGATGCATCAATCATTTTTGTGAAAAGATTCTGAATTGATTAAGAAAAGTGAAATTTAAACTAAATAATTTCAAATTATTAAAGTTGGCTGTGCCCAAAACAAATCTTATGCTGCTGGGAAAAGAGTCAGCTCTGGCAAATGCTAACAGAATTTGCTGCTGCAACATAACAATTATTAGTTCTCTAGTTTTGTATGGGGCTATTATTGTTGCAAGTTATTATTATTATTGTTGCACTATAAGTCTAAACTCAGGGCAAAATAACATTTAGTTACACAGGAATCAAAACACAGACACAAATCTGACGTGGCAGGACTCTAGCAAAAATATTATGTGTAATTAGAGCTTTGTACGTAGGACTTAGAACTTTTTAGCTTGTTTGCTTTTACAACATGATCATTTTACATTCACACAAATCGTAATACGCACACACAAATCGTAATACGCACACACAAATCGTAATACGCACACACAAATCGTAATACGCACACACAAATTGTAATACGCACACACAAATTGTAATACGCACACACAAATTGTAATACGCACACACAAATTGTAATACGCACACACAAATCGTAATACGCACACAACTTATTACAGACAAATCCATTCACACACGCACAAATCTTTTTGCAACAATAATAGCCCCATAGTTTTGTTTTTGGGAGTAGAAAGTGTTAAAAAATGATGTTTCAGATTTACAAAATATACAGTTAAAATGAATTATTGTTGAAGAATTAACGCTGACATGAAGCAGAAAGGAGTGTGATGCATCGCTTTTGTACTACTGCCCTGTACATATGGGAAAAACAACGGCAGAAGGATTTTTTGGAAGGTTGTGGTGACATTTTACTCACAACCTTTGGCTGTTATGGAATATTTATGTTTCCTCATCATCAGTCACCTGGGTTTTATGTTGGACTTTACTTAAATACTTTTCCAGCATTAATTATTTTTAACTGTTTGTTGCACAAGTCAAAAAGCACCTGAAGTTGCAAATGAAAGGTTTTATTCTTGGGTTTATCTGTTGAAATGCTTGTTCATCTCACAATTTAATCAAACAATCTGAGTGCAGCAGTAGCTCAGAGCCTTTAGTCCTGAGACACGGTGAAGACTAGGGCTGCACAATATATCGCAAAATTATCGTTATCGCAATATCTGTATCGAAAGAATCTAAATATATGGCGATAACGCTGTGGTCTTCCATCTGACAGAGATTTACACTGAAGAATCATTTTCCACCAGAGCCTTAAAAGAACATGTGTTGTGACTAAATAAAAATGTTTAAAAAGTCCAGTTTTAGTGGTAATTTAATTAATTTAGTCCCAGCTTAGCCTTGTTTTATTCCTGGTTTAGTCTGTGTTAAGTTTTGATTTTGTCGCTGTTTTGACTTGGAAATACAGGAACTTACATTTTTTGTGAAATGTAGTGAATTTAACTTACTATGTTCCAAAAGTAGGCTCTATTTTCAAATATTGTTGTCGCAATTTTCAGCATAGTTATCGAACATCGCATATTTTCACCCTAGTGAAGACGAGTATCAGGATGGAGAAGAGGATTTACATATTTTGTCAAAAGTTGCTCAAATTTACCTAAAAAGTCAAAATAATTTGTAATATTAACAAAATATCCATCAGAAATTGAAGCAGGGCAGCATTTCAGTGTCGCAGCTCTGTCCCTGAGGTCAGCAGTAGAATCTTCAGCGTGAGCGGCCTCGTTATCACACGCCGTCACCAGGAAGTCATCGATGAACAGGAAACAGGAAGCAGGCTGCTGTCCTCTTCCTGTTTTTAGATTGCCCTTTGACCTTTGCTCGTCTTCTGTCACTAACGGTTCACTTTCACCTCAGAGTTTTCCGACGCAGAGAGGAAGGAAGTGGAGACGTCACCACTGCGCGCTCACAGCATCGACTCAAACCTACTGCTGGATTTATGCTTTATATTTTATTATTTTATATCCACAGAGGCAGAAGTAGTACTTAAAATACTCAATATGTGAAAGTACTGTCACTTCAAAATAATATTACTCCAGTAGAAGAAACAGTTGTCAATATATAATAAAGTAAAAGAACTTATCTATAAAAATATTTTAAAAACTAGTAATAATGAAAAGTAAAAGACCACAACTGATACTGGTACTATTACTATTATTATTACTATTATTATTATTATTATTATTATTATTATTATTATTATTATTATTATTATTATTATTAATACAGGACTAAACCAAGACTAAACCAGGAGTTAACCAGGATTAAATCAGAGCTAAACCAGAATTAAACCAAGATTGAACCAGGACTAAACCAAGAATCAACCAGGACCAAAACAGAGCTAAACCAAGACTTAACCAAACCAGGAATAAACCAGGATCAAACCAAGACTGAACCAGGACTAAACGGGAGATAAACCAGGACTTAACCAGGACCAAATCAAGGCTAAACCAGAGCTAAACCAGGACTTAACCAAGACTAAACCAGGACTAAATCAGAGCTAAACCAGGATTAAATCAGGGCTGGCTTAGACCTGGTTAAGTCCTGGTTTAGCTCTACATTAGTCCTACAACCAGCTCTAAACCAGGAATAAACCATAACTAAACCAGGACTTAACCAGAACCAAACCAAGGCTGAACCAGAGCTAAACCAGGTCTAAACCAGAGCTAAACCAGGTCTAAACCAGAGCTAAACCATGGCTAAACCAGGACTAAACCAGGTCTAAACCAGGACTAAACCAAGACTAAACCAGGACTAAATCAGGGCTGGCTTAGACCTGGTTAAGTCCTGATTTAGCTCTACATTATTCCTGGTATGGTCTTGGTGTAGTCCTGCTTTAGGCACAGTTAGGTTCTGTTTTTAGTCCTTGATTAGTCCTGGTTTGTACCTGGTTAAGTCCTTGTTTAGTCCTGGTTAAGTCCTTGTTTAGTCCTGGTTAAGTCCTTGTTTAGTCCTGGTTAAGTCCTTGTTTAGTCCTGGTTAAGTCCTTGTTTAGTCCTCAGTAATCCTCATTTTAACCCTTTAACCACGGTTCTTTGAAAATATTTTCTGAGGTGGTACTTGGTGTGCAGCCTTTGTAAACCTCTACCTTATTCTACCTGTTAAACGTGCATCAGGATTTTTCTGTCTTACCTCACCTCCTCACTTTACGTCACTGCTGCAGGGCCTACGTTATATTTTTTTTTCATAAATTCATTACGACACATCAGGACTTCCAGGATTTCATGAATCTGGTGAGAGTTCAAAGCCCCAGCGTTACCCCAGGGTCCAGCACCGGGGCGTGTCCTGGTTAAAGTTGCTCAACGCAGGTTAATTCTCTGTAGTCGCACACGAGAGGCTGCGGCAGATTCAGGAAACAACTGATTTCATCACCGCACTTCCCTTTTTATGGACCGTGAGCAACAACAGTGAGCCCCAGGGGAAACACAGGCCCACGACTCAAGCTATCAAAACCTTCCTGGGCCTATGCAAAAGTAAAAGCACCAGTTGCTAAATCATGAATTAATCGTATAAGTTCAGTTTTTGGAAAGCTGGGTCTAATATCACTGACTCATGCCCGGGCTGTAAGGCTTTGGGGCTCCAGCAAACCCCGGTGAGAGCCTTATCCACAAACGGAGACGAGCTGGAACAGCGCAGAACCTGCCCAGGAGCAGCCTGAGAAACACACTGAGACCAAAAAGAAAACAAGAGCTTGTTTTAGTGAATTAGTTCTGTGATTCTCAACTGGTGGGTGGGGGCCTTTGCGTCACTGCAGCTAATGTTGTTTACAGTGTTTGGCAGAATTTGCATCACATACACATCTAAGGAATTCATATCAACAAAAAGAGAGACATAAAGAGAGATGTTAAGGACTGAACCAGGTCTAGTTTAGGACTTAACTGGAACTAAACCAGGTCTAGTTTAAGACTTATCTGGAACTAAACCAGGTCTAGTTTAGGACTTATCTGGAACTAAACCAGGTCTAGTTTAGGACTTACCTGGAACTAAACCAGATCTAGTTTAGGACTTATCTGGAACTAAACCAGGTCTAGTTTGGGACTTATCTGGAACTAAACCAGGTCTAGTTTAAGACTTATCTGGAACTAAACCAGGTCTAGTTTGGGACTTATCTGGAACTAAACCAGGTCTAGATTGGGACTTATCTGGAACTAAACCAGGTCTAGTTTAAGACTTATCTGGAACTAAACCAGGTCTAGTTTAAGACTTATCTGGAACTAAACCAGGTCTAGTTTAAGACTTATCTGGAACTAAACCAGGTCTAGTTTAGGACTTATCTGGAACTAAACCAGATCTAGTTTGGGACTTATCTGGAACTAAACCAGGTCTAGTTTAAGACTTATCTGGAACTAAACCAGGTCTAGTTTGGGACTTATCTGGAACTAAACCAGGTCTAGTTTAACACTTATCTGGAACTAAACCAGGTCTAGTTTAAGACTTATCTGGAACTAAACCAGGTCTAGTTTGGGACTTATCTGGAACTAAACCAGGTCTAGTTTGGGACTTATCTGGAACTAAACCAGGTCTAGTTTAAGACTTATCTGGAACTAAACCAGGTCTAGTTTAGGACTTATCTGGAACTAAACCAGGTCTAGTTTGGGACTTATCTGGAACTAAACCAGGTCTAGTTTAAGACTTATCTGGAACTAAACCAGGTCTAGTTTGGGACTTATCTGGAACTAAACCAGGTCTAGTTTAACACTTATCTGGAACTAAACCAGGTCTAGTTTAAGACTTATCTGGAACTAAACCAGGTCTAGTTTGGGACTTATCTGGAACTAAACCAGGTCTAGTTTAAGACTTATCTGGAACTAAACCAGGTCTAGTTTAGGACTTATCTGGAACTAAACCAGGTCTAGTTTAAGACTTATCTGGAACTAAACCAGGTCTAGTTTGGGACTTATCTGGAACTAAACCAGGTCTAGTTTGGGACTTATCTGGAACTAAACCAGGTCTAGTTTGGGACTTATCTGGAACTAAACCAGGTCTAGATTGGGACTTATCTGGAACTAAACCAGGTCTAGTTTAAGACTTATCTGGAACTAAACCAGGTCTAGTTTAAGACTTATCTGGAACTAAACCAGGTCTAGTTTAAGACTTATCTGGAACTAAACCAGGTCTAGTTTAGGACTTATCTGGAACTAAACCAGATCTAGTTTAGGACTTATCTGGAACTAAACCAGGTCTAGTTTGGGACTTATCTGGAACTAAACCAGGTCTAGTTTAAGACTTATCTGGAACTAAACCAGGTCTAGTTTGGGACTTATCTGGAACTAAACCAGGTCTAGTTTAACACTTATCTGGAACTAAACCAGGTCTAGTTTAAGACTTATCTGGAACTAAACCAGGTCTAGTTTGGGACTTATCTGGAACTAAACCAGGTCTAGTTTAAGACTTATCTGGAACTAAACCAGGTCTAGTTTAGGACTTATCTGGAACTAAACCAGGTCTAGTTTAAGACTTATCTGGAACTAAACCAGGTCTAGTTTAAGACTTATCTGGAACTAAACCAGGTCTAGTTTGGGACTTATCTGGAACTAAACCAGGTCTAGTTTGGGACTTAACTGGAACTAAACCAGGTCTAGTTTAACACTTATCTGGAACTAAACCAGGTCTAGTTTAAGACTTATCTGGAACTAAACCAGGTCTAGTTTGGGACTTATCTGGAACTAAACCAGGTCTAGTTTAAGACTTATCTGGAACTAAACCAGGTCTAGTTTGGGACTTAACTGGAACTAAACCAGGTCTAGTTTAGGACTTATCTGGAACTAAACCAGGTCTAGTTTAAGACTTATCTGGAACTAAACCAGGTCTAGTTTAACACTTATCTGGAACTAAACCAGGTCTAGTTTAAGACTTATCTGGAACTAAACCAGGTCTAGTTTGGGACTTATCTGGAACTAAACCAGGTCTAGTTTAAGACTTATCTGGAACTAAACCAGGTCTAGTTTAGGACTTATCTGGAACTAAACCAGGTCTAGTTTAACACTTATCTGGAACTAAACCAGGTCTAGTTTGGGACTTATCTGGAACTAAACCAGGTCTAGTTTGGGACTTAACTGGAACTAAACCAGGTCTAGTTTAGGACTTATCTGGAACTAAACCAGGTCTAGTTTAACACTTATCTGGAACTAAACCAGGTCTAGTTTAACACTTATCTGGAACTAAACCAGGTCTAGTTTAAGACTTATCTGGAACTAAACCAGGTCTAGTTTGGGACTTATCTGGAACTAAACCAGGTCTAGTTTAAGACTTATCTGGAACTAAACCAGGTCTAGTTTAGGACTTATCTGGAACTAAACCAGGTCTAGTTTAACACTTATCTGGAACTAAACCAGGTCTAGTTTGGGACTTATCTGGAACTAAACCAGGTCTAGTTTGGGACTTAACTGGAACTAAACCAGGTCTAGTTTAGGACTTATCTGGAACTAAACCAAATCTAAACCAAGCTAAAGCAGAAAGATTCAGCCTAAACAGTAAAAAGAGGAAGTGAGAGTCTTAAAGGGAAGTGTTTCATCAGACCAAATTAAAGTTATAAAAATAAAGTCCACAGCTCACTGTTTCCCTTCTGAACACACCACAGACAGTCTCACAACACAACACAACACAACACAACACAACACAACCAGGAGACTTCAGAATAAATCCTCTCAGAGAAGACGAGGGACAGTCCAGCTTGGCCCTTATCAAACTCTTTTCTAATTTATCTTGCAAACAAACAAATAAACAAACCATTGCCTGCTAAAACGTCATCTTCACGACAATGACTGTATGACATTAGTTTTATAAGTCAGTCCACACAGGAGACACACGACCAAAGACATGTTTTCCTGCAGGTTTTGGAGAAATGAATGCACCTGAAATACACAGAACCCGTGTAAAGATGCTGTGGTTAAAAGTGTAACGAGGACAGCGTTTGCAGCTGCAGAGTCAGACCACAGCAGAGGAAGTACAGAGAGACCACTTAGTTCAGTATGGTCTGGATTCAACTCAAGTCTACAGAGTCCAGGTCCAGACTTCAACAATGTGCTCTCTGCATGTACAGGACACAGGGCTGCCTCTGCGCTCTCAGACTGGTTCTCTGAACATAAAAAATTAAAATTATAGTATCAGCTTCCACTGATCTTCAGCCTTATTCTGTTGTAGAATGAGGTCGACCATGACACTAAAGAGAGACAAAAACAGGACTAAACTAAGTCTAACCCAAAACTAAACAAAGAGTAAACCAGGTCTAAACCTTAGACTGTCCTGCTTATCTGTTGCAGCTGATATGGGTCCAGCTGCAGACAGAGCCGGTCTGTTCTCTGGTGTAGTCCTGTACCACTCTCAGCCTCTGAGAGTTATCACAGTGGACTCCTCTGTCTCACACAAGGCTCTGTCCCCGCTCTGACACCTCCAGCACTCAACAACAACTCAGACATGTCCACGTCCCTCCAACACTCAACGACAACTCAGACATGTCCACGTCCCTCCAGCACTCAACCATTCAGACATGTCCCTGTCCCTCCAACACTCAACAACAACTCAGACATGTCCACGTCCCTCCAACACTCAACAACAACTCAGACATGTCCACATCCCTCCAACACTCAACGACAACTCAGACATGTCCACGTCCCTCCAACACTCAACAACAACTCAGACATGTCCCTGTCCCTCCAACACTCAACGACAAGTCACTCCTGTCCTTCCTGAGAAACATTTTTATAAACATTAGCGATCATGGCGCAGGCCTGGCAGATAACAGACACTATGTTATTAGCAGAATTTTACACATTAATGAATAAAACGTATGGATGTATAATAAGATCTGGATCTGCCCCCCTACCCTGTTGCCAATTTGACCACAGTCGTCCCTCACTATAACACGGTTCACCTTTCGCAACCTTGCTGTTTCGCAGATTTTTTTAGTGCAATTTTGCATTTGTTCTGCGTCCTGATTGGCTAAGGGACTGTAGACTTTTGTCAATCAGTCTCCTCCGTGCCGTGTCTCCTGTACAGTACAGAATGCGTTCAGCTTGCCAAATTTGCATAAATGTTCGATCGCTAGCAGTGTGACTCTGAAGTCCTGTATTTTTGCAAGTTTTCTCCCCGACAAAACGTTCTGCACCGACAAAGGCGCCTGCGGTCGCCCCCAAAAGGCAGAGGAAGATGCTAAAAATCGCACAAAAAGTTGGACTCCTGGACATGCTGAAGGAAGGAAGAAGTTACGTGGCAGTAGGGCGCCATTACGGAATAAAAGAATCTACGGTTCGTTACATAAAGGAGGAAAATAACATAAGGATGACAGCAGCAATAAGTTTTAACAAGGATGCAAAAAGGGTTGTAAATTTCCGCAACAAGACCATTGTAAGGATGGAGTCTGCTTTAGCTTTGTGGATCAGTGACTGCAGGAAAAAGAACATTACGCTGGATACCAACATCATCCGCACAAAAGCTAAAAAGCTTTATGAAACCTTTGCTGACAGGTGAGGGGTTTTACAGCCTTAAAACATATATAATAATCGTAAAAAATAAAGCTGACTACTTTGCGGATTTTGCCTATTGTAACCCCAGCGATAAACAAGGGATCACAGTATTGGCCATGCCGTTGTACTGCAGCAGAAAAATCCTCTCTGGCCCAGAAAGGATTTTACAAAGTAAAAAGAAATGGCTGACAAAATGGTTTATTAAGTGTTCATTATCAATTTTCATACCATTTACTTTTTCTATGTAAAAAATCTGCTTTTTTACTGTTTGTGACGTCACCTCTAATCCACCTTCACAGCCATTGGTCAGAACTGTTCGCATGCTACGCCAAAGAAGAGCGTGCATGCTCCAGGGCCATACAACACGGAAGTAACTAGAAAAACAAAAAACTTTTGGGGTGTTTTCTCGGGCTGTGTCTGGTCGCTTAGTCGATTAATCAGTCCATCAGTTCTTAGTCGATTTACGTCTTAATGATCTGCTCTTTGGTCTAATTTTTTACTTGCTAACTTTAATTTAAGATAACATAGATGACTTTAAGATAATATATTTTACAGCCATCTTTTGTAAATGTTGTATCACCAAATTAATGTCATGTTTATATAGGACTCGGGTTAATCCTGTACATTCTTTGGTCGATTTCGGTCGATTAATCACTGCACTGGGCATAACTTGAGCAACACCCATTGAAAATAACATCATTCATTATTCAGGTCTCATCAAAGGTCCATGATAAAACTGCAGGCGCTGGTCGTGACTTCAACCAAGAAACTGGAACCAAAAACTGCTTTTTCAGTTGACTGCACCATCTTCATTTCCTGTGGACAGTTTCACACTTCCTGTTCAAACCACAGCTTCAAGACCTGTTTTAGTCCTGGTTTAGTCCTTATTAAGCGCTTGTTTAGTCCCGGTCTAGTCCTAGTCCAGTGTGGATTTCTCAGAGTCTGTCCCAGAGTTATTTAAAGCCTCTTGCAGCAGAAGTCGGGGCTGAAAGAGGAGCTCCACTAAATTTAGTGCAGAGTCACGGAGGCCACACTGACTCTGAGTAAACAACCACCGCTCCATTCAGAACGATCTGTCATCTCTCACCGGGAGACGTCCGTACCACAGGAAAACCAGGCTTCGGACCTCGCTCTGACACAAGACCTGTTTATGAGGCAGACACAGGGTTTAACTTGAAACACTGCCACATCTTCCAGTTTTAATCCAGTCAGGGGTCGCCTCTCTCCAGCAGCTCTGGGGCCAAGGCGGGGTACGGCCTGGACAGCGGACAGTGAGCTGTAAGACTTTGGTACAGGGCTGTGACCAAAGTCGTGTAACTATTCGGACCAGGACAACACCATAGCAACAAAAGCCAACTGTAAACAGTCACGGGGGAATGTTTCGTGACTAGGGATGTAACGTTTCTTTGTAAATCGGATAAAAATAAATGCAAAAGGTGTGGGAAAAAATGAATGGCGATGCCGCTTTAATACAGCGCAGGCCACTGGTGTAATCTGGCTCAGGTGTTTGGTGCTGGACATCATTACCTGGCCATTTTACTGAAGAGAAACATGCATTTATATCAAGTTTTAGTTTACAGAACTTGTTAAATCGTTAGCCCGACGTGCTGGGAACGTGAAGAGGCTGTACTTTTTAGTAATTACTCGGAGCGACTCGGGAGTGTACGTTCTCTCCTCGGTGCGTCTCACACAGAGGAGGAGCGCGCACAGTTTTATTTAAGCTGCACCTGTTTGTGCCGTTTACCATGGTTCAGAAAGTAGCTTGTTGTTAGCAGCGAGCTAAAGGAAAGCTAAGTGGCTAACAACAGCTAAAGTTTATCTGAAGTTTCAGTGGCCCCTCCCCCAGAGCGTTTTAACTAAGGATGTGTCTTTCCTCACTGATATTTTTTTAAGACTTGACTTATATTGGGCCCATTTTATATTTCTTGAGGAGTGGATTTATGATGAGCTGCTTCTCTGTGCAGTGCTTGCTACTAAAGTTTCTCTGTTTTTGGAGGAGAGTAGAAAGATGTTAATAAAAGTCACTAACAAATTATGTTATACATTTTTGTAATTTTTAAATGTTATTGTTTTAATATCTACTTTTTTAATTACATCTCAGTAATTATGAAATGTACAACAATTTAAGTTTGATAAGGAGACACAAATAAGCTATGTAAAAAAATATTTTGGTCATAATTATACTGCAACTAAGTCTACTGATAAAAATCGAAAAAAAAACGTAATCGTGAATGGAATCGAATCGTGACTTCAGTGAATGGTTACATCCCTATTAGTGACTTTGTCTGGGGCTGCACGATATGGGAAAAACATGCGCTATTTGATAATTATAGAGCTCAACAGTGACTGGCTACCCCTGATTCTGGAAGTAAAATTCCCATTCATTTTCCCCATTAACTTTTTGAAAACTGTGTATATTAAAAGTTCAACAGCTCGAGGGAGGCTAATCAGCTCTGTGGTAACTCAAAATTATTAATTTCAATATAAACACAATATATCGCAAAATTATTGTTATCGCAATATCAGCAAACGCAATATCTGTATCTCAAGAATCTAAATACACTCAAGGAAAAAAGAAACGCACCACTGCTTTTTTACCACATTTTTGTTTGGTGACTTATTTTTGATGGAAATATTCCATGTGCACATCAACCATAAACCCGTCCCTGATATTCAGACCCAATTAATCAATGCTTATGACAGTTTCAATAACAATAACATGACCAAACAATAATAATGCAGCAGTTGTGACATGTGGTCGACCAGATGTGGGACGGTCATTGGAGGATCCAGTGGTGTGGAAACGCTCAGCGAGGCGTACAACAGTAGAGTGATGGACTCCAAACTCCTGGCTACAGCCGTGTGCTCCTTCAGCTTGAAGCAGGCCAATGGCTGCCAATCTCTCTCTGGTTGCAGGAGTCGTGGCATTGCGAACAAATGTGCTTTTTTTTCTATTTTGGTGTCTTTTTATAGGGAATGGTTGTGCACAATTGAGGACAGGTCCAATTCATCTCTGAGTTTTCCTCCTGACCTAGACATAGATGATTAATACAAAAATACAGTTGTTATTGCTCATCAAAATCAATCAACCAGAACCAGGAAAACAGTCATTTCATTCTGACTCAGAATAGAACTAAACTCATTGTAGTCTGTCATTTTTCACTGGCTGTAATATTTTTTGACAAATTAAGAAAATGAAAGTGGTGCGTTTCTTTTTTCCTTGAGTGTATATCTATAGTATTCTAATTTATTGATGTGAACCATATTTTTTCTTTCCTGCTCAGCAGTGCCTGGAGGATTACTGTGCAGGTTTTGTGTTGATGGAGGAAACCCACCCAGACACAGGGCGAACATGCAAACTCCACAGAAAAATTGTTGTTTCTGCGAGGCAACAGTGCTAACCACTCTGCCACCATACCTCCAAACAGATTACATCTTTGATTAAAAAACAATAACAGTTCTTTAAAACTCTTTTGTTTCTGTTGACATTCCTGACGCCCGACTCTCTCTCCGCTGAGTGGAAACAGATTTTTCAGATGTAACAGTACGACCCGCCCGCAGTATTTCTCTTACATAACTCCAAATATCGATGATATCACACAGAGAATACTTCCAGTGGGCGTGAGGCCGCTGTGGGAGCCTTACACCATGTGTCTGCTGCTGTTACATAACGAGGCGGAGGCAGTGAACGCAGCACGGGCCCGGGACAGAGAGGAGCGGGGTTTAGAGCTGTGTCCGAGCTCAGGGTCACATCCTTACTCATCTGTTACTTCAAACTCACAGTATACACAACGTTTATACTAGGACTGGAGAAAACACATTCAGCTAATATTGTATTTTTTGGAATCAATCATAAAAATGCCACAGATATGAGGTTTAAAAGTTTAAACCAAATATTAATTTAGCTGATGACAAAAGCTGGGTAGAGTTATTGTTACTGTCAAAATAATATTACTCAAGTAGAAGTCAGAAGTATTTGGTGATAAACTTGTGCAGTACTGAGTAAGTGTGTCAGTAAGTGATCAGAGTTAACATAAAATGTAATGAGACACTTCTGCTGTTTACAAACAAACTATAAACATGAGTCCTGTTACTGCAGAATAATATTACTACAGTAAAAGTAAAAAGTATGTTGTGATAAAACTACTCTTAGAGGTGCCACTGATTCAAAAAGTTAAATGTAACTCAGTACTGAACACCTCTGCTGATAACTAAAGACAGTTAAAGACTTGTATATTTTAGGAAACAGTTGCTTTATTTTATGTTAAATTTGTCCCAATTCTCCAGTGGTACTCTAGCTTTACTGTACAGCATAATAATTAAAGCAGAACTCAGTAACTCTGCTCATTTCTTTGCCCTTTTTGCCTTTTTTCCTCTATAAAGCGCCCCCTACAGTTTGGAGTAAAGCACTATCGTAAACATTCACAGCCCAGTTGACTCCTGTGTGACCCCTCGCCGTCTTTACTTTCGTTTTCCCCTCCGTTTATCTGTACAAAGTTTTTTCTTACATTTGGCCGCTTTGCAGTGCAGAAAATTGTGAAATAAAGCCACCGCTAGCTTGTTGCTTTGCTAACCGGGATGTGCCGCTTTCTTGCGAGACCCGAGACTTCTGTGACTCCGGGTCGACGGCGCTCACTGTTGCAAGTGTCACTTTCAGCTCAGAGACAGCAGGGGGCGCTGCAGGACGCTTCATTTACCCCACAACAACTCATTTAACCATCGCACTGACTCTGAAACTGTTTATTTAAGGTAAAAAAAGTTAGTGAGTTACACTTATGTATTTTTTTCAATCAATTATTGCCATAAATTATGCTGATTAACCACAAACACCCCTAAATGGTACGGTTGATTTATTCACAAGTCAGACAGTGCTCCACAAAAGCAGAGATCTAGGGTGTTAGATGAGCGAGCAGAGCGCTGTGGGCGCCTCTAACAGCAGCTCTACAAAACCAGCAGCTACTCACAGGGTTAGGTAACATTAAACAATACCTTTGTAACAATACTACTGATATCAAAAATACATTCTTTATTACATATTAGGGCAGCAACAACGAATCAGATTAATTGATTATAATTAAGGGTGCTCCGATCAGGGTTTTTGAGGCCGATCACCGATCACCGATCAGCCTCTGCTGTGATTGGCCGATACCGATCATGGCCGATACCGATCACGTGGTCTTCAATGTAGTAATGTATTGTATGCAGGCTATTATTAGTTCCATTTGAAAAATACTGTAGCCTTTGTAAATATAAAAGAACAACAAAATTCTACTTATTTTTGTTTTAGAAGAGGTTTTGTTGCATTATTGGTTTTTAATGTGTGCCCAGTGTCTGTGGCTTTGTTTGAATGCTCCGCTGATGTAAAAATCAGCTGTTCTTAATTGGTTCCTTTAATGCGAGTCTGCGGGTGCAGCGCCTGTGTCCGCGTAACGCAGCCAAACCAGGTTGAAACACAGTGGACTAAAGAGCAGACAGCTCCTGCTGCCAGTTTTGACAACGTCTGAATGAAGAAAACGTGCAAAGAGAGCAGAGAAGACAACGATGAAAGGTGCTCCTCTCAGACACACGGACACATGGGCTGCCTTTTTACTTTCTCTTTCCATTAGCAGCCATTTGGTGCAGTTTAAGCCACAAAACGCACAGTTTTCTCCGCGCAACAAGACACAGGCAGACTCTGAACTTTCTTAATCCTTTTAACGTAACTGTTAGCGGGTTAGCTGTAGCTCTATTTACGTTGGTGTTTGCAAATACACGCACTGCTGCGCCTCGGTTCTGTCCCGTGCGCTCCTAAAGCAGGCGGGGACACAAAGCAGCGCCTCCAGGGCAGGTTTGTGTTAGTTATAACCAGGGCTTAACTTAAAAACACTGCTAAAATAACGCTACTGCTGTTTAATCAAACCGGAGTCGCAGGACAGTAAATGTGAGAGCCTCGCTTGTTTGTTGTAATTTGATCGGCCCTTCTGATCGGCCCATTTTACCGATCACCGATCACTCTATTTTTAGCCATGATCGGCCGATCATGATCGGCGGCCGATCGATCGGAGCACCCTTAATTATAATCGATTATTGAAATAATCGTCAACTAATTTAGTTATCAAATATTCGCCAAATGGGATATTTAATAGATTCTGACACATGCCATGTTCTGTGAGAGAAAGTTTTATTTCCTAAACAGAGCAGTAAACTGTTAAAAACTATGTACATTTTGTGTTTTTGATTAAAAATATATGTATTACAGATGATATTTGATGTGTATATGCTCTATATGAACATTATCAGAAGCAGCTTGTAGCTTTGTCTGATTTAATTTTGTAAAAATTAAGTGATTTTTGGTAGCATTATCACCAATTTTTAATAAAAACTATAAAACACCTCAAGTTTTTAACCATTTTACTCACGCTTCTCTTTCCGATTATTAATCGACTAATCAAAAAAGTAATCGACAGATTAATCGATGATCAAAATAACCGTTAGTTGCAGCCCTATTCAATACCAAGTTTCAGTTCCTAGTCGGACCTTTAATGTTCCTTTGCATGAATCAAATAAGTAACAGAATAAATCATACTGGTTAGTTGGTAGAGATGGTTATGGTTTATTACCAAGTGTTCGAACCACTCGTAAAAGTTTTTGTGTGACTGTGTGGAGTTAAACTATGGAATGCACTGGATCCTCATCAGAAGCAATGCCAATATATTCATGCATTTAGAAGTTTATATAAACAAATGGTCAGATTATAGAGCGAAACGGGCTTCATGCAATCATTTCTTCATTTCCTTGTGTTGGTTTCAGCTTGTTGTTTTCTTACCATTGCTGTTATATGTTTCCTTACCTTTCCTAACATTTGTGTCTTATCACTGTTAGTACTTGTGTCTCACAATCTATGCAGCTATCTATTATTTAAAATGGACTTGCCTGAAATGCCTTATTATTTTGATACATTTGTTATTTTTATTTCTGGAAATGTAAATATGTTTTGTTATTATTCTTGTACGAGCAGGAAGCTAAAAATAAGTTGTTTTGATTTGTTCTATGTAATATAGGGGTGGGATTAAATAAGTTTTCTTCCTCCCGTTCCTTTTCGAGCCTTAAAAGAAATAGTATTCAATATAATTATGATTCTGTATGTACTGTGTATTTGTCTTCAGTTGCTCGAAACAAACAAAGACTAAATAACTAAGATGCTTGCCCACAAACTCGAAGGTTGGCAGGGCTTGACACTTGGGCAACACTTGGCTGTGTGAATGTGATGGTGGTGGTCAGAGAAGCCATAGGCGCAAAATGGCAGCCACGCTTCCATTGGTCTGCCCCAGGGCAGCTGTGGCTACAGAAGTAGCTCACCACCACCGAGTGAGACTGAGGAGAAATAATGCATCAAATTGTAAAGCACCTTTGAGTGTCTAGAAAAGCGCTGTATAAGACTAATGCCGTATTATTATTTATAATTGTAGAAGATGAATTATCACCATAGGAATCAGAAAAAGTATCGCTCAGGCACCGGGATCAAAAACCAGGTATCGTTTAAGAACTGGTATCAAAAAAATCTGCCCAGTTCCCAGCCCTAGGTACTAAACGTAACTGAGGTCGTCCCGCAGCCACAGGGGCAGACCCAAACACAACAGCGAGAGTTTGTGAACTCCCAAATCCAGCTGCAGTCCAGCTGCTGAGCAAGGTCACTGCAATGGACTTACTTTGTTTACAGTAAAAGACTGCTATTACAAAATATTAGCACGTCACAGTCTGAGGTTTTACGGGGCAGGGCTCTTCCTGCGGCGAAACTCTGGTTGGACTGGAGAGAGGAAGCTGAACCTGGCAACCCACGAGATCACAACACACTCCAGACATTTCACTTCAGACGCAGGAGCAGAAATATTAATTATAATAAATATATATTAATTATAATATTATTATCATGTACCACCTCAGGAAATACTCCAAGTATCATCTTTAATAGGACAAAACCAGGTCTAAACCAGGACAAAACCAGGTCTAAACCAGGACAAAACCAGGTCTGAACCAGGTCTGAACCAGGTCTAAACCAGGTCTGAACCAGGTCTGAACCAGGTCTGAACCAGGACTAAACCAGGTCTGAACCAGGACTAAACCAGGACTAAACCAGGACTAAACCAGGTCTGAACCAGGTCTGAACCAGGACTAAACCAGGTCTGAACCAGGACTAAACCAGGACTAAACCAGGACTAAACCAGGACTAAACCAGGACTAAACCAGGACTAAACCAGGACTAAACCAGGTCTGAACCAGGACTAAACCAGGACTAAACCAGGACTAAACCAGGACAAAACCAGGTCTGAACCAGGTCTGAACCAGGTCTGAACCAGGACTAAACCAGGTCTGAACCAGGACTAAACCAGGTCTAAACCAGGTCTGAACCAGGTCTGAACCAGGTCTGAACCAGGTCTGAACCAGGTCTGAACCAGGTCTGAACCAGGACTAAACCAGGTCTAAACCAGGTCTAAACCAGGTCTAAACCAGGACTAAACCAGGTCTGAACCAGGACTAAACCAGGACTAAACCAGGACTAAACCAGGACTAAACCAGGACTAAACCAGGACTAAACCAGGTCTGAACCAGGACTAAACCAGGACTAAACCAGGACTAAACCAGGACAAAACCAGGTCTGAACCAGGTCTGAACCAGGTCTGAACCAGGACTAAACCAGGTCTGAACCAGGACTAAACCAGGTCTAAACCAGGTCTGAACCAGGTCTGAACCAGGTCTGAACCAGGTCTGAACCAGGTCTGAACCAGGTCTGAACCAGGACTAAACCAGGTCTAAACCAGGTCTAAACCAGGTCTAAACCAGGACTAAACCAGGTCTGAACCAGGACTAAACCAGGACTAAACCAGGACTAAACCAGGACTAAACCAGGACTAAACCAGGACTAAACCAGGTCTAAACCAGGACTAAACCAGGTCTGAACCAGGACTAAACCAGGACTAAACCAGGACTAAACCAGGACTAAACCAGGACTGAACCAGGACTGAACCAGGTCTAAACCAGGTCTAAACCAGGACTAAACCAGGTCTGAACCAGGACTAAACCAGGACTAAACCAGGACTAAACCAGGTCTAAACCAGGACTAAACCAGGACTAAACCAGGACTAAACTAATGCATCGTTATTTGGCCAGAACACAGTTTTACTTAAGACTCTTTAGGGAGACGTATTCTGTTTGAGGTCCATAAATGAGTTTTTATTGATGTTTTTTTGTGATGTTTTTATTGTGTTAAATAAATAAATGTATCACCTAACACTGATCCAGTCCTATAAAAACGTCTGAAGCTGACGGAGGCTGGGAGCAGAGCCAGGAGGAATGCAGCGGAGCCGGTCTGCTGCGGCCACACTGTCTGGATTAGACGCGCCGTGTTTTTATTAACGGAGCGAGCACAGGTGCATGCTGGGACAGAGCGAGGACAGGTGCGTGCTGGGACATGCCTCAGCCCCTATAGAGGACACCACAGCAGAGCGGGGCCCACACACACCACAGGGAACCCTCAACACAAAAGAAACGACATCAAAGTGCAGCAGAAATAGTACGCGGTGTTCTGCAGACTTCTGGAGATGGGCGGATGACTGTTACGTTTTTTTTTGGTCAACTTCAAAATTTAGGAATAAAAATGATATATTCGTGTTGTAGTGAGTCTGAAGTTTTATATAATACTTTTTACAATTTTGTATTAAATTCGATTTTTTTGCATGACTTGCTCAAATCAGTGTTTTATGGTGTGACAGGAAAACAATTAAATATTTAAAAAAAAACTAAGGGTGCTCCGATTGATTGGTGATTGGCCGATCATGGCTAAAAATAGAGTGACAGGTGATCGGTAAAATGGGCCGATCAGAGGGGCCGATCGAATTACAACAAACATGCGAGGCTCTCACATTTACTGTCCTGCAACTCCGGTTTGATTAAACAACAGAAGTGTTATTCTAGCAGTGTTTTTAAGTTAAGCCCTGGTTATAATGAACACAAACCTGCCCTGGAGCTGCTGCGTTATTTTATTCATTATTTTATTTATTTATTTGAATGGGACAGCGTGTATTAATGAACAGCAGCTAGTGCTGTAAATACACCGGATTATAGCTCAGAGCTAATTTCCATCCGTAGTCCCCACTCACTCACATTCACAGCGGCTTCCTGATGTTAATATAATGAAATACTCTATATCTCCAATCAGTTCATTGCTATTCACAAGTTGTCCCTCTCTCCCGCTCCCCTCTGGGGGAGTGGGGACTGTTTCAGATGCCTGGCTGCTGGCAGATGTCCCAGTGACAATTGGATCTTAGCTGACCCCATCTGTGCTCCTGTCCCGACCTGTGGGCCCTCAACCTCACCTCTAAGGATTTCCCGGATCTCCCTCGCCCCACTCACCTGTCTGGATGAGGCCACCTGCTGCATCCTCTGGACTTCCTCAACCTACCTCACCCCACTTCCTGGATGAATCCTTACAGAGTGATCTATGATCCTATAGATGAACTAAGGGACTAACTCCTAGATGCATTGCCTGTCCGTCCTGGGAGAGGATCTCTCCTTCAGTATGGGCTCCATAAGGTTTCTTCTTTTTTCCCGTAGCTGGGTTTTTTTTAGGAGTTTTTCCTTACCAAGAAGGAGGGTCTAAGGACAGGAGTGTCCTGGGTCTGTTTAGTTTAGTGTAGTTATTGTTTGTGCTGATTGTGTGTTTATGTTTGATCATGTGAAGCCCTTTGAGGTGACTTTTGTTGTGATATTGGGCTGTACAAATAAATCTGAATTGAATTGAATGTTCCCCAGCGGTCTCCCATCCAGGAACTGACCGGGCCCTGCCCTGCTTAGCTTCCGAGCTCTGATGGATCGGGCATCCACACGGCGGGATGGCCTCTTATGTCTCTGCTTTGTCCCCGCCTGCTCCTGGAGCGCACGGGACAGAACTGAGGCGCAGCAGTAACGTAAAGTAACGTTTGATGCTACAGACACAGGTCAATGACCCAGATTCCTTGTGCAACATTAGGGCTGAACGATTCATCTAAATCAAATCTAAGACGCAATTTGACGACAAAGGCTGCGATTATTTAGGCTTTGTAACGTCCTCACCAGGCTTTGTTCATGCCCCTGTGCTGTGCTCCCCAATCAGAAGAAATGTAAAGGTTTTTTTGAGATTCAGAACATTCACAATCAATGTGGGAGCAGCACAAATACCAGGGATCTGTGAGGAAAAGTGCTGCTAATGAGCCATGCGCACACTTTAACAAAAACGCGTCACGCTTCGACACAAGACAGCGGGAGGAGGAAATAAAGACTTTTAAAGTATGAAAGAGTGAAGAGAAGAAGTTTGTTAGGTTAGGACTGGTGTCTGGGTAAAACGGTAAGAGCTTAATTCATAAACGCTTCCTAAACACGCGAGTAAGTCTGGCTAAAGTAAATGAGCTAAACAGGTGCAATAACCCTAAACATGTTAAATATAGACTATATTTTAGGGCTGCACAATATATCGCAAAATTATCATTATCGCATTATTAAAAAATACAATATCCGTATCGCAAGAATCTAAATATATGGCAATAACGCTGTGGTCTTCCATCTGACAGAGATTTACACTGAAGAATCATTTTCCACCAGAGCCTTAAAAGAACATGTGTTGTGACTAAATAAAAATGTTTAAAAAGTCCAGTTTTAGTGCTAATTTAATTAATTTAGTCCCAGCTTAGCCTTGTTTTATTCCTGGTTTAGTCTGTGTTAAGTTTGGATTTTGTGGCTGCTTTGACTTGTAAATACAGGAACTTACATTTTTGTGAAATGTAGTGACTGTGTTCCAAAAGTAGGCTCTATTTTCAAATTTCACAATATTATCGTTATCGTAATTTTCAACACAGTTATCAAATATCGTATGTTTTGCAGCTTTACTATAATTTGATGTTTTAGTGCCAGATAAAATGTGCTTTTGCAGCCTTCCCTTCATGCATCTGTCAAAGCAAGCGTGCACAGGACCAACTTTTTCTGCTTTTCCTCCACTTCAGTGTCACCTTTAGTGTCTAATGTTGCACGTTACTACACTTTACAGGCACTGAACACACCAACAGTGTTTTACTCTCCACTTGTCCTTACAAAGACCTCCCATCTCAGAAGAAAAAAAAACACATCTCTTCATGGAACTTTACTCTGTAATAATATTTCTGTGTTCTCTCAGTGTTAATGCTCCATCACAGGCTTAAAATGTAAACTGTTTTTTGATTTTTTATATATATATATGACTCGCTATCACATTATCTGTCAGAAAAATCGCAATTAGATATTCTTCAAACTCGTTCAGCCCTAATTTTAAGGATTTTTCCAGAAGACAAGAAGTTCCTGGAGCATCTTTCTCAGGCTCCAGGTTTAAATCCCATTCAAAATCTTAGTGGGATTTAAAGAAGGCAGCAGCAGCAGCACAGAGGTCATCAAACATCACTGAGAGGCTTCTGAGGAACGGGCAGAGTCAGAGGAGAGGGCTCAGAAGCAGGACGACTGTTCGGTGTGATGAAAGTGAAAGGTCGCTCTGCAGAATCCTGACCATGGGCCTGGGTTAAACAGACACATTTTTCATCTGGACATTCCTGACATTACATCATTATAATGTGTTTTGAGGCGAGGGGGTTAACATTTTTTCTGACTGAGGCTGTAAAAGAACAAAAGGTTGGCCTGTTATTCCACTGTGTGACTGGACGGGGCTCCTGTCTACTAAAGTGAAACTTTTAAACTTGGAAATGATAAAGAGAACAACAAACAGCAAATACTTGCTCGCCTGCAGCTGGAGGAACTGAAGGAACTGCTTGTGTTTTGTTTTGGTCCTTCGTGTTTAAGAGTGCTGTAGGTTAGTTAAGCTTATTAATATTGGAGTCGAACACAGACGACAAACTGGCCCCTGTCCAGTGTGTACCCCGCCTAAGGCCCAAAGTTACTGGGATAGGCTCCAGTACCAGCGACTCCTAACGGGAACAAGTGGCGGAAGATGAACGAAAGTTTTATTTAGTAAAGTAAAAATGTTAATGTTAAAGATATTAGGGAGGATCTTTATAAATAAATTTTTTGCCATATTAATTAAAACTACCTTCATTGCCCTGTATAAGGCTTATAAATTGGTGTATTAGAAAATATAATAATAATATTAATAAACTGTGGACTCTGTGGGACTTAAAAAACCTCAACCAATCGTTTTCGTCATGAGTACGTTAACCATTGTTCCATGGACTCGCCAATCATTCGTTCAGCTTCCTGGTTTCGGCGATACGTGCGCGCTCTTGTGCCTGCGCATGCGTATACACTATGTCTATGTAGCACGGCGTTAGCCGAGCCTCATCGTACGCGGACAGCCTGACTTTGAAGAGCACAATGGCTGAGGAAAACTGTGGAGGTCACAAAAGGAAAACTGTTTTTGAAGTGAACCAGAGGAGAAAAACTGTAGAAGAGCAGAATAAAACCTGTGTGGTTATTGGTGATTCCTTCAAAGGACGGCGTGCGCTGTAGGAACAGAAAGGGCTTCAGACGATGCATTGGTCGCCAAGTTTCTGCAGGACAGGTAACGTTTATCTTATCGTTTGAAAAAAATGCCTTTTTTCTTTATCTGTTGAACCATTTCAACTGCACAGCAGTCAGTTTGCTAATGCTACCAACAGCAGGAGGACAGATTGGTGCTCACATTTAGGGACTGTGCATGTGACTGGGTCTGTGTGGGGAGCAAAGGTCAAAGGTCGCGCAGACAAACAATTTAGGTCTAGGTTTAGGTGAATCTCTGCTGATGCTGTAAACAAACACTCGTGTTCCAACGCTCGTGCACGTCGCTGTGGAGGAGTTCCTTGGAAAGGAACAGTGAAGGGCGGGGCCTGATGCATGCGCAGTATTCAAAAAAGGACAAACAGTCGCTGGTTTCTCAGCAGTCAAAAAAATCCTCCCTAATACCTTTAGTATTTATATGTTTTTATGACTAAAACTATGATTACTGTACAATTTTATATATCAATTAGGGCTGCACGATACGGAGAAAACATGCGATATTTGATAACTATGTTGAAAATTACAATAACGATATTAGAAAATAGAGCCTACTTTTCAAACATAGTAAGTTAAATTCACTACATTTCACAAAAATGTAAGTTCCTGTATTTACAAGTCAAAACAGCCACAATATTAATACAGAGTAAAGTTGCATGAAGAGATGTGTTTTTTTTCTTCTGAGATGGGAGGTCTTTGTAAGGACAAGTGGAGAGTAAAACACTGTTGGTGTGTTCAGTGCCTGTAAAGTGTAGTAACGTGCAACATTAGACACTAAAGGTGACACTGAAGTGGAGGAAAAGCAGAAAAAGTTGGTCCTGTGCACGCTTGCTTTGACAGATGCATGAAGGGAAGGCTGCAAAAGCACATTTTATCTGGCACTAAAACATCAAATTATAGTAAAGCTGCAAAACATGCGATATTCGATAACTATGTTGAAAATTACGATAACGATATTATTGTGAAATTTGAAAATAAAGCCTACTTTTGGAACATAGTAAGTTAAATTCACTACATTTCACAAAAATGTAAGTTCCTGTATTTACAAGTCAAAACAGCCACAAAATCCAAACTTAACCCAGACTAAACCAGGAATAAAACAAGGCTAAGCTGGGACTAAATTAATTAAATTACCACTAAAACTGGACTTTTTAAACATTTTTATTTAGTCACAACACATGTTCTTTTAAGGCTCTGGTGGAAAATGATTCTTCAGTGTAAATCTCTGTCAGATGAAAGACCACAGAGTTATTGTGATATATTTAGATTCTTGCGATACAAATATTGCGTTTGCTGATATTGCGATAACGATATATCTTTAATATCAATATATATAATTGGATAATATATATCAAATTAATACTTCTGAAAAGGGTTTAATTTATGTGGCGTCAAAAACTGCAGCCACACTTTGTGCTGCACCCAAACCCAAATAAATGGAGAGGAGAAAAGGAAAGGGAATGGTATTTATACAGCACTCTGCAGCTGTAGCAGTTTGTACACATTAGAACCCTGTGGAGATGCGAGAGTTTGTTCTCTGCAGTGGACATTAAATCACATAAATCAGTGGTTTCCAAAGTGTGGTCTGCGAAGGTACTGCACGCGTGGGGTGGGTACATAAAAATAAATTGAGTGTAAAAAAAACTCTAGGCAAGGAAATTTTACTCACTATCTTTGTTTTTCCAGCTCATCTTGTAGCAACTGACTCCACTGTTCAGAAAAAGTATTATTGATAATAATAAAAACTAAATATACTACATTTAACAAAAGAATAACTTTTTCTGAACTCTGTAAGTTGGCTGTAAGATGAGTAAAAAAATAATGATGGAAAGAAAAACTTAAAAATTAGAAAAGTTTTTAGACGTATGAGCATAAAATTAAGTGAAAGTGTGGAAAACTTGAGATTTTGAGTTGGCCCCAGAAATCTTGAGGGATCCTTTGCCTTGAGTTATTGAGTTTTTGCAGCATTTTATTTGTTTTTACAGTGTATTTGTTTAAAAATATAACTTTGAAACACTTTTTCGCCAATAGTCAGTGTCTTTTGTAATGTTTTTATAGAAATATATGGAGAAAAACATGAAATTTGGGATGGAGGGAAGTTGTATTGTTGGGGGTCTGTGTGGGATTTTGGTAAATTTAAGGAGCGCCGTGACTCCTGACTTTGGGAATGGCTGGGATAAATAATGGCAGCCTTTGCGATTTGCTAAATGCGATTTTGATTCAATTTCGATCAAGTGTGCAGCCCTAACTCATTCACATACTCACAGCTGTCCCTCTGATGGACTCATGAAGTAATCCTCTCATAAACACAGAGAACAGAGACATCCTCAGCTCTGCTCCTGTCTGTCCTTTCATTCTTGCTGAACCTCTTTTATCACACAGCTGACACTTTTCTGCACCGGGTCTCTGTTGCTCTGCTGTTTTTTCATTTTCCTGGAGCTGGAGCACAGAACCTTCCTCACCATCACGCGCCACGGAACGGGTTTTACGTAAATCCTGAACTGATCTGAGGACCACGGCCCGCTCCGGACATCTGCTCGTGCCAACCCCCGCCGCGTGAGACCGTCCTCCGCACGAGCGCAGGCCGCTGCTCCGGTCATTTAAAAAAAACACACGACCCCGGAGCGCTGCTTCCATTATCGGACAGCGGCTTTTCCCTCACGAATCCTCCTCCAGTCCTCCGACAGTCGCCTCACGCCATCACTTTTACACCAACAGCGCTAACAGCTGCGCAAAAACCGCAAATACGTGCACGGAAAACGCATTACTCCAGCGTAACGACTGACGATGCCGCTGTCGCCGCGCTACGTAATCTGACAGCGCCGTGGTTCCAATATCGGACGCACGCATTCGACCTCTCTAGAGCTTAAATTCTCCTTTTTTGTTGCTTTTTCTCCGCTTTTTTCCTACATATACAATTAAATTAAACATCTCTGAATGAATCCGGACTCTTCAACATTTTGTAGCATCTGTAGCGTTGTTACAGGCTGCAATTGAGTGAACTGCGCAAAGCCAAAGCACGAACCACGTTGCTTTTTTGCATCTTTAAACTGTTTAAAGGAAAACTTGTCTGAATGCCATTGCTTTAACGATTGTGTGGGTTAAAAAGGTGGAATATTCAGAGGAGAAATCGAAAGCGGCGCTGTTTTGGGAGGCGGGTCCGATAATGGACGCATCGCAGCTGCAGCAGTTGGCTAGCATCCGCGGGGGTAAGCTAACGTCCCGCTAACGTCTCTCACGCGGCGGTCCCGGGGCAGTTAGCGGGGCTCGTGGCGGGTCCGGGTCCGTACCTCGTTGCCGGTGCTGGTTTGTCCCACGGCGGGCGGGCAGGACCATGCTCAGGTCAGTCTCGCGCGTGTGACGTCCATGTTTCTGTCTCTGTCTCTGCTGCCGCGCGGCTCCGGGGCAGACGCAGCAGCTGTGCGTCAAGTGCCGGGCTGCGTCACGCGTCACTTCCGGTCACGGCGGCCTCAATAAGAGCGGGGAAAAAAAGCACTTTTATTTTGAAAGGTTTAGATCCTTTTTGATGAGGTACGGTTGTTGTTTTTTTTACTTTATTTTTTTATTTCAATAATTTTTCCTAGTATTTGTCTTTATTGGGTCGTTTTTGTTTTGTTTTTATTGTTTCATTGTTTTTACTTATTGTTATTTTATTCTACTGCTCTTATTATTTTAATAGAGACTAGTAGAGCTAAATAGAGTAATAGCCAAATAGATTAATGTTAATTTTTTTGTGCAGCACTTTGGAAATCATTTTGTTTGTGGGTAAATTTATCAAAAATGAAGAAAATAGGACTGAACTGGACTAAAATATATTACTACAGTTAGATCCTTTTTAATGAGATTTGATTGTTTTTTTTATTCAGCTTTATTATTTATTTTTTTTAGATTTAGTATTTGTTTATTTGGTCGATTGTGTTATTGTTCTTTTTATTATTTCATTGTTTTTAACTTATTTATTGGTATTTTATTGCTCTTATTTGGTTTTACTGGTTCTTATTTTAATAGAGACTAGCAGAGCTAAAAAGAGTAATATTGTTTTATGTGCAGCACTTTGTTTGCAAAATGTGCTATACAAATAAAGTGTATTTGGATTTTGGGGGTAAATTTATAAACGTGTAAGGATAGAACAGAACACCATTTTTTTGAATATACATCTTTTTTATTACAAGAGTTACATGGCTATAAATAAATACTGCACTGGTCTTATACAGCACTTTTCCAGACGCTCAAAGTCGCTTTACATTGGTTTGTTCTTTCTCCTCAGTCACACTCTGTGGTGGTGAGCTACTTCTGTTGCCACAGCTGCCCTGGGGCAGACTGACAGAGACATGACTGCCATTCTGCACCAATGGCCTCTCCGACCACTAGTGTTCTAGTCAAGACTGCACTATTTATTTATTTATTTATTTAAAAAGTGACAGTGTGCATTAATCAACAAACAATGTAAATACACCTGAGTTTGCCAAATTACCGTATTTTCCGGACTATAAGTTGCACTTTTTTTCATAGTCTAGGGGTGTGACGTATACTCAGGTGTGACTTATATATTAAAATATTTCAGGTGTTGGTTATTTTCACACTGACAGCCACCAGAGGGCGCTCTAGGCTTGTGTACCAGCATCTGCTGCACCTGTACCACTGACAATTTAAAATGTAAACATTACCACTAACAACTTAGGCTATAAAGACAACTGAGAAAGAGCGGAATAATTGTAAATGGAACTGATGCTGAGTCTGACGACAGCCACGCAGAGGAGGAAGCGGCGCTTCGTCTACCTCCGGAGTTGGCGGAGTTGTTCAGAAGCGACACCGAGGATGAAGAATTTAAAGGATTTAGCGATTAGGAGTGAGATGGTGAGTTTGGTGAACTTGTTATATTATGTTCTTTATGCTATAGTTATGTGAATAACTGTTAATATATTACGTTAACATACGAGACACCTATTCAGTTCGTTGTTTATGCTTCATGTAGCTGAATAACCATCAATGTGTTACGTTAGCATAGCGCACACCTATTCAGCTGTTGTTCTCTATTCTATTATTACTATAACTTGCCTTTCAACATGAAATGTCTGTTCTTGGTGTCGGATTTTGTAAAATAAATTTCCCCCCGGAAATGTGACTTATAGTCCAGTGTGACTTATATACGTTTTTTTCTTCTTCATTATGCATTTTTTGGCTCGTGCGACTTATACTCCGGAGGGTCTTATAGTCCGGAAAATACGGTAGTCTAATTTTTGTTGGTAGTCCCCCTGCCAGCTGTAAAAAGGCAATCTAAAAAAAAACACATGCTACATAAAATCACAGAGTGCCCCCGGATCCTCAAACATTCATTTATATTTACATATTTATATGAAAATAGTGACAGTAAGAAACAACAGCAGAGATAGCAGAGTAAATATACGCAGTGCATGCCTACATACAGATATATGTATGCATGCACCGCTCCACAACAACAGTAAAAATAGGAGTATTCAGATGATCGTGATAAATATGTATGTATCGTGCACCATGAGGTCCGAACAGCTCTAATGTGTGCAGTGTTGATTGGATTTAAGCCAGTTTTTAAGATGAGTTTTAAAGGTGTTATACATAGGAGATTCTCTTATTGTGTGAGGGATGTTATTCCAAATTTTACAGCCTCTGACTGAAAGGACTGACTGTGCAAAGGTGGTTCTGCCAGTAGTAGGGTTTTGTTTAATGTATTCGCTTAATGGTGGTGCGAGTCCGTGAAGGGTTTTGTATATTGTCCAGGCATATTTAAAGTGTTTAAAATGTTCAAAACTCAATAAATTATAAGTTTCAAGAATTTGGCAGTGGTATGAAATTGTTTTTTTAGCAAAGCTTTTATACAGTGATTGTTTGAGTGTGGTGTCGTTGGTAAGGGTATAATGAGTGAAGCAGTATTGGATATGTGAAAAGATCAAAGCCTGCAGAAACATTCTTGCTGCCTTTATTGTCAATGACGGACTGATATGTCTGAAGTTGTGAGATTAAATTTGATTGTTTTAGAAAATTTTTTAATGTGCTTTTTGAAGCCGAGAGGAGATGACTTGAACTCTTGTACCAACTCAAGCTCTTTTCGCATCAGAAATACATTTGAGCTTAAATTCTGCTTATGGATTTGTTTTGAGGACATCAGGCATACATACGTCATACTAATCAAGACCAGTCTGAGTCCAGGGTGAACCTAGAACAAGACAAGGCCAAGACTTTCAGGATTTGGCGACCGAGACCAAGACAAACCGAGACAAACTGAGACAAGGTGTGAGAAAACCACGTGTGGACCCAAAAGCACGACTCAGGACAACAACAGAAGTTTAAAAGGTTTAATGAAAGGTAAGTATGGTTGGTGAGTTCTGAGCAGGTGGCAGATGAATCAAGCTCCTATGACAGCGCAGGTAAGAACAGTGCAAATCCTGGGACACACCGACCCAACGCCCGACCGCTGTCAGCAGAGGCCACTGCCGTCTCCTCTGTCGTCACTGAAAGTCTCTGCAGACACCGGAGCAACTCAGACCCACGACATAATAACTATTTATAACAGCAGGCGGCGCTAGTCACTAAACTCCATGGTTATTTAAACTCTAGTAAATAAAACTCTGCAACACACATGTTAAACTCAAGTATTTATCAGTCAATAATAATTATACACTAGATTAAACTCTGATCACAGTAATGAATAAAAGAGACTGGATTATTGCAGTTGTTTGCCTCAGAGGAGGATTATATTTTTATCTGCATGAGGCTAAAGCTAAGGTACGCTAACTGCAGCACATTAGCACAAGGCTAAAGCTAAGGTAAGCTAACTGCAGCACATTAGCACGAGGCTAAAGCTAAGGTTAGCTAACTGCAGCACATTAGCATGAGGCTAAAGCTAAGGTAAGCTAACTGCAGCACATTAGCACGAGGCTAAAGCTAAGGTAAGCTAACTACAGCACATTAGCACGAGGCTAAAGCTAAGGTAAGCTAACTGCAGCACATTAGCACGAGGCTAAAGCTAAGGTCAGCTAACTGCAGCACATTAGCACGAGGCTAAAGCTAAGGTAAGCTAACTGCTAACATTAGCATCACAGGTGTGGAAACATAATGAAGTAGTTGTAGAACAGAAAGTTTCTTATATTTTGACGTTAAACTCGAGCTGTTTGACAAACACAGGACACAGCCAATCAGAGCTGAGCACGAGGCCCGACACAGATTCAACATCTTCACTCAGAACTATGTCCAACTGTGTCCAACTGTGTCCAACTGTGTCCAACTGTGTCCAACTGTGTCCAACTGTGTCCAACTGTGTCCAACTGTGTCCAACTCACCAAACAGACTCAGTCGCCGACTGCCTCAAACGGCCGATGATCGCCCCGGTGTGTCCCGGCCTTAATAACAGGTGAATAAATCTCTCAGTGGTCGTACTCACACCAGAGCTCCAGAGGGTTCCTCCAGCTGTTAGACGGTGCAGGTAGGAGAGTTCTGTAACTGAGCAGGTATGGTGGAGAACAGGCAGACAAGGAGACACCTGAGGCAAACAGGTAAGTACTGGGTTTGGTTGTGACAGGTGAACAAAGGCCGGGTACCAGAATCTGAAATCCAAAAGCCAGTAAAAGTAGTAAATACAAATCCAGGCCCAAAAGCCAGTTATCAGTTTTATATCTTACAGTTAGCAAGTCCAAAATCCAAAAATCCAAAAATCCAAGTACTGTCCAAGATCAAAACAAAGGCAGACTGTGATTTACAGATCCTGAGGGGGCAGGCAACGGCAGAAGGTCAGACACACAGGCAGAGCTCAGCCACAGGGAGGGCCAAGTCCGGGTTCGGGTACAAAAAGGCTGGAGAGTACTGCACTGACACTGAGGAGAAGGACAGAGCTGGTTAAACAGAGTACAGGGAATTAGGAACAGGTGAAAACAATCAGCTACTAATCTACTGATCTCATGCAATAGACTGCATAAAGAAACGCTGAAATTATGAAGAATAGCATTTAGGGATGTAACGATGCACTGAAGTCACGAGTCAATTTGATTCACAATTTTCTGTTCAGGATTACAATTTTTTTCAATTTTTATTAGCAGACTTAGTTGCAGTATACTGTATTTTCCCGACTCTGGAGTATAAGTCGCATCGATCAAAAAATGCATCATGAAGAGGAAAAAAACATATAAGTCGCAGTGGACTATAAGTTGCATTTATTTAAAAATGTATTTCACAAAATCCAAGACTAAGAACAGACATTTCATCTGGAAAGGCACATTATTCAACTACACAGTAGCATATAGAACAAACCTGGGAGGCTGAAGAGGCTAAAGTAACATAACAAGCTCTCCATCTTATTCTACATCATTGAAAACTACTGACAGTTGTTGTCACAAGCCTAGAGCGCCCTCCCGCGGCTGTAGACGGTAATGTTTACTTCTTGATTCATGTTAAATTTGATATACAAGTCACACCTGAGTATAAGCCGCAGGACAAGCAAAAGTATGAAAAAAAAGTGCAACTTATAGTCCAGAAAATACAGTAATTATGATCAAAATATTTTTTTACAGAGCTTATTTGTGTCTCTTTATCAAACTTAAATTGTTGTACATTTCATAATTACTGAAATGTTATTAAAAAGTAGATATTAAAACATTAACATGTAAAAATTACAAAAATATATAATATAATTTGTTAGTAACTTTTATTAACATCTTTCTTCTCTCCTGTAAAACAAATAGACTTTAGTAGCAAGCGATTCACAGAGAAGCACCTTGTCATAAATCCACTCCTCAAGAAATATAAAATGGACCTAATTTAAGTGAAGAGCTAACACACGACCGACCGCCGCCAGACGTATTCCAGCTCACACCGACACATTCACACACACCAAGGACACAACGGCAGAATGAACTGGAGCAGGGATTGAACCACCAACCTCCTGGCGAGTGGGCAGCCGGCTCTGAGTTACTGCTGCCCTGGATCTAATTTCATATAACATGCAGTATAAGTAGTAATGTGAATAAAGTGTAGCAGGAAGTGTACCTGAAGCAGTTCTGTGCGTGTTTCTGTTCTGAGATCTGATTGGCCGGGAGTCTATCCAGCGTCACTCAGAGGTAGTTTCAGCTGTGTCCATTTGTCCTGCTGCTGGAAACACAACTCCAGTCCTCAGAGGACACTCAACCGTGGACAAAAGAGAAAAGAAATGAGGATGGATGGGTGAAGGTATTAAAGAAAAGCATAGGAATTCTTTGGTGCCGTCTGCTCTGAGACTCCTGAACAGCTGACAGGAGTTAGAACCGACTACTTATGCCCTACTTTTTTGTTATGTTTACATTTCAATTTCAATTCAAAAGTTCCTGCACCTTATACTTGCACAGTAAAGTTACTGTTTACATGTGTCAGTCTGTACATGCAAGTCATTCATTCACTGCTGACTGTTGCTACAGCTAATGTAGCTACCTCGCACATTTATGTACATAGTCTACACTGATGCAGAGTATATATCCATTATATAGTTTAAATGTAAGTAGTTTATATATGTTTAAATATGTTTATATTTCTGTTGTATGTTTTTGCAAGTGTTAAATTATTATTGTTTATTTTATACCTTTACATTTTTTGTGGCATTCAGTGTGGGCAGCAAGAAAAGAATTTCATTGTACAGAGAAACACGTTTCTTTACTGTGCATATGACAATAAACACTCTCAATCCTGAATCTACTTTAGCAAGAAACACGTGACTCTGGTCTTTTCAAAGGCAACTACTTCATTTCAACATTAGGTGTATACTGCCCTCTGTAGGTGAAACAAGGCTACTGCAGGTAAATGTTTATTCACTCTCATCCACTACGGGACATTTAGAGACACTCTTCACCTGGACAGGTGTCTGAGGACATTTAGAGACACTCTTCACCTGGACAGGTGTCTGAGGACATTTAGAGACACTCTTCACCTGGACAGGTGTCTGAGGACATTTAGAGACACTCTTCACCTGGACAGGTGTCTGAGGACATTTAGAGACACTCTTCACCTGGACAGGTGTCTGAGGACATTTAGAGACGCTCTTCACCTGGACAGGTGTCTGAGGACATTTAGAGACACTCTTCACCTGGACAGGTGTCTGTGGACATTTAGAGACGTTCTTCACCTGGACAGGTGTCTGAGGACATTTAGAGACACTCTTCACCTGGACAGGTGTCTGAGGACATTTAGAGACGCTCTTCACCTGGACAGGTGTCTGTGGACATTTAGAGACACTCTTCACCTGGACAGGTGTCTGTGGACATTTAGAGACACTCTTCACCTGGACAGGTGTCTGTGGACATTTAGAGACACTCTTCACCTGGACAGGTGTCTGAGGACATTTAGAGACACTCTTCACCTGGACAGGTGTCTGAGGACATTTAGAGACACTCTTCACCTGGACAGGTGTCTGTGGACTGTAGAATAAAAAATACATAATATCCAAAAACAAGAAGAAGACGAGAGTCAAGCACAGAAAAGACAAACATTATTTCCATATGTGCTTAAAAACAACAAGTTATTATTTGTGTAAACAGTTAGTACTCAGATGTATTTGTAAACAAACACATGGGTCCATCCCACCTGGGCTGGTGCCACCTGCTCCTGCTGCACATGCTCAGTTTGTCACGTACTCACAGGTTCTTCAAGGTCATTATAAATCATTAATTAGTGGAAATGTAGTAACAGCCCATGATGGAATGTAGGTAGCATGTGACACCTATCATGTTATGTGCCCTTTTATTCTCATGTCAACAACATTTAACCACAGCCACTAAACTGCGTCCCCTAGTGGCCGTTACAGTAAACTACAATCAGGAACCAAATGAAACTCTGTCCCTCTGTGTTTTATCTTCTCTACAGTAAGTCCCAGTGTTTCCCTCACAGTTACAAAGTCACACATTTCTCAAAGAATGCATGAAGATGAACACATGAAGATGAACACATGAAGATGAACACATGAAGATGAACACATGACATTGTCATGACACTGCAAACACTCACAGCACTGACCTTTTTTACTATAATGAATATATAAAGATTATATGAAGCTTGATTATAACCAGCAGAAAGTGAATAACACACAGATTCCTCACAGCTGAGTGTAGCTTTAATACTTAGCATAAAAGCAACCCTCGGTGTTACCAGGCTTACACCGAGCTAAAGACAACATTTATAGCTTTTTAACTCATTAACCTCTTCAGGACATTTAGAGACGCTCTTCACCTGGACAGGTGTCTGAGGATTACTGCAGTAACTTTTAGAGTAAAGTCTGACTTTTTTTGAATAAAAATAAAAATATTTTAAACCCTCTTAAAGAGTAAAGGTATTTGTTTGTAGCGTTGCAAACTGAGCAGGAGCAGGAGGAGCAGCCGTAGTTGGAACAACAGTAGAGGCTTAGTCCTGGTTTAGCCCCGTCTCAGTCCTGCTTTTAAGAGATTCTGTTCCATTTTGAGACACAGACTCAGGACCCAGGACTTCACTCACTAAAAGAACTCAGGATGGAAGGCAATTTCCTATCATCCTTAGTTTGGACGACCATAATGTAACTTTTAGCAGCATTACACAGAATTTAATATAATTTTCCAAGCCATGTTGTGAACAAACGCTCAGAAGCTGCTGAAGGATATCTTATATTGTATATTATAGAAATGTAGTTCTGGAGTTTGTGTGTAAAGTCCTACTACCCATGTTTCAGAAAAACAGCTTTAGTGTTTACAAAAGACTGTAAAAGAAACAAAAGAAAGCAGGAGAGCCGCTGGTGCGTTGGTGGATTGGCACAGATAGACAGATCGATGGACAGATCAAACATTGATAGCATTCCTGAAATAGTTATCATGCATCACATCACTCAGAACAAAGACTTATAGGTGAGGAGCTCACTTTACAGGCTTTTAATGAACAAGGTGTGACTTTAGAGAAGAAACAAAAATATTTTCAATCTTTTCTTCAGTTCATGCATGAATAATGAATGAATAATAATAATAATAATAATAATAATAATAATAATAATAATAAAACATGTTCTAATTATTTCCAGTGCACAAACAGAATACATAGTAACAAAGAATTACAAATGTGGCTCAGATATTTTTATATTTTTAATGAACTAATGACCCCAAGAGTCAGGACCATCACACAGAGACTAAAGAGGTTTTCTGGTTCCTGTGACGCTCTTGTATGGTTAAAAAACTAAAATAAAAACATATTGCGTCAATGAAGATTATCAATATTTCCTCAGTCACAATAACAATTTGCAGAAAAACAATCTCTGAGACCACTGTGTCCAAGACTGACACAAGACAAGACTCAGTAACAATGCATTCAAGACCAAGACAAGACCAAGATCATAAATAACGTATTTATAAAAGGTATTTTTTATTCATTTATTTAACATACAATAAAAATACAGTTCGGTATAAACTAATGTAAACAAGTATGTGTGCATGGGAGTGGTAGGAGCCTCTGTAGGCGTATGTAAAAACCTTGCCTGGAAATTCCAGACTCACTGCTGTACCAGTGGATGAGTCTGGTCGCCATGGAATCAGATCGATTTCTAAAGCGGAGCAAACCCGAGTAAACTCAGGTAAAGTATAATAATACAGAGAAATGTTAGTCTGGATTTTCCAGGCAAGTAAAAACCACACCCAGAAAAATTTAAAACTCTTCACCTGGACAGGTGTCTGAGGACATTTAGAGACGCTCTTCACCTGGACAGGTGTCTGAGGACATTTAGAGACGCTCTTCACCTGGACAGGTGTCTGAGGACATTTAGAGACGCTCTTCACCTGGACAGGTGTCTGAGGACATTTAGAGACGCTCTTCACCTGGACAGGTGTCTGAGGACATTTAGAGACGCTCTTCACCTGGACAGGTGTCTGAGGACATTTAGAGACGCTCTTCACCTGGACAGGTGTCTGAGGACATTTAGAGACGCTCTTCACCTGGACAGGTGTCTGAGGACATTTAGAGACGCTCTTCACCTGGACAGGTGTCTGAGGACATTTAGAGACGCTCTTCACCTGGACAGGTGTCTGAGGACATTTAGAGACGCTCTTCACCTGGACAGGTGTCTGAGGACATTTAGAGACGCTCTTCACCTGGACAGGTGTCTGAGGACATTTAGAGACGCTCTTCACCTGGACAGGTGTCTGAGGACATTTAGAGACGCTCTTCACCTGAACAGGTGTCTGAGGACATTTAGAGACGCTCTTCACCTGAACAGGTGTCTGAGGACATTTAGAGACACTCTTCACCTGGACAGGTGTCTGAGGACATTTAGAGACACTCTTCACCTGGACAGGTGTCTGTGGACTGTAGAATAAAAAATACATAATATCCAAAAACAAGAAGAAGACGAGAGTCAAGCACAGAAAAGACAAACATTATTTCCATATGTGCTTAAAAACAACAAGTTATTATTTGTGTAAACAGTTAGTACTCAGATGTATTTGTAAACAAACACATGGGTCCATCCCACCTGGGCTGGTGCCACCTGCTCCTGCTGCACATGCTCAGTTTGTCACGTACTCACAGGTTCTTCAAGGTCATTATAAATCATTAATTAGTGGAAATGTAGTAACAGCCCATGATGGAATGTAGGTAGCATGTGACACCTATCATGTTATGTGCCCTTTTATTCTCATGTCAACAACATTTAACCACAGCCACTAAACTGCGTCCCCTAGTGGCCGTTACAGTAAACTACAATCAGGAACCAAATGAAACTCTGTCCCTCTGTGTTTTATCTTCTCTACAGTAAGTCCCAGTGTTTCCCTCACAGTTACAAAGTCACACATTTCTCAAAGAATGCATGAAGATGAACACATGAAGATGAACACATGAAGATGAACACATGAAGATGAACACATGAAGATGAACACATGACATTATCATGACACTGCAAACACTCACAGCACTGACCTTTTTTACTATAATGAATATATAAAGATTATATGAAGCTTGATTATAACCAGCAGAAAGTGAATAACACACAGATTCCTCACAGCTGAGTGTAGCTTTAATACTTAGCATAAAAGCAACCCTCGGTGTTACCAGGCTTACACCGAGCTAAAGACAACATTTATAGCTTTTTAACTCATTAACCTCTTCAGGACATTTAGAGACGCTCTTCACCTGGACAGGTGTCTGAGGATTACTGCAGTAACTTTTAGAGTAAAGTCTGACTTTTTTTGAATAAAAATAAAAATATTTTAAACCCTCTTAAAGAGTAAAGGTATTTGTTTGTAGCGTTGCAAACTGAGCAGGAGCAGGAGGAGCAGCCGTAGTTGGAACAACAGTAGAGGCTTAGTCCTGGTTTAGCCCCGTCTCAGTCCTGCTTTTAAGAGATTCTGTTCCATTTTGAGACACAGACTCAGGACCCAGGACTTCACTCACTAAAAGAACTCAGGATGGAAGGCAATTTCCTATCATCCTTAGTTTGGACGACCATAATGTAACTTTTAGCAGCATTACACAGAATTTAATATAATTTTCCAAGCCATGTTGTGAACAAACGCTCAGAAGCTGCTGAAGTATATCTTATATTGTATATTATTGAAATGTAGTTCTGGAGTTTGTGTGTAAAGTCCTACTACCCATGTTTCAGAAAAACAGCTTTAGTGTTTACAAAAGACTGTAAAAGAAACAAAAGAAAGCAGGAGAGCCGCTGGTGCGTTGGTGGATTGGCACAGATAGACAGATCGATGGACAGATCAAACATTGATAGCATTCCTGAAATAGTTATCATGCATCACATCACTCAGAACAAAGACTTATAGGTGAGGAGCTCACTTTACAGGCTTTTAATGAACAAGGTGTGACTTTAGAGAAGAAACAAAATTATTTTCAATCTTTTCTTCAGTCTACTGCATCTGTTATATTTAAATACTGTGTGTCTACGACCACTGATTCCTGAATATTTTTAGTAAACCGTAGCTTAGGGTGACCAGACGTCCCGATTTAACCGGGACAGTCCCAGTTTGAGGCTCCTTGTAGCAACAAATATCTGTAAAAAGACTCATATGTCCCAGTTTTCAACAAACCATGTCCCAGCTGTCGCCATTTCAACCCAGAGAGAAACACAAGAAACTTAAAAACACTTAAAATATTTGTCTAAAGACTTTTGTCACAAAAATTATTATGAGGTCTTTATTTTTCTAAATAAATTACCATTAAAATCCCAAACTTAAGCCCTAGCGTTGTGTACTTTAATGACAGAAAACTGTGTGGATTTCTGCATCTTTTTGTCCCTTGGTGAGTTCAAATGCAAAATATGTGACTCAGTTTTTGGGTCTAGAGATCTGGTCACCCTATACACGCAGTGTCGAAACAAAGTACTGTAGTGTAGTAGCTGCAGTAGTAGTAGCAGAAGTAGGTAAAGGTTGGAGTTGCCTTGTGACCTGAACGGAAGCCAAAGTGTTGAGTAATAAATGAATTAAAATGTGTCTCAGACTGGTTTTACTTCTGCTGCTTCCGCTATGACACAGGCACTTTTTAAAACCAGTTCCACCATTTCATTAAAATGATATTGAAGCTTTAGATAAGATGAACATTAAACTGTATTAAACCTCCTCACGACACACTTTTGGGTCCTGACCCACCTGTGGAGAACCACTGATCAAAATAACTGGTTCTGAGACGTTGGCCTTGCGGAAGGAGACAAGTTTCCAAAGAGTCTGGATATAAACATGTGTGTGTGGAATAATTATAATAATAATAATAATAAAACATGTTCTATTTATTTCCAGTGCACAAACAGAATACATAGTAACAAAGAATTACAAATGTGAATCAGATATTTTTATATTTTTAATGAACTAATGACCCCAAGAGTCAGGACCATCACACAGAGACTAAAGAGGTTTTCTGGTTCCTGTGACGCTCTTGTATGGTTAAAAAACTAAAATAAAATCATATTGCGTCAATGAAGATTATCAATATTTCCTCAGTCACAATAACAATTTGCAGAAAAACAATCTCTGAGACCACTGTGTCCAAGACTGACACAAGACAAGACTCAGTAACAATGCATTCAAGACCAAGACAAGACCAAGATCATAAATAACGTATTTATAAAAGGTATTTTTTATTCATTTATTTAACATACAATAAAAATACAGTTCAGTATAAACTAATGTAAACAAGTATGTGTGCATGGGAGTGGTAGGAGCCTCTGTAGGCGTATGTAAAAACCACACCCAGAAAAACTCAACAGTAACATTAACTAAACAACAAAATAACATTTAAAACAATCAGACACAACAAACAGTAGGACACATTAGATCATTCAATTGTTCAATTTGTAGAATGAATCAAAGCAAATATCCTGCCATCAGCCTACGCTGGAGTCTTTTTTATACACAGACAATGAATGGAGGCATCTGCTTGGTCTTTATGAGTATCCCATAATTTAGCACCGATGGAAAATTGATGACGAGAGGTTTTATAAAAGGGAAGATGCACATCTGTAGCCTGCCTAGTGAGAAAAGAGTCGAGTTGAGAATTGTAAAAAAAATAATATTTGATATAAGAAGGCCATCAGAAAGTTGTTTATATCAAAAATATTCAAGAGCTGTAATCTAAAGAACAGAGGTGCCTCAAGGTTTGGACAAAGGAGCCATTCTAACAAACTTATTCTGTATAATTAATATTTTGTTTAGGTGAGTGGTAAAAGTACTTCCTCACACAATATTACACAAGACTGACAAACAAACAAACAAACAAACAAACAAAGCAACGGCAGAGAAACGTGAGCTCTTTTAGCTTTTAGACGAGTTTCTGTCTGACCGGTTTGGAACACCTCTGGAGGAGCTGGAGGAAGTGTCTGGGGAGAGGTCTGGGGGCGTGAGGAGGGGTTAGTTCAGTTGCATTTCAACCTCAGCAAAAGATGTGGGAGTAATTAGCTCAGATCATAAAAAATGTGGCTCAGACCGGTTCACATCCTCCCACATCTGAGACAGAGGTTAAAAACAGCATCCTCCAGACTCTGGTCCAGCACTCAGGTGAGCACAGGTGAGACACAGAGGACAGGTGAGACACAGAGGACAGGTGAGACACAGAGGACAGGTGAGACACAGAGGACAGGTGAGACACAGAGGACAGGTGAGACACAGAGCACAGGTGAGACACAGAGGACAGGTGAGACACAAAGCACAGGTGAGACACAGAGGACAGGTGAGGCACAGAGGACAGGTGAAATCACAGAAGAGAGACAGACTTCAATCACAAAAACAACAATGAAGCATTTGATTTTTCTGGCGCTGCTTCTCTGCATCAACTCAGGTAAATTTAGTCCTGGTTTAGCCCTGGTTTAGTCCTGGTTTAGTCCTGGTTTAGCCCTGGTTTAGGCTTTGTTTTAGTCCTGGTTTAGTCCTGGTTTAGTCCTGGTTTAGTCCTGGTTTAGCCCTGGTTTAGTCCAGGTTTAGTTCTGGTTTACTCCTGGTTTAGCCCTGGTTTAGTCCAGGTTTAGTCCAGGTTTAGCCCTGGTTTAGTCCTGGTTTAGTCCAGGTTTAGCCCTGGTTTAGGCATTGTTTTAGTCCTGGTTTAGTCCTGGTTTAGTCCTGGTTTAGCCCTGGTTTAGTCCAGGTTTAGCCCTGGTTTAGTCCTGGTTTAGTCCTGGTTTAGCCCTGGTTTAGTCCTGGTTTAGTCCAGGTTTAGCCCTGGTTTAGGCATTGTTTTAGTCCTGGTTTAGCCCTGGTTTAGTCCAGGTTTAGCCCTGGTTTAGGCCTTGTTTTAGTCCTGGTTTAGTCCTGGTTTAGTCCTGGTTTAGACCTGGTTTAGGCCTGGTTTAGTCCTGGTTTAGTCCTGGTTTAGACCTGGTTTAGCTCTGGTTTAGCTCTGGTTTAGCCCTGGTTTAACTTGGTCTGGTCTTACAGCTGCAGGTCTTCAGTGTGTGAAATGTGTGGATAACTGTGAAAATCCTGACACCCAGACCTGTGTTGATGGTGAAATGTGCGTCTTTGCCGCTGCCTCAGGTAACTCTCCTTTCTCCTCCATCTTACTTTTACAATCTCCAGGCAGTAAACTGAAGCTAGGCTTTGTTATTAAGGATTTTAAAACTACAGTTAAAACCAGAAGTTGTATAAAAATACACGATCTGACTCTCTCTCCTCTCTTTTCTCTCCTCCTCCTCTCTCCAGCCACGTACCCGGTCAACAACAAACCTCAGACCTTTACTCATTTGCGGAGGGAGTGTGTTTCTAACACATTTTGTCCTAAGGCCGGGACTTTCAATTTCCTGTTTGGCAGAGGAGACATTTTTGCGAAGGCGACAGCCACCTGCTGCAACACAGACGACTGCAACACTCAAGAACCACCAAGTGAGTCATGTCCTGGTTTAGGTCTGTAGTCCTGGTTTAGGCCTGTAGTCCTGGTTTGGGTCTATAGTCCTGGTTTAGGTCTGTAGTCCTGGTTTGGGTCTGTAGTCCTGGTTTAGGCCTGTAGTCCTGGTTTAGGCCTGTAGTCCTGGTTTAGGCCTGTAGTCCTGGTTTAGGTCTGTAGTCCTGGTTTGGGTCTGTAGTCCTGGTTTAGGTCTGTAGTCCTGGTTTAGGTCTGTAGTCCTGGTTTAGGTCTGTAGTCCTGGTTTAGGTCTGTAGTCCTGGTTTAGGTCTGTAGTCCTGGTTTGGGTCTGTAGTCCTGGTTTAGGTCTGTAGTCCTGGTTTAGGTCTGTAGTCCTGGTTTAGGTCTGTAGTCCTGGTTTAGGTCTGTAGTCCTGGTTTAGGTCTGTAGTCCTGGTTTAGGTCTGTAGTCCTGGTTTAGGTCTGTAGTCCTGGTTTAGGTCTGTAGTCCTGGTTTAGGTCTGTAGTCCTGGTTTGGGTCTGTAGTCCTGGTTTAGGTCTGTAGTCCTGGTTTAGGTCTGTAGTCCTGGTTTAGGTCTGTAGTCCTGGTTTAGGTCTGTAGTCCTGGTTTAGGTCTGTAGTCCTGGTTTAGGTCTGTAGTCCTGGTTTGGGTCTGTAGTCCTGGTTTAGGTCTGTAGTCCTGGTTTAGGTCTGTAGTCCTGGTTTAGGTCTGTAGTCCTGGTTTAGGTCTGTAGTCCTGGTTTGGGTCTGTAGTCCTGGTTTAGGTCTGTAGTCCTGGTTTAGGTCTGTAGTCCTGGTTTGGGTCTGTAGTCCTGGTTTGGGTCTGTAGTCCTGGTTTAGGTCTGTAGTCCTGGTTTGGGTCTGTAGTCCTGGTTTGGGTCTGTAGTCCTGGTTTAGGTCTGTAGTCCTGGTTTGGGTCTGTAGTCCTGGTTTAGGTCTGTAGTCCTGGTTTAGGTCTGTAGTCCTGGTTTAGGTCTGTAGTCCTGGTTTAGGTCTGTAGTCCTGGTTTGGGTCTGTAGTCCTGGTTTAGGTCTGTAGTCCTGGTTTAGGTCTGTAGTCCTGGTTTAGGTCTGTAGTCCTGGTTTGGGTCTGTAGTCCTGGTTTGGGTCTGTAGTCCTGGTTTAGGTCTGTAGTCCTGGTTTGGGTCTGTAGTCCTGGTTTGGGTCTGTAGTCCTGGTTTGGGTCTGTAGTCCTGGTTTAGGTCTGTAGTCCTGGTTTAGGTCTGTAGTCCTGGTTTAGGTCTGTAGTCCTGGTTTGGGTCTGTAGTCCTGGTTTAGGTCTGTAGTCCTGGTTTGGGTCTGTAGTCCTGGTTTGGGTCTGTAGTCCTGGTTTGGGTCTGTAGTCCTGGTTTGGGTCTGTAGTCCTGGTTTGGGTCTGTAGTCCTGGTTTGGGTCTGTAGTCCTGGTTTAGGTCTGTAGTCCTGGTTTAGGCCTGGTCTAAAACATTGTGAGCTCTGTTTCAGTCGTGAAGGAAGTCGATGGCCCGTTGCAGTGCTACAGCTGTAACCCTGTGACCACGAACTGCGTTGCGTCCGTGCAGTGTTTGAAGGAGCAGACCCAGTGCTTCTCAGCCGAAGGTAAGATCCAGGTTTAGGTTTAGAACTGTTTTAGTCCAGGTTTAGTTTGTATTGATGCAAGGACAATGATTTATTCAAAATCCCTAATTTGTGAGTTGCATGCAGCAATAAATAATAATAAATAATATAAATGTTTGTCATTTAAAAATCTTTAGATTTTCATGTAAATTGTTGAATTTGCTTTTGTGGATCGCTCCATTCATGCATTCATCACTTCTGAGCATTTGAATCTTTTAGAGACACCCGTCCCACGTTTTGAGACAGCTTTAGATTTTTTTCACAAAAGAAATCCTGTTCCAGTGACGACCACTGGGGGCAGTGTTCAACAACAAGGGCTCACTACTTCCTCACTGTAAGCAAATCTAAACAGAGAAGCTAGCGGCAGGAGAAGGAAGGAGTTAGGAACTGCCCAGCCCAGATTTGGTTATGATCTCCCAGCCTCAGCAGAGGAGGGCCCACCTCAGAGGAGGGGCCACCTGGGAGGGGGGTGGCGGCCTCAGCAGAGGAGGGCCCACCTCAGAGGAGGGGCCACCTGGGAGGGGGGTGGCGGCCTCAGCAGAGGAGGGCCCACCTCAGAGGAGGGGCCACCTGGGAGGGGGCTGAAGCCTACTGTGGCTGGGCACCTGAAAACCAAATCCAAGTGAGCAGTTTACAGATCAGAGCTGCATATGTTCCTGTAACTGCTCTGAGTGAGGGCGACTGCTGAGTGTGTTAATGCGACACAGTGGACGGGGAAACTGAGAGCTCAGGGCTAAAGGGCAGTTTACGGTACGTCCCTAAACGGTTACTGAGTGCAGTAAATGTGGCTTACGTGTACTCAGACTAAACACAGATGCAGCTGAAACCCTTGTTAGGATTAGATGCAGTTGGTCCAAAGTCACACTGATGTCCTGTTTTAGCTGCTGTCCTTCTCCTGACGCTGGCCGCTCTGATTCTGCTTGGAAGCTGTGATAGCATAGCCCCTACACTGCCCCCAGTGGTTGTCACTGGAACAGGATTTCTTTTGTGAATAAATCTAAAGTTGTCTCTAATGTGGGACGGATGCTATGAATGCATGAATGGAGCGATCCACAAATACAGATTGGACTATTCACATGCAAAACTACAGATTTATAAATGAAAAACATGATTTATTTTTTTAGATAATTTAAAATAATATATTTACAAATTAAAATACATTTGCAAAAATTGCTACATGCAAGTCACAAATTAGGGATCCTGAATAAATCATTCTACGTACAGTGCATAAATACATTTTATTTCTGCATCAGTTAATTTTATTGAGACAAATATAGCTCCATAGCTTTAGACCTGGTTGGTGCTGGTTTAGTCTGGTTTGGTCCTGATTTATACCTGGTTTAGTTCTGGTTTAGTCCTAATTTACTTCTAGTTTAAATCTGGTTTTGGTCCGGGTTTAGTCCTGGATTCATTCTGCATTTTCTCAGTGATTCCTTATTTTATCCCTGAATTTAGACCTGGCTCAGTCCAGATTTAGGCTCATTTTAGTCCATTAAAGATTAAAAGGTACTGGAAAAGCTGAATATTGTCTGTGGCCATACTCGGTGTGAAGTAAAAAAAAACAAACTAAAGCCCCTTGTTTGTTTTTATTCCAGTTGAAGTATCCCCAGGCAACGTACTGCCCTTCTACGGCTGTGCCACTGAGAATATGTGTGACCAGTTTGCTCGGGAGAAACTCACTACTTATCTGCCGTACAAGATATCGAAAGAAGTCAACTGCTGCAACACGGCCAACTGTAACAATCCCAAACCCGCAGCGGCCCCTGCCACCACAGCGCCCCCTAATGGCACCGCCAACACCACTGTGGGGCCCGCGCTGCCTCTCCTCTCTCTGCTGGGGCTCCTGCTGATGATGCCGTTCTTTTAAAACGCAGCAGTAATAAACACGCACAGCAGAACCTGAACAGCTGCAAGGCTCTGTGCTCATACTTAGGGTTAGGGTTACACTATGCACTTTTTACAACTTCTTACCACATCTCAGTAATGAATATTGTTGAAATAAGTAAAATATCAACTAATCCTGGTTTAGATCTGTCTTAGTCCTGGTTTATCCCTGGTTTATCCCTGGTTTAGCCCTGGTTTAGTCCTGGTTTAGTCCTGGTTTAGCCCTGGTTTAGTCCTGGTTTAGCCCTGGTTTAGCCCTGGTTCAGCCCTGGTTTAGCCCTGGTTTAGCCCTGGTTTAGCCCTGGTTTAGTCCTGGTTTATCCCTGGTTTAGCCCTGGTTTAGTCCTGGTTTAGCCCTGGTTTAGCCCTGGTTTAGCCCTGGTTCAGCCCTGGTTTAGCCCTGGTTCAGCCCTGGTTTAGCCCTGGTTTAGTCCTGGTTTAGCCCTGGTTCAGCCCTGGTTTAGCCCTGGTTCAGCCCTGGTTCAGCCCTGGTTTAGCCCTGGTTCAGCTCTGGTTTAGCCCTGGTTCAGCCCTGGTTTAGCCCTGGTTTAGCCTTGGTTTAGACCTGGTTTAGCCCTGGTTCTAGTTCAGACCTGGTTTAGTCTTTAGTTAAGTTTAGTTAATTATGGTGAGAAATATTTCTATCTTGGGTTATTGTGACTTTTGTTGATCGGATGTTCAGGAGAAAGTCCCTTCTGTCTCTGTATTCTCTGTCAAATGGTAATAAACTCTTAATAATCATAATAATATTGTGTTTTATTCGCTCATGCGTTTCTTACTCTCAGGTAATTTCCTTCTGCAGCTATTTTCAGAGTTTATATTTGGGCGTTTCTTCCCTCTCCTCCACCGTCAAAACCAGACGTTACACAGAAGTCGACCATTTGCAGGCCCACCTTTCTCCACCACTTCCTCCTTCTGCTCACCCGCGCGTTACAAACACAAGTACTTCTCTTTTACTGCAGTAACTTTTATTTGTAACTAAGTCGGACTTTTCTGAAATGTTCTGGAAATGTAAAGGTGCTATGAGCAGTATATATGTTTTAGATTTTAAAAAAGTTACCCACATGTGTCCCAGATATGAGGTAAACATTTAAATCAAATATTAGTTTTACTGATAACAATGGTACAGCTGAGTTATTCACATTTAAAAATATGTTTTTGTTTTGGTTCTAAACCTTTGCATCGCCGATCGTTCAATCAGAAAAGAGACCATTGTTTTAATTTAGAATGCAGTACCATTTTTAACCAGTAGGAGCGCTGCTGCTTGCAGGAGCTTTAAAGTTTTAAGTTTTTATCTTGGCAGACTGGGTAGAAGCAGAAGGAGCAGTCATCAGTCATAAGCCCTATTGGCACGGGAGTAATTTGTAACAATCGCCGATGTCATTTGTGATTTTTATCCTGTGCGAATCATCCATGTTTGTAAAAATGTCTGGACAAATTCCCTTGGAAATTACCGACCATATTTCAGCCAACACAGAGGTCCTCTGATAAAACCAGTCCCGTGTGTGTCTGTGTCTGTGACTCAGGCTGATTTTGTCGGCAGATTGTTTCCTAAAGTTCGTAACAGTGATCCAAAATGTCCTTAACGCTCCATTTTACCTCTGGATTTTTAATCTTAATGTCTCTTTTGGTCTTACTCCGAAACCATTACTTTTTTTCTCAGCGTTTTTGGAGCAACATGGGGTTAGTTTTGGAAAGTTAGGACGCTTTCAGTGCTAAAGTTAGATCCAGAATCACAGTGAATGGATTAATAAAGAGCGCCACCTGCTGTTTAAGAAGAGAAAGCTCCACAGATAATGGATGACCTGCGTCGTAGCCTGAGGTAAAGTTTGTTTTTGTCAGGACAGGAACTCAACATAAAAGATAGTTTAGGATTAAGTAGAGCTAGAAACATTAACAAAATCTTGGAGTTTTATTATAAATCTGTGTCATTTTCAATACGTCATATCTGGAATAAAGTTTGTAAAATCGAGTAAATTACAGACATCGTTTGTCCCGTGTGAATGCCCGACTAAAAACACTGACGTCGGGGGTAATTCATGAATTACAGAGGTCCAGGGGTAAATGCTTATCCCGTGTGAATAGGGTTATAGTTGGAGAACTACACTAAAAACATAAACATGACAGTAGCCTACTGTTAAGCATTAAAACCTGTAACATGTTGTTAATATCAATGCATTGTGGGAAAATGTTTGAGCCATAGACATTATATATGTAGATGCCTCGGTGGTCGCTTTGGTCTGTTGCTACGATTCGGCAAATTTGCGGCTGCCCGGGCCAATCCGGCTCTAACGACGTACACCAATGAGAGTTAAAGGTGATTTGTGTTTGGCCCATTCATTTTTACTTAATCTGACAGTAACTTATTGTTATGACTGGCTCAGGGCCATAACAAAAGAGGGAGACCGAACCAAAGTTTAAAGTGCTCAAATGAAGATTTAATTAACCAAACCCAATAATATTAACAAAAACTACAATGGGGTGTGAGTGTCAGTATCAGTGGTGTTATGTAGGTGCTTGTGCGTGCTGTGTGTATGAATGCGAAAGTGTTGAAATGCAAACATAAAAAGACAAACTGAAATGTGCATAACAGCGGCCGAGGCAAGCAGCGGAGCAGCGCCGAGCCGAGAGACCAGGAACCAATCCAGGAACAGGGCCTTTATGGGCCGGCGCACAGGTGTAGCTCGTTGCAATCACCTGCACACAAGAGGAGGAGCAACAGAGCAGGCAACCACAAAACATCCCAAGGCCGTAACACTTATTAAAGTAGGTTTTGCGGTGATTTAATGATTTATAAAACCTCAGCATAAACTGTGGTCTGTAACCGTTGTGGTCCAACACATTTCTGTGGCTGTGTCCGAACGTCACCCCCAGTCCCTAACTCATAATAGGCTTCTGTGATAAAGCCTGAGCAGACCTTAGCTATATTTTAGTATTTATAGATGAATAATAATCATAGGTGTGATATTTACCATAAATTCTCACTTTAATGAATAAAACAGAGTGGATTATTGCAGCTCTGTGGCTTCAGAGGAGAAGCTGTCACCTGTACAGGCTAAGCTAAGCTAACATTAGTGATTTCACACTGTGACAGTTTATTTCAGAGATATTTATTCATAAATACAACCTGACAGAAGTAAAAACAGCGTTTCTAGCTGGTTTATTCAGTTACCGTGGTCCCGCTGTTCTCCTCCGAAACTCACAAAGCATTCTGCCCTATACTGACCTCTAGTGGCCATCCATGTCCACTACTTTTCAAAATGCATTGTGGGAAATTTTGAGTGCACTGTTATTTATTCCTTAGACATTGGGACACCACTACAGACTGTAGAGGGCACTATAGAGGGATTAGGGAGGACGTTTGGACACAGCCTGTAACTCACACATTCACAAACCATTTAGCTTTTAGCTCACATGCTAATATATGCTAACTGCTATATTAAATAAAACTTCAGTAATGATTTCTAACCAGGCTCCAACATTAGTGGTGCCAGCTGCCAAAACATCTGGATTATTCATAATTTGTGACATTTGATGGCTAACGCTAATTGCTATAGGAAGAAATACAGTAAATGGATTACAGAATTCTGAAGAGTTCCCAGACTAGCTTGGCACTGACGTGACGTTAGCTCCAGCAGCCTACGAGGCGTCTACATATTAATGTCTATGATTTGAGCTGTAGAACTACAAAATACTGTAAAGTGTTGCAAAAATTTTATTTTTTAAATTTTATTTATTTATTAATTACAGTGGCAGTGCATATTAACCAACAGTAGAACTGTAAAATATGCCAGAATTAGCCAAGAGGCTAGTTTTCATCTGTAGTCCAGATGTACAGAGGGCATCCTAGAAAACATTTAAACACGGTATAACGGTAAAATTACAAACATCAAAGCTGGACTAAATAGCAGGATCAGAAATAAAATCAAGTTAGTAAGAGACATTACTTACAACTGAGAGAAAAGGAAAAAAAAACTGTTAATACAAAAGCAGTAAAGTGGCACAGGTCTGCGGCAGCATTTAACAAAGAGAACATAGAAGCATAAAGCAGCAGCAATAACATGGTTAAAACATGCAGGCTGTTAGAAGCAGACGCACTGTTAATATCATCAGAAAAGCCAAAAAAGCCACAAAAAAGCCACACACACACAAAAAAAAACATGCATTAAATACAATATATTGATAGCTTAGTGAAACAGAGTGAAAAATCAGAAGTACAAGTTAAGATACAGCAGCAGACAGAGCTTGCTCAGAAGTAAGACACACGCAAAGCTCAACACAAGACAGCAGCAGCAGGGGATCAGTGCTGACAGGTCTCATTACTGAGGAGACAGTTTTTTAGGTGAGAGTAGGAACGTAGGCGAGAGCAGGAACGTAGGTGAGAGCAGGAACGTAGGTGAGAGTAGGAACATAGGTGAGAGGAGGAACGTAGGCGAGAGCAGGAACGTAGGTGAGAGCAGGAACGGAGGCGAGAGCAGGAACGTAGGTGAGAGCATGAACGTAGGTGAGAGCATGAACGTAGGTGAGAGTAGGAACATAGGTGAGAGTAGGAACGTAGGTGAGAGTAGGAACGTAGGCGAGAGCAGGAACGTAGGTGAGAGCATGAACGTAGGCGAGAGCAGGAACGTAGGCGAGAGCAGGAACGTAGGTGAGAGCATGAACGTAGGTGAGAGCAGGAACGTAGGTGAGAGCATGAACGTAGGTGAGAGCATGAACGTAGGTGAGAGCATGAACGTAGGTGAGAGTATGAACGTAGGCGAGAGCAGGAACGTAGGTGAGAGCATGAACGTAGGCGAGAGCAGGAACGTAGGTGAGAGCATGAACGTAGGTGAGAGCAGGAACGGAGGCGAGAGTAGGAACGTAGGTGAGAGCATGAACGTAGGTGAGAGCATGAACGTAGGTGAGAGTAGGAACATAGGTGAGAGTAGGAACGTAGGTGAGAGTAGGAACGTAGGCGAGAGCAGGAACGTAGGCGAGAGCAGGAACGTAGGTGAGAGCATGAACGTAGGTGAGAGCAGGAACGTAGGTGAGAGCATGAACGTAGGTGAGAGCATGAACGTAGGTGAGAGCATGAACGTAGGTGAGAGTATGAACGTAGGCGAGAGCAGGAACGTAGGTGAGAGCATGAACGTAGGCGAGAGCAGGAACGTAGGTGAGAGCATGAACGTAGGTGAGAGCATGAACGTAGGCGAGAGCAGGAACGTAGGTGAGAGTATGAACGTAGGTGAGAGCATGAACGTAGGTGAGAGCATGAACGTAGGTGAGAGCAGGAACGTAGGTGAGAGCATGAACGTAGGTGAGAGCATGAACGTAGGTGAGAGTAGGAACATAGGTGAGAGCAGGAACGTAGGTGAGAGCAGGAACGTAGGTGAGAGTAGGAACGTAGGTGAGAGTAGGAACGTAGGTGAGAGTATGAACGTAGGTGAGAGCAGGAACATAGGTGAGAGTAGGAACGTAGGTGAGAGCAGGAACGTAGGTGAGAGTAGGAACGTAGGTGAGAGCAGGAACATAGGTGAGAGCAGGAACGTAGGCGAGAGTAGGAACGTAGGTGAGAGTATGAACGTAGGTGAGAGTAGGAACATAGGTGAGAGCAGGAACGTAGGTGAGAGCATGAACGTAGGTGAGAGCATGAACGTAGGTGAGAGTATGAACGTAGGTGAGAGTATGAACGTAGGTGAGAGTAGGAACGTAGATCTCCTGTCAGTCTCAGCTCCATCCTTCCCTCACTGAGAACAACACCTGAGAGACTTAACCTCCTCCTGAGGCAGGACTCTCCTCCGACCTGGAGAGGGCGCCACACTTTTCCAGTCGAGAACCATGGCCTCAGACTTGGAGGAGCTGATTCTCATCCCAGCCGCTTCACACTCAGCTGCAAACCGCCCCAGTGCTCACTGAAGGTCCTGGTTTGTTCAGTGTTCATTTTGACAACAAATTTTAATTTAGTTTTAGTCTTACCCTCAATTTCCACTGCGCTTCAAATACACTTCCTCTCTAGTGAATGAGAGCGTTTCCTCTGCCAGCGCCGCAGTTCTGCATCGCACTGCGTTCTGTTTTCCTGCGACGTTGCTCCCAGTCCACGTCAATCTACACAGATCAGCTCGCACCAAACCAGAGACTGAACGAGTGCAACATCCAGATTTTCAAAGTAGAAACTGAAACTGTACACGGAGTATCACATTTTTATAATCATAGGCTCTATATTCACATATGAGCTTGTTTAAATATGTTATGTATGTATAGTTCTCATTAAAATGTTTTATGTACACACGCAATTCAACTCTGCAAAAACAAAACTTTTTCAAACTCTATGAACTCACCCGTTGTAGAGGAAAAACCTGGGAAGTGATGCCAAAGACAACAATAACAAAGCAATCTCATGTTAAACTGGTGTTTTCTGTCCTTCATCTTGTGACTAAAGATTGTTTTGGTCTCGTTCCTGTCTTTCTTGATGGCTTTTATTGCGTGATCTTGCCATTCCCCCCATGCTTCCCCAGCTGCTCAGCTCCGCGGCGACGGTCAGCGCCGTCAGCCGCACGGTGCTCACACTTGCAGTGGAAATCTGGGGTTAGTCTTTTGACTAAAATGCTAAGTAGTTTTAGTAAACTAAATGTCAGACAGTTTTATTCAACTAAAACAACAATAGATTTAGTCAACCCAAATATGCATTTGTCTTTTATTTGTATATTTTATATAATTAATGTTTTATAATGGTACTGGTCTGCTTTAATGACCTTTTACCACAGTTTGCAGCTCTCGGTTATTGCTTCAGGATGTAAAACTGAACAGATGTTTTATGATGGTTAGCAGCAGACAGCAGGTAAAACTTCAGATGCAGTATAATTAAGTGCAGGAGCTACATCCAGTAACTGTACACACACACGTGCAGCCTCTCCAGTCATCTACAGCACCTTGGAACAAATACAGCTTTTCTACCTTTTATTAAGCTGATGGTCTCTCTGTCCTTGGCTGGACACAGTGGAGTTGGTTTAAATCTGATTCTGTTTGAGTTTAGCTCAGAGTTCGCTCTTTTATCCAGTGCGTAATGGAGAGGAGGAAAGAAGAGGAGCGGGTCAAGAAACAATGTTTTTTCTGAAAACAGAAAAAGAGCAAAGTTAAACCTCGAGGTTCAGTCACCGCGGGATTAAGTTTGAGAGGGAACAGGGCGATGTGAGGCAGTGGAGCTGTGTTTGTGCTGTGGTCAGGTAGGCCAATATATAACCTGATAGAGTGTGGCTGGACCTACAGGATGAGGGGGGACTCATGTTCTGACCCTCTTAAAGTCAGAGAATATGAACGTTACCAGCAGTCTTTGATTGAAGAGGTATACATTTATTCATTAGTCTACAAGCATCATTGCTGAAGCAGAACGCAATTCACTGGTGACGCGTCCAGCATGTGCATGAACTTACGACTTTAGTGTCACTGTCACAATACGGCGTATAATGGACCCAGTAGCACGACAAACACAAATAAAAGTTTCAAAACTTTAATAAAGGCAAGTACAGGAATCAGGGACCAAGATGAAGATGGTTCGGCACTGATTGTCAGGAAGAGGGAGCGTCCACAAGAAGAGCAGAGGTAAGTACACGGTCATTACGAGCTAATGTGAGTAATATATTGTCAATACTCACAGGTGAGCAGCGAGAGTCAATATAGAGGAGGTAGGTAACCGGTCTAGGCACGGTAGGAGGTAGGTATGGAGGTGGACTTCTAAGGCTAGGGAGAGGGGCTGGAGGCAGTAGACAAAAGGTTTGGGAAAAACAGAATCCAGGTGACTATTTCCAATAATCTTAATCCTTATCCAGTCCGGGTCAAAGCCAGTTATCCAGTAGTATGCTGATAATAAGAAGAGGCTAGTCCAAAATCCAAAAACGTTCCAAGGTCAGGTGCAGAAAAACTTAGACTTGCAAATCCAAGGGAGCAGGTAGCGATGGCGGCCTGACACCGAAGCTTCGACCCAAGCTTCAAAGTCAAAGCTGCATTTATCTTGGGACGGGAAAAGTCATGTGACCGATGACGTTCAACGCAGTAACTACAGACATACACTGATACATTTTTTATTAACTGACCAACCAATCAATCTTTACCAAAACATGTACATCATTCATACATAAACAGGGCTCTCAAGTCTCATGCATTTCACCTCTCACCCGCTCACACCTCGCATTTCTCACGCTGAAAAAAGTCCTATTACACAGGTCTTCAGCAAAATGCTTCCACAACAAAAGTAGTGACATTTTTCTTGGATTAGGTCACTAATAAAGAAAAAGTAAGTGAGAAGTGCAGATTGCTATAGTTTCCAAGAAACAGTACTGGGTCAAAATAGGAAATTTATGCAAAATAAGGCAAAAACGGTGTTTATCAGAAGGTACAGTGTCTACAAGCAACCAGTTCTATCTGAAAGCTGCACATTCAATACATTCATTTTAATATGGCTAGTTTTGACATAAAATGTTTTGTTTTCATTTGCAGAAATCTCTCTCTTGGAAATGGACAAAATGCATGCATGTAGAGAAATTAAATATTTTCAAAATATACACATTATTTTTAAACAAAAATGTGTAAACAGATGCGATTTTGATGTGAAACAATATCATTAAATATCTTGAATACATTAGCGAACCAGCACAGTTATCAATTGATTTTCAGTTCATCTTATCAAAATAAATGAGATTTAGCCGCTTTTATCTCAGAAGCAGATCCAGTCCAAACATTTGTAACCTGTGTTATTGGACAGGAATTAGACCTAAATGTCAACGCAAGCAACGTGAACGTGAAAGAGTTCTCATGTTTGGGGCGACTTATTTTCACTCCTTGCATCAGGAGCAGTACCTCTTCATCCCTTCATGCTCTGACCCACCTCGCTCTCTGCCCCGCGCAGTCACGTGACTCAGCGGCACACCGCAGCCTGCAGGGGGCAGAGTGTCCCGGGTCTGTTCGGTTTAAACGGCCAACGCTAAACCTAAACAAACTAAAGACAGGAGGGCTACAGAGGTGTCCCGGGCTCTGGTTAGGCCTGTGGCAGTGTGTGGTGTGGGACAGGAGGGAGACGGCTCCGGCATGGGACGGATGAACTGGTCCAGAGTGGCCCTGTGTCGCGTGAGCTGAACAGAAAACCACCGTAAAGACACGAGAGAGGGAGTTTATGGAGAAATAAATAAATGCAAAAATTCAAATTCAGTTTAATTAAATAAATTTACTTAGGATATAGACATTTATTATTTAATAATGCAATAATATTTAGACCCCCCCCAAAAAAAAATAAAAATAAAAATAAAAATAAATAAATAAATTAAAAAAAAAAAAAAAAAAAAATATATATATATCATGCCAAGCCCAGATCCAAACTTGAGAGCCTTGCATATCCTGGTTACACTCATCACATAATTAAGACATTGTTTTGCTGTCTCCTATTTCACCACTAGATGTCACTGAAACAAAGCTTTGAATGAACCCATACTCGACACAATTAATGAAGTGGTTCACTACTGATTCATCTGCACATCACTAGGGTCCAGCAACTAGGGTCCAGCAACTAGGGTCCAGGTCCAGGTCCAGCAACTAGGGTCCAGCAACTAGGGTCCAGGTCCAGGTCCGGCAACTAGGGTCCAGGTCCAGGTCCAGCAACTAGGGTCCAGGTCCAGCAACAAGGGTCTGGGTCCAGCAACTAGGGTCCAGCAACTAGGGTCCAGGTCCAGCAACTAGGGTCCAGCAACTAGGGTCCAGGTCCAGGTCCAGGTCCAGCAACTAGGGTCCAGCAACTAGGGCCCAGAAACTAGGGCCCAGCAACTAGGGTCCAGGTCCAGGTCCAGCAACTAGGGTCCAGCAACTAGGGTCCAGGTCCAGGTCCGGCAACTAGGGTCCAGGTCCAGGTCCAGCAACTAGGGCCCAGCAACTAGGGTCCAGGTCCAGGTCCGGCAACTAGGGTCCAGCAACTAGGGTCCAGGTCCAGGTCCGGCAACTAGGGTCCAGGTCCAGGTCCAGCAACTAGGGTCCAGCAACTAGGGTCCAGGTCCAGGTCCAGGCCCGCCAACTAGGGTCCAGGTCCAGGTCCAGCAACTAGGGCCCAGCAACTAGGGTCCAGGTCCAGGTCCGGCAACTAGGGTCCAGGTCCAGCAACTAGGGTCCAGGTCCAGGTCCAGCAACTAGGGTCTGGGTCCAGCAACTAGGGTCCAGGTCCAGCAACTAGGGTCCAGCAACTAGGGTCCAGGTCCAGGTCCAGGTCCAGCAACTAGGGTCCAGCAACTAGGGCCCAGCAACTAGGGCCCAGCAACTAGGGTCCAGGTCCAGGTCCAGCAACTAGGGTCCGGGTCCAGCAACTAGGGTCTGGGTCCAGCAACTAGGGTCCAGCAACTAGGGTCCAGCAACTAGGGTCCAGGTCCAGCAACTAGGGTCCAGGTCCAGGTCCAGCAACTAGAGTCCAGGTCCAGGTCCAGCAACTAGGGTCCAGCAACTAGGGTCTGGGTCCGGCAACTAGGGTCCAGCAACTAGGGTCCAGGTCCAGCAACTAGGGTCCAGGTCCAGGTCCGGCAACTAGGGTCCAGGTCCAGGTCCAGCAACTAGAGTCCAGGTCCAGGTCCAGCAACTAGGGTCCAGCAACTAGGGTCCAGGTCCAGCAACTAGGGTCCAGGTCCAGGTCCGGCAACTAGGGTCCAGCAACTTTACTATTATTATTATTATTAACTTGTAGTGAAATGTATCCCCAAACCACACCCAAGGCTGTATAAAATTTCAAAATGCATAGATAAAATTACAAAGAACAAAATTACAAAAATAATTAGGCCTTGATAGGGAGGGGCATAGACTTTTGTAAAAGTGTATTATGCATATTGTTTACAAATAAACACCAAAATATTAAATGTGGTAAAGAAAAATGAAGTGATACTAATGACTACTAAAGCATAAGGAATGCATGCAGACCTGCAGACTGAAGCCTGCAAGTGTCTGCCAACAATAAACAGGAAATGCATACGCCATAATTGAAACTGCAGAGATATAATATTATATAATATTATTATAATATTACATTTAAAACAATTCTGACGTTGAACAGTCAATGTAACTCTGTCACAAAGGCCAGATGTAGAACAAGCCCACGACTGACCACAAAAACCCAACACTCATCATAAATAACTGTCATACAGAAAAACAATACATTAGTCCACATCACCTTTTCAAAGATAAAGAGAAAAGTCTGTCATTGCTCAACCCACTACTTTCAAATGTACTTCTGAGTATTTTGCAGAGATTCAAGAACTAATGAATGAGTTAAATTTGAGAGATTTTGCTGAAAACTGAAGGTTAACAGAGCAACAGAAAGAGTTCTACTTTACTGCATCTTTCATACTTCTGTGTCTACAATAATGACATGGCAAAAAATACTTTGTACTTCAAAACAAAGTTCATAAATGTAATGGAATAAAAAGTACAAATACTTGCTCTAAAATGTAGTGAAATAAAAGTATCCCTTGTAAGATTTACTCAAGTAAAATACAGACACATGAAAATTGTACTTAAAAAAAGTCTTACTTCATTACATTCCACCACTGGCCTGTTTTCTTTAGAGTTAATGAAAGAAATAAATGAAGATGCATGTTCATAATCCCTTCAACAAATGCTTTGTTTAAACCCACAGCCAGCACTAGTACTTCAACTGGCAGTAGTACAAAAGGAGAACACAGTAGTACAGTCAGGGGTGAAAGTAGATTTTTGCTTATGCCGGTACTATAACAAATTATGCCTACATATATATTTTTAATAGCAGAAAAAGCAAATATACGAGGTTGAGAATGAATTTTTACTATAAATGAAAAATATAGACATGGCTTATACGGGGTTTAACAGGGTTTGAAAACAAATCAAACGCACCCAATAAAGGCCACCACACACCGGATGCACGTCAAAAAATACACCCCTATTGTTTTCTATGAGGCGCACACATGGCCCCGTACTTCTGCAGTAACAAAGATGGTTCTCTGCTCCGTGTGACACAGACACACAGCTGTAAACACTGAGGGACAGTAGCTGCTGCTCGGGGGGACACAGGCAGCAGCTGTAAACACTGAGGGACAGTAGCTGCTGCTCGGGGGGACACAGACAGCAGCTGTAAACACTGAGGGACAGTAGCTGCTGCTCGGGGGGACACAGGCAGCAGCTGTAAACACTGAGGGACAGTAGCTGCTGCTCGGGGGGACACAGGCAGCAGCTGTAAACACTGAGGGACAGTAGCTGCTGCTCGGGGGGACACAGACACACAGCTGTAAACACTGAGGGACAGTAGCTGCTGCTCGGGGGGACACAGGCAGCAGCTCCTGACTCCTGCTGCAGTCAGAGCACGGGGAAACTCCTTTCTGTCGCTAACTCGCTAATAACCTGCTATAGACAGGGGCGGCTCCAGACAAATATCATTGAGGGGGCAATGGGGGGTCCATATTAAATAAAGAGGGGGCAATGAAATTCTGACGCAACAATATACACCAAAAACAAGAGGCTAAAATCAATAAGCAAAATATAAATTACCATTAGTATTGAGCAACAGTTCTGTCTAGACCAGTGGTGCCCAACCTTTTTCGGCTTGCGATCTACTTTTAAAATCATCAAGGCCTGGAGATCTACCTTTATTTTTTTTTACCCCTTATTTCTATTAAACATAGTGGGCATTTATCAGGGTTATTATTATTGCAGTGGTTAAACATGAAAATAAAAATAGAAATAACCACTTTAATAAAGTCACATTTTATTAAACTAAAATGATAAACATTAATTATCAACTCAGGACAGGAATAACTGAATCTAATAAATGTAGCATTTTTGTCAGTGATATTTACAACATTCCATCATTTCCTAAAACTGCTGATTATTATGGATTATAATAGGCCTACTATATTTATAATTATGGCTGAATTAAACTGCAGTATCAATGCAGCTTATCATCAAAGCTTAGCATTATTTTTGTAACATTGGTGATTGACAGGAGCTCCATGGTAACGCTCAGGGGAGGAGCTCCATGGTAACGCTCAGGGGAGGAGCTTGTGAGACTTTGACAAAGTCAGCTTTTCTCACAACAACAAACTACTGCAGGACAAAAACAAAGCAAACAGGTGACATCAGGCTCTGACTCCTTCCTCACCTGTCTCCTCCCTGATACTGCTGCCTCTCCTCCTGTGTGTGTGTGTGTGTCTGTGTGTGTGTCTGTGTGTGTGTGCGTGCGTGTGTGTCTGTGTGTGTGTGTGCGTGTGTGTCTGTGTGTGTGTGCGTGTGTGTGCGTGTGTGTGTGTGTGTGTGTGCGTGCGTGTGCGTGTGTGTCTGTGTGTGTGTGCGTGTGTATGTGTGTGTGTGTGTGTGTGAGTGTGTGTGTGTTGTGTGTGTGTGAGTGTGTGTGAGCCGCTCGCAGCCTCCACAACAGAACTGAAGTGAAAGCAGAGAGAACTCTGATTGTTATTAAGTTGCTTGTATTGGGTTTAGTTCGTAGCTCGTGCGGTTTCCTCGCGTTTCCGCGGTGTCTCGTGTGTTAGAAAGAATCTCAGTCTGATCCATCTGCGGGGCGTTCAAAAACCATAGGCAAATGACTTTATTTGGAAAGACATGGCTCTGTGATCTACCCACACTGCTTTTACGATCGCTGGGTTGAGGCCCACTGATTAAAACCTTCTCAAGTGTTTGGTGTAATTTGAGGCGGCACTCCAGGTGTGGTTTGGGTTTAAGACGCACATGCTCAATGCGTTTGTTTAAGGAAGTGAGACATCAGTGAATGATGAGAGGGGAGAAGGACATTCTGTGCATTAAATCACATCACGGAGCGATCATAAGCCACTAAAAAACACACAGACACAGATCTGATGAGATAAAGCACTGCCTGTTCACATGCTTTAGCGTCAGATTTCTTTTTCTCATAAAAGCACCCGCGGTCCGCGGCTGCTTTCTAATGTGTGTAAAAGCTGCAAAGACCGGCCACAGCTGATCTCTTTCCACCTGGTACTGCGTACCCCCTCTAAATCTTATGCCGGTACGTAGTACCGGCCGTTCCGCCTTACTTTCACCTGAGTACAGTAGTAGTAGACTGCATACTCAGTACTTTGACTTGTGTACAAGTTCTGCTTTATCTGGAATAGTTTTTGTTAAAGGTTATTTTCTTATGAAACCTGATACTGTTCGACGTTCAGGACACTGTAAAAACCTCCTGACTGTGGCACAAACCAAACAAACACCAGAGCAAAGTTTGAGCCAAAACACACCTCTGGCATCTCGTTTGTTTGGTTTATTCACATAAACAAAATACATTTACCTCTCGGAATATTTCTCTTTTAGTGACTCATTTACATTGTTTACATAGTTGACAAAAGAATTTCTTCCTCTTAGCCTTCAAAAGAAACTGATCACAAGATTCCGCCTCACATTCTGTTGTGCTCTCAGTTCCACCCATTTCAAAGTTTATTTAGCACATTTAAAAACAAGCTCAGCTGACCAAAGTGCTTTACAGGACAAAATACAAATAAAAACAAGACCAGGAAACACTAAAACATGTTACATGTAGCAACTGTAGGGTACAGAGTGAATTGTCTACCCACAATACTCACTGCAGTTTGTTGTAACAACGCCACCCTGGTTAAGGCCAAGGGAAACTAATCTGAATTTAATCCCGCGCTATAAGGTCACAGAGGTTGGTGAACTGAGATGAACAGTAGACAAAAATAACTTTACATGACTTTTATTTATACAAAAAAAAAACATTTTAAAAGACAAAAATGAACCAATCTAACCTCACTCACACTGGCATACACACAAAACAAAAGAAAAAAAACAAAAGTCCTCCGAAGTTGAGGGAAAGGACAAAGGGAGACCAAAAGGTGAGGCAGGGAGCATTGGCAGGATCCTAAAATAATAGAAGTACATTTAGCCCATGCACAAGGGCGCGAGAAGTATGCACCTACCAGGGGAACAATGCATGACACTCGCTGAAGTAACCGTACCGACACCGCAGTACACAGCAGATCCAGCAGGGGAGCTATGGCTTCACCTGGAGCGCTGGCAGCAGATGTGTACAACAGTTACTGAACAGTTGCTCTGTTAAGCTCTGCAGTAACCTTGAGACAAAGCACCTGCATGCTAAAAACAATAGCATGTTAGCATTGGTGCCTGTGCACCATAAATGAGTGGTACTACAAAATAAACTGTTGCTTACCGGCATGGGTATGGCAGATAAGCTGCTGGCTCGGCTTAGGAACGACAACTTTAACACACAACTCGACCAACCTGCACAGCCGTGACCCCGCTTCTGCAGCGGTGGGTGACGTCAGAGGTCAGAGGTCAGACCCCTCTTCTTTTAGGGCATGGTCTCAATCTGATTGGCAGAGGTGCGTTAGGCTTCCACTACATTCACAACAGTAAAAAGTAAAACCAAGGTCTCCTGCTCACCTGGAGCCAAACGCCCGAGAGAACAGGTGAGGTTTCAGTAACTTCTGAACAGAGACGGGGCAGCTCTCAGTGACAGAGGCAGGCTGCTCCACAGCTGAGGCGCTGCCACCGAAAACGCTCGGTCCCCCCTGATTCTGAGCCTGGCCCTGGGAACCTCAGCAGAGACGTGGACCTCAGGACTTTTAAAAGCTCAGACAGACAGAACGGTGCCAACGCTCACTGAATCAGGCAGAACATTACACACTAAAAAATGCTGAATTATTTCAAGAACCCATTTGCTGGGTTGACACTGTTGGGTCAGAGGTTGGGTTGCTATGAACCAAGATTGGGTTAGAGATAATAACCCAACCAAATGGGTCAGGGTTCAGTCAGAGTCAAACTTTAACTGTCCTCAGCTCCAAAGGCAGGAGTTAACCTCAGTCTGAGAGAATCCTCAAATAAAAGGGCTGTACACACATTTTTCTCTAATTATTCTGTCATTATGATTTAGTTTAAAGCTTTCTGTGACTGAATGTGCTGTCATTGTTATTATTTTAACATTAGTTTTGTTTCTGGCCTAAGTTGTAGCTTTCCTACTTTGTAGCCTGTAGCTTACCTAGCTTGTAGCCTGTAGCTTAGCTTGTAGCCTGTAGCTTACCTAGCTTGTAGCCTGTAGCTTAGCTTGTAGCCTGTAGCTTAGCTTGTAGCCTGTAGCTTACCTAGCTTGTAGCCTGTAGCTTAGCTTGTAGCCTGTAGCTTAGCTGGAGAAATGGATAGAAACCTTGCCAAAAATAACACTGGAGTATGAGCAAAAATGTTGAACCTTTTCTAATAATTATTTTCAGGATGTTTGGGGTAAACTGTGGTGTAAAAAAATGCAATAGCTCTACTAGCTTTAGCAACAGTTACTTGGCTAACTGTCAACGAGCTAACTGCTATTTTTTAGTTTTTAAAATGCTGCTGTTGTTTTCAGGTCGACTTTATCCTCAACTTAAAGTGTAGCTTTACAGGTAAGACAATATTTTTACTTATTTTTCGCAATAAAAAAAGGATACCAGCATTAATTTTTACTGTGGTTAGAAATATTAAAATCACTTTTATATTTGGCTTAAATGACAATCATTTAATTGTTTTTTTCTACAGGTGCAGTGTTAAAAATGCACTCAATCTGCCATCTGAGCTCCACCAGACATTTACAAAATGTAAAGTACAAGTAAGTACAAACTGTGCATTTAATGTTTCTGTAGACGCATCTGAGCAGGTTGTAGTTGGATATTTTCACTGTAAAAATTGTAGGGTGTAGGCGCTAGGGAGTAGAGTTAGGCTACACTATATTAAAATCTCTAAAATAGTTTATTAAGATTAAACAAAAATGTGGTAATGTGCAATATTACTTAAATGAAGAATTGAAAAGTATTTTTTAATGCTTATTTTATACAATAAGCAATATTAATAGTGTAGTGTGTTTTTTATTTGTGTTCAACCAATTATTAATTAAACTATAACCTGTGCTCTACATCACTCTTTTACTGATAAAGCAAATATAACCTCTCCACAGTCACATGACTTCCTTCTCCTCTAAAATGGCCGCCTCCTCTGGTTTACAGTTGCCATGGTGAATCCTCTTCTCTTGGCTCCTCCCCTCTGATAAACTGACCGTGAATAAACTCAGAGTTGTCTGACTCAACTCCAAACCTGTTTTCTGAAACAGAAAGTTTCAGAAAAAGTTGGCCCAGGTCTGAGCAGGATAAGTTTGAGTTACTTCAGCCTGCTTTGTGAAACAGGACAGATACAAATACTTCTAGTAAATGTAACTCAGTACTCCACAGCTCTAAACTGGTCAGTCCTGACCTGTCCCTCTGTCTCTCTGTCCTCAGCCCTGGAGCTCACTGGGACCTCCACCCAGATGCTGAAGGGCTGCGTCCCTGCCCTCGTGTCGTCAGGAACCAGAGCTTCTCCTTCTCCTTCGACTCTGGGTCGGTCCAGGCCCTCGCCGAGTGCTGCAACATGGACAACTGCAACGCCAAACAGTGAGTCAGCCGCCCGGCTACTATGGGCCTGAGGGAGGGCACAGTGAGTCCCTGACATGTGTGTGTGTGTTTTCCTTCAGTCACGATGCCCCCTGCTGGCTCCCTGCAGTGCTGCGGCGGTAATCCACTGACCTGCACTGCGTCTGTGACCTGCAACGCACTGGAGACACAATGTCTCCACAACTTCAGCGCTCAAGGTCAGTCTGCCTCACTCTCAACGGGGTTAAAGGTCATCTGGACGTGGTTTGTGGAGCTGGAGACATTCAATGAACAGAACTGTCTTCTACTCAACAAAACACATCCAGATGATTTCTTGTAGCCTTACATCCCAGCACCAGTAGAGTACTTACTGAACACTCAGCTGACTGGCCTCTCTCTGCAGAAAGTCTAAACCAGCGGTCCCCAACCTTTTTTATCTGTGGCTTTTTTGTCTTTGCCTCTTACTCATACATGTTAATTTGTCAAAAAATGGTGTAAGAATGTTTGTTTTCTGGTGTAAGCATCAAAGAGGACGATGATTCAGAAGCGTAGTCAGATCAGAACGTTTAATAAGTTCTCACAGGTTGCAGCGCAGCTACGAGTTCTGCAGAAAAGGACAGGGAGAAGGCCCAGAGAGAGGAGTGTCTTAAATATTTATATTTGTGTATGACGATCTCAGCAGAGCGTTATCTTCTTTGTCTTCATGAACCTCCTGTGCATCAGCAGGGCCATGAGGACTCACACCTGCGGCCTTGAGTCTGAGAACTTTGTAGCAGCTCTGTTTGTAATGTGTGCAATTTTATGAATGAACAATGCACCCAACTGTAAACTGAGCTTACAGTGGAAAAACATCACATAAGACTAATGTATTATGATTATTATTAATGTTGAGCCGTTACTAACCTTAGCAGTAGTACATCAAAATATAAGTTTAATGTTAATGCACATAACTGTATGTAGAGATATTCAGTAATGGTCATAGAAAACATCTGTGTTTATTAGTAAATGTTTTTCTTTATTGTAAATGCTAATTCTCCTACATCTACGTAGAAAAAAATCATTTAAATAGGAATAATAAAAAATTATCAATACAAAGGTCTATTAAATTGACTTATTTTACTATATATTTTTTTAAATTATCATTTTAAACACATTATAAATTTGCAGCATTACTGTATGATCTGCACAGACATAGTTTGTTCGGTCAGGGTTATTTCTTGAAACATTTTAAATGGTTTCAGTTTTACTGAGGCCAAACTGGTTCTAGGCTGTGTTGTAAGATGTGATTTATTTTTGCTTCTGATGTCACTGACAGTGAATCTCAATCAGGGAGGAGCCCAATCAAAAACATCACCACGGCTTGACATGAACTTGTTTGTAGGATTTTCATAAGCCACAGTTCAGACGGCGACATGTCGTTTCATGTGTAGTGTTAAGACTGTGCTAGAATTACATTTTGCCCTTTTAGTAAAGATAATATTAAACTTATAATAGTTTATTATAAAAAGTACTTTCTCAGACTATTTTGCTTGACGTGTAAAATCTCTTAATTCACTTGTTTAAATGAAGGCTTCAGTAACAACTTAACTTTTCCTTTTCAGTGTTACTGTAGTTCTGTAGGCGGACATTAGCAGCACAAAGTCTCGGCTAAAACCTCATTTTTATGCACAAAATTCAACCAAAGTGGCTAAGACTGGATGTGTTACAGCCATAACGTAAATCTAAATGAGTGATAACATTTTCAGTAAATGTCAGTAATGGACCAAGGAAGAAATCTTACATTTGGTGTGGATCTGGAACACCGTCTGGATCCAGTGCCATTACGAGATAGGGCCAAAGATACTAACTTCACTCAAAAGGGGTCAGTAAAGGAACACATTGTTAGTTTTAGTGGATTCTCAGATAAGACTGTGTGGCTCAACGGAAAGAGCATTTACCCCTGAAGTAGAAGATCCTCCAGGCCTGGGCCCTGTATCTTTTACCATTGTGAGATAGGGACAGGATCTTGGAGCAGGTCTGTGTGTCAACTGTACCTTTGCAACACATTTTATGGAAAATGTACTTATTACTATTACAATATTACTTTTACTTAACTAAACCCGAACTAAACAAGGTCTAAACCAGGACTAAACCAGGTCAAAACTAGGTCTAAACCAGGACTACACTTACCTGAGTACGAACTGATACAAATTTTTTACTTTTGCCCCAGTACATTGTTAAAACAGAACTTTTTCCACCTCTGACACTGAACACACACCAGTCTGAACAGCTGAAAGGTTCTTCACATTTACTCAGGGTTAGGGTTGCACTCTGCACTAAATACAGCTTCATACAACAAATGGCAACAGTAAAAATAATGTGAAAAATATTTGTATCTCAGGATGTTTTTGCTTTTGTTGTAACGTTGCTGTGTCTCTCTCAGTTTTATGTATTTACAATTAATTACAAAATACTTGATTAGACCGACCGACAGACCGATCGATAGACCGACCGACAGACAGACCGACAGACCGACCGACAGACAGACCGACCGACAGACAGACAGACCGACAGACAGACAGACAGACAGACAGACAGACAGACAGACAGACAGACAGACAGACAGACAGACAGACAGACAGACAGACAGACAGACAGACAGACAGACAGACCGACCGACCGACCGACCGACCGACCGACCGACCGACCGACCGACCGACCGACCGACCGACCGACCGACCGACCGACCGACCGACCGACCGACAGACAGACAGACAGACAGACAGACAGACAGACAGACAGACAGACAGACAGACCGACAGACCGACAGACAGACAGACAGACAGACAGACAGACAGACAGACAGACAGACAGACAGACCGACAGACAGACAGACAGACAGACAGACAGACCGACCGACAGACAGACAGACAGACAGACCGACAGACAGACAGACCGACAGACAGACAGACCGACAGACAAACCTTTATTGTCCCCAAGGGGAAATTTGTTTCCACACTCTGTCAGTACAACATTAAACACACACAAAGACAGCACACAATGAGGATGTTTACAGCTTACAGACTGTTCAAGGCAGCAATGGCAGAAGGGACAAATCTTTTACTGAAGCGTGCCCGCTTCCACCTAAGAGTTCTGTATCTGCGGCCTGAGGGCAACAGAGAGAAGTGAGTATGGAGAGGGTGGTCTGAGTCTCTGCTGACTGTCCGGGCCATACGTGTAACAGCTTTATTATTGAGGAGAGAGAGGTCAGCAGTGGGCAAACTGATAATTTTGGATGCTGTGTGTGTGACCTTAGTAAGCTTATTTCTATTGTTGATGGAGAGCATATTAAAGTAACAGGGAGAGCAGTAGAGAAGGATGGGCTGAATAATACTTGTGTACAACAGTAACAGAAGATGTGGGCTGACAGAGAGGGCACGGAGCTTACGGAGGATGTGGAGTCTTTGTTGAGAGCGTTTATGGATATCTGTGACGTGTTGTTCAAAAGTAAATTTATTGTCTAATGTGAGTCCAAGATCCTTGAAGTGACTGACACATTCCACTGTTTTGTCATGTATAATGATGGGAGCCAGATCCAGGATGTGTGAATGAGTGTGAATGAGTAATTCCTTAGTTTTGTCCACATTCAGCTCCAGACTGTTATTGGAGCACCACTTAATGAAGTGAGTGACAGACTGTTGGTAGGAGATAATGGAGTTATTGTCTGTAAGCAGTGTCATCCGAGTACTTGAAATAAGTGGTGACAGGTGAGGGGCTAATGCAGTCGTTTGTGTAGAGGGTGTAAAGAAAGGGGCTTAGCACACACCCCTGGGGTGCGCCGGTATTGGTGACCATGGTGGATGATGTAACAGTCTGTGGTCTGTTACTGAGGAAGTTGTAAATCCAGTGGATGAGATATGGAGACAGTATTATATTAAGAAAGTCTTGTTTTCTGATCTGTCCATTGTCAAATAATAATAAATGAAAATTATGGAACCGAATTTGTATGTTTTTTTATAGGTATATGTTAGTGAGATCTGATTTACTCTTGGCTTGTAGTTGCATTGCTATGGTACACACTTAAATTTTCTACAAATTTTTCCTGTTGCTGTGGAGCCTACGCCCTTGCATAGCACGAACCAATCGAACCTGCCAGGCCAAGGTTTGAGCCAAAACACACTGCTTGTATCAGGCAGCTGAGACTTGTTTATGTTATTCACATAAAGAAACATTTACCTCATGGAACATTTTCTATTTTAGTGGCTCATTTTTATCGTTTTCATAATTTTTTCCTCTCTGCCTTCCAAAAAAAAAAAGATCAAAAACTCTGATATCGTATTTTGAGCCATCCTCTTAACATTTTGTTGTCCTCTCACTGAATCAGGCTAAACATTATGACCACCTGCCTCATATTCAGCTCTGTGAATCTGACTCCTCTCTCTCAGAACCAGCTCTAACTCCTGCATCACCTGTCTCCAGTTCTCCTCTGTTCCTTCCTTGGACCACTTCTGATAGATCCTGACCACTGCAGACCAGGAACAGTCACAGTTTGGTCCTTGTCAAACTCGCTCAAATACCTACACTTGCCCATTTTTCCTGCTTTTAACATATCCACTCAAAAAACACAAAATGTTCACCTGCTGCTTAATATCCCACCCATTAACAGGAGCCATGATGAAGAGAAAATCTGTGTTACTGAATTGAATTTTATTTGAACGAGGACAGCGCCGACAGCGAGACCTGGTCCTCTGCTCCTGACCGGGATCTGGCTCAGACCCGGTCCTCTGCTCCTGACCTGGATCCCGGCTCAGGTCTGGTCCTCTGCTCCTGACCGGGATCTGGCTCAGACCCGGTCCTCTGCTCCTGACCGGGATCCCGGCTCAGGTCTGGTCCTCTGCTCCTGACCTGGATCCCGGCTCAGGTCTGGTCCTCTGCTCCTGACCTGGATCCCGGCTCAGACCTGGTCCTCTGCTCCTGACCGGGATCCCGGCTCAGACCCGGTCCTCTGCTCCTGACCTGGATCCTGGCTCAGACCTGGTCCTCTGCTCCTGACCTGGATCCTGGCTCAGACCCGGTCCTCTGCTCCTGACCTGGATCCTGGCTCAGACCCGGTCCTCTGCTCCTGACCTGGATCCCAACTCAGACCTGGTCCTCTGCTCCTGACCTGGATCCCGGCTCAGACCTGGTCCTCTGCTCCTGACCTGGATCCCGGCTCAGACCTGGTCCTCTGCTCCTGACCTGGATCCTGGCTCAGACCTGGTCCTCTGCTCCTGACCTGGATCCCGGCTCAGACCTGGTCCTCTGCTCCTGACCTGGATCCTGGCTCAGACCTGGTCCTCTGCTCCTGACCTGGATCCCGGCTCAGACCCGGTCCTCTGCTCCTGACCTGGATCCTGGCTCAGACCCGGTCCTCTGCTCCTGACCTGGATCCTGGCTCAGACCCGGTCCTCTGCTCCTGACCTGGATCCTGGCTCAGACCCGGTCCTCTGCTCCTGACCTGGATCCTGGCTCAGACCCAGTCCTCTGCTCCTGACCTGGATCCTGGCTCAGACCCGGTCCTCTGCTCCTGACCGGGATCCCGGCTCAGACCCAGTCCTCTGCTCCTGACCAGGTTGAACCCAGAGACACTGATTAAAGGCTGGGTCAAATGCAGAGAACACATTCCTTACAGGGACAATAAAGTCTACCTTAATTGTATAAGTATAAGTTGTATAAGTTTAATAATCCTTTTTAAGAAGTTGGCTTTTGCAAGTGGGAAATTCTGAGATTCCAATGTATCATGAATGCAGCAGAACCAGAGCCATGGCAGTGTGCCTAGTTTTGACTTTTTGTCTCTTGCATTTTTGAGATTTGACTTTTAATTGTAGATGCATTACGCAGGTTGTGGTTGGATAATTAGACCTTAAAAATGAATGTGGTGAGTGATTTGCATAAACCAGAAGTGGGTCAAACCGGTTTAAGATCCTCCCAGAGTTACAGCAGAGACAGAAGTTTAAAAGCAGCATCCTCCAGACTCCAGCACAACACTCGCACCTGGACCACCCTGAGACCTGCGCCCTGTTCCTCTGCTTTAGGTTTCTGCACAAGAAGTGAACTTTGCTGTGGGAATACAAACAACAATGAAGATGTTGGTTTTTCTCGCTCTCTTTCTCTGCATCCACTCAGGTAAAGTTAGTCCTGGTTTAAAACTGGTTTATTCCTGGTTTTATTCCAGGTTTATTCCTGGTTCAGTTGTGGTTTATCTGTGGTTTAGACCTGGTTTGCTCCTTGTTTAACTCTGGATCAGTCCTGGTTTAGTCCCTGCTTTAGGGCTGCAACAATTATTTTAATAATTGATTCATCTGTTGATTATTTTTACAATTAATTGATTAATAATCGAAGAGTGAAGTGCAATTAAATGTGTGATGGCCTGTGGTGACATGTGGGTAAAAACTTATGTTTAACAGTTCACGTTAAAAATGTGTGATTATACTACAAAACAACTACATAGTTTTTCACCAAATCTGACACTGTTTCCATCAAACTCACTAAATCTACACTCTCTTTCACCATTTCTGTGGCTTTACTGCTCTGTCCTGATAATTAATCCTCCTCTCTGAGCACGACAGGTTCCACAGACTTTGAATACCTCAGTTAGCGATTCATCAATTACTAAATTAGTTGACAATTATTTTAATAACCATTTATTTAATTAATCTGATTAGTTGTTACAGCCCTACCCAGGTCTAGTCCTGGTTTAACCCTGGTCTGGTCTCTTGCAGCTTCTGGTCTTCAGTGTCTCACCTGCTCAGGTGCCTGTACTACAGCTGTATCTGTGAACTGCTCCACTGGTCAGATGTGTGTCTCTGCTGCTGTCTCAGGTAAAATACTGTCCTCTGATTGGTCAGAGCACCTGTCCTACTGTCCTCTGATTGGTCCCTGCAGCTGTCCATCCAGATAAACAGATCTAGTTGAGAATCACCAGTCTCAGTGTGATGGCTTGACCAAAGAAGTTCATGTTTTATTCCAAAGGTCATGGCAGGGTTTGGAGGTGAGTATTAGGTTCTTTCACACTGTAGGAACCTTTTTCAGTTCCTATAACCTTTAAGGAACTGTCCCATTTAGTCGCACGTTCACAGGAGAGGAACTGGAGGAACCTTTTACTTCAGAGCAGGGCCTTTCCAGTCGGCCTAGGAACCTTTCTGTGACGTAGTTACATATTTAGAATCGCAGGTAATATGTGCTCATGTAAACCACCGTCTTCCTCATAACACACACAAGCTGCTCACGAACACTCACCTCTTGGCGTTTTTCCACTAGGATGGAATGGGGCGGGACAGGGGTGTTTCCACTTCCCAAAGCGTTCCAGGCCGTTCTGCTTTTGGCACCCCTTCCAGGTGGGGGCCAGCACGATCTGGAACGGTTAGAGGTGGGCACTGCTGTGAGCTGATTGGACGAGAGAGAATCCTCACTCAGGCAAAAACAACAAGCCACAGGACAGAGATAAAAAGGGAAATGTTCATTTTTATCAAATACGTACTTGTCCGTTTGATAAACAGCTGTATTCAGAGAGGACGAGCTAATGTTGTGGCGACTTTTTCTAAAAATATTAACATTAACAACAGCAAAGTACAGCTCTCGCATCGAGAGTCACAACAGTTCATTAATAGTTTAGATTGGATTAAACAGGAGTTAATCTTAGTTAAATGCACTGAAAGCTGGAGGTAAACCTGAAGAGTCTCCTGTTTACTGAAGCTAATACAGCGACACACAGCAGGATTTACTCTCCTTTTTTAAAATTAAATATTGTCACTGTCTTTATGTTTTAAAAGTCTGCTTCAAACACGTTTTTATCTCATTTATTAACACAACTTTTGTTGTTCTTGTGTGACGTCAGTGTTTACGTAACAGACGCTGGTCTCCTGGACCCAGAGTCATGGAAACACCAGCAGGTTTTGGGGCGACCCGTTCTAAGGCGTCTTGTACTCGTCCCGCACCGACGCGTCCCGCACTGACGCGTCCCGCACTGACGCGTCCCGCACCGACGCGTCCCGCACCGACGCGTCCCGCACCGACGCGTCCCGCACCGACGCGTCCCGCACCGACGCGTCCCGCACCGACGCGTCCCGCACCGACGCGTCCCGCACCGACACGTCCCGCACCGACGCGTCCTGAACCATTTCCCCAGTGGAAAAACGTCTTCTGTCTGCAGAGGGTTCTGGAGGAAGGGTTAGGGAGCAGAGCTAGGATGGACACAGACAGATACAAATACTGCTAGTAAATGTAACTCAGAAGTACACAGTACACAGCTCTGTAAAACTGGTCAGTCCTCACCTGTCTCTCTGTCTCTCTGTCCCTCTGTCTCTCTGTCCCTCTGTCTCTCTGTCTCTCTGTCTCTCTGTCCCTCTGTCTCTCTGTCTCTCTGTCCCTCTGTCTCTCTGTCCCTCTGTCTCTGTCTCTCTGTCTCTCTGTCCCTCTGTCTCTCTGTCTCTGTCCCTCTGTCTCTCTGTCCCTCTGTCTCTCTGTCTCTCTGTCCCTCTGTCTCTCTGTCTCTCTGTCTCTCTGTCCCTCTGTCTCTCTGTCTCTCTGTCCCTCTGTCTCTCTGTCTCTCTGTCTCTCTGTCTCTGTCCCTCTGTCTCTCTGTCCCTCTGTCTTTCTGTCTCTCTGTCCCTCTGTCTCTGTCTCTCTGTCCCTCTGTCCCTCTGTCTCTCTGTCCCTCTGTCTCTCTGTCCCTCTGTCTTTCTGTCTCTCTGTCCCTCTGTCTCTGTCTCTCTGTCCCTCTGTCTCTCTGTCTCTCTGTCCCTCTGTCTCTCTGTCCCTCTGTCTCTCTGTCTCTCTGTCCCTCTGTCTCTCTGTCTCTCTGTCTCTGTCCCTCTGTCTCTCTGTCCCTCTGTCTCTCTGTCCCTCTGTCTCTCTGTCTCTCTGTCCCTCTGTCTCTCTGTCTCTCTGTCCCTCTGTCTCTCTGTCCCTCTGTCTCTGTCTCTCTGTCTCTCTGTCCCTCTGTCTCTCTGTCTCTGTCCCTCTGTCTCTCTGTCCCTCTGTCTCTCTGTCTCTCTGTCCCTCTGTCTCTCTGTCTCTCTGTCCCTCTGTCTCTCTGTCCCTCTGTCTCTCTGTCTCTCTGTCCCTCTGTCTCTCTGTCTCTCTGTCTCTCTGTCTCTGTCCCTCTGTCTCTCTGTCCCTCTGTCTTTCTGTCTCTCTGTCCCTCTGTCTCTGTCTCTCTGTCCCTCTGTCTCTCTGTCCCTCTGTCTCTCTGTCTCTCTGTCCCTCTGTCTTTCTGTCTCTCTGTCCCTCTGTCTCTGTCTCTCTGTCCCTCTGTCTCTCTGTCTCTCTGTCCCTCTGTCTCTCTGTCCCTCTGTCTCTCTGTCTCTCTGTCCCTCTGTCTCTCTGTCTCTCTGTCTCTGTCCCTCTGTCTCTCTGTCCCTCTGTCTTTCTGTCTCTCTGTCCCTCTGTCTCTGTCTCTCTGTCCCTCTGTCTCTCTGTCTCTGACTCTCTGTCCCTCTGTCTCTGTCTCTCTGTCTCTCTGTCCCTCTGTCTCTCTGTCTCTCTGTCTCTGTCCCTCTGTCTCTCTGTCCCTCTGTCTCTCTGTCCCTCTGTCTCTCTGTCTCTCTGTCTCTCTGTCTCTGTCCCTCTGTCTCTGTCCCTCTGTCCTCAGTTACGGGAGTCTTTGGGACCACTACCCAGATCCTGAAGGGCTGCGCCCCTGCCTTCGTGTGTTCCGCCGTCAGGAACCAAAGCTATTCCTTCGACATCGGCTCTGGGTCGGCCCAGGCCTTCACCGAGTGCTGCAACACGACCGACTGCAACAAAGCCACGGCAAACAGTGAGTCAGCCGCCCGGCTACTGTGGGCCTGAATACAGAATAACACACAATACTATGCAATGTAATTCATTTAAAATGACATATAATAAAACTTAAAAAACAACAGAGACAAGCAGACATAAATAACAACAAATATTGCCCCTATTAACAAAAAGTTGACTCTGAGAGCTCCGCAACATCGCCCTCTGGGGAGCGCTATCTTGCATCTATATCCATTACTAGATTATTGCATTTAAGTTAGCAGTCAAAAGGCTGACGTGTGTTTTTTTCCAGACATGCCGCCCCCTGCTGGCTCTCTGAAGTGCTACGGCTGTGAGTCTTTGACAAACAACTGCACTGCCTCTGTGACCTGTAACACACTGGAGACACAATGCTTCAGCACTCAAGGTCAGTCTGCCTCACTCTCAACAGGGTCAAAGGTCATCTGGGCGTGGTCTGTGAAGCTGAAAACCCTCAATGAACAAAACTGTTTCCACTCAACAAAACACCCAGATATAAAACAGTGTTGTCACAAACTCCGCTGACTGGCTTCTCTGCAGAAAGTCTGAACTAACAACAGATCACGAGACAGAGCTTCACCTTCACCAGAGTCCAGAGTTTTAATGGTGGAACCCTGTATGACTGACAGTCTTCACTAACGCTGAGTTAGTTCGGTCAGGGTTATTTCACAAAACCACATTTTTTCTGGTTTAGGGTTTACTGAGCTGTCACCGTAATCACCAAAATGGTTCTAGGCTCGAAGAAAATCTGGTTTATTGTTGTTCCTGACGGTGATTCTGCAGTTCTCAGCACAAAATCAGGGAGGAGCCAGAGCAACAGTGGCACATAAACATCACAGGAGCTTCACATTAACTCTTATGCTGCGTTCACACCGGACGCGTTTGAGGCATCAAATTCACGTCCGACGCGTCTCGTTGGACGCTTGAACATTTTGAAGTCAGACGCTTCATTCGCGCGTCCAATTTTGCTCTGTTCGCGAGTCAAGACAAATGTGTTCAGACGCAAATTCGCGTCATGGGAGGAGTCTGTTGTGCCAGGGTAATGGCCGCTCATTCAGGGCTAATTCCAACTGAGGCCACGCCGGTTTGCTCACCTGTGTCCTGTGTCGGTGCGAGGACATGTCCCCAGGACCTGCTGCTGTTTTTAGGCACTCAACCCCAGCAGCAGAGCGGAGACATGGAGGAGTTTTTTCTTGTTTAATAGCGGTCTTATAGTGGTTTTAGCGGGTTATAGGCTAGCACTCAGTACACAGACTGTTTTTGCTGTTGTTTTGGGGAGTACAGTAACTGCTGATCCAACGAGCTCAGCTGAGCTCACGCTAAAGTTAAGGTCCCCTCAATGTCTTGTTCCTATCTTTTTGACTGCTGTCTTTATAAAAGAAGCAGAGCTGCTGCAGGCTGTAGTTTATAGCTCCAGTTTCACAGTGACAGCTTCGATGAGTCCACCGTGATTGTTTTGATGGATCTCTGCTTCCTACGTCCTCCCACGTCACTGCAGGAGCTAGATCCTGCAGCATCGACGCTCAATTCGCGCCGCGCTATTCGCGTGTCAAAATCTGATTCGCGCCGCGCTGGACGCTTGATTCGCGCTGCAGGACGTCTAGACACGCGTTTACATAGACTTAACATGTAAACCAGACGCCTCAAACGCGTCCGGTGTGAACGCAGCATTAAAGATGGGTGAAGTGTCTTGCCCAAGGACAAAACGGCAGATCTGGGCCTGTCTCTTGATCATTGCGAGTCATTTGGTTCTGGCCCAAAAACATTTTAACTCCTTGTTTTTCTCTTGCTCCAGTTCAAGTCGGCGTGAACACGACTTCAGCTTACGGCTGCGTCTCCGAGAATCTGTGCACTGCCCCCGCCATCCTGAACTACTTGGGCATAAACGTCACCACAAGCACTTCCTGCTGCAACACGACCAACTGCAACGCCCCGACCACCACAGCGCCCCCTACCACCAGCTTTAACAGCACCAACACCACGGCCTCCACAAGCTCAGCCGTGGGGCCTGCGCTGCCTCTGGGGCTGCTCCACTCTCTGCTGGGACTCCTCCTGATCATGTTGTGCTTTTAAAACACATTCATATTAACCAGAGGTGCAGAGGAAGCACATACTGTTACTCAGGTCATTTACTTAAGTACATCTGATGAAGGAAATGTACCTCTGCAGCACATTTGATGGAAAATGTACTTATTACTATTACAATATTACTTTTACTTAACTAAACCTGAACTAAACCAGGTCTAAACTCAGACTAGACTAGGAATAAACCAGGGCTAAACCTGAGCTAAAACAAGTCTAAACCAGGTCAAAACTAGGTCTACACTTGCCTGAGTAAGAATTGATAAAAAACATATCATTTTTGGCCAAGTATATTGTTAAAACTGAACTTTTTTCCACCTCTGACACTGAACACACACCAGTCTGAACAGCTGTAAGGTTCTTCACATTTACTCAGGGTTAGGGCTGCACTCTGCACTAAATACAAAAGCTCAGACATTCATGCTTTTGTGAAAAATAAACAGAATTCTTAACTTCTGGTTTGAAAGGCTCAGGATGTTTTGAGTTTTGTTGCTGTAGCTCTCTTGGGTTTTATTTAATTACAATGAGTTACAGAATATTTGATTATGTTAAGAAGAAGGTCTTGTTTTCTGTTCTGTCCACTGTCTCTGTCAAATAATAAATGAAGATGGCTGGATCCAAGTTGTAGATGTTTTTATGTTTTAATAAGAACAGAAGTACTCTTGGCTTGTAGTTACATTGCTATGGTAACGATGTGTACTGTTATTGAATAGTTTATTATTTTAAGGCTTAGTGGCATGGTAATTAACACAATTTGACTGTACACAGAAAATCCGGTTCTTTATGGAGCTTGTACCTTATTATGCCACGCCCACTTTTATTATCTGAGCACTTCCGCTTTGTTCTGGTTTGCTGGGGATTCCACAGTTCTAGCTTACAGAAAATGGATAAAATAACAAGACTAACAGTTCATTAAGGAGCTCAAAAGGAAACATAACAAGAGAAGGTGGCCTTAAATTATGTACAACGATATTTTCAATTATTTTGTTTTGTCACTTGGTGTTGACAGTTCATTGACAGTTGACCAGTGTTTACACAGCGGTAAAAGTCACCACATGCTTCTGGATGGAAGAGGTATACATTTATTCATTAGGCTACAAACATCATTGGTTTAGGATCTTGTCTCGTAATTTTTGTTTTGTTTCTATTCGTTGTGGTAAATGTCAGTACATTTAGTCACAGCTTCATACGACAGCTCAGCTGTGATTTTGTGAAAAATAACCAAATGGCAACAGTAATGTTACTGTGGCTCTCTCAATTTCATTTAATTACAATTAATTACAAAATACTTGATTGTGTAAAGAAAAATAAGTTCTCTGCTCTGTCCACTTTCTCTGTAATAATAACCGCCTTGTGGATGCCCGATCCATCAGAGCTCGGAAGCTAAGCAGGGCAGGGCCTGGTCAGTTCCTGGATGGGAGACCACTGGAGAACACCAGGAAGCTGCTGTGAATGTGAGTGAGTGGGGACTACGGCTGGAAATTAGCTCTGAGCTATAATCCGGTGGATTTACATCCTCAGACGTATTTGAGTCCGAGGACATTTAGAGACGCTCTTCACCTGGACAGGTGTCTGAGGACATTTAGAGACACTCTTCACCTGGACAGGTGTCTGAGGACATTTAGAGACGCTCTTCACCTGGACAGGTGTCTGAGGACATTTAGAGACACTCTTCACCTGGACAGGTGTCTGAGGACATTTAGAGACACTTTTCACCTGGACAGGTGTCTGAGGACATTTACAGACGCTCTTCACCTGGACAGGTGTTAACCCTGGGTTCACGTGGAAGAGGCGGAGCTAAACGACCAATCACAGCAGCATCACAGAGTAACGACACTAAACCACAGATCTGTGCACTGAGCTCATGAAACATGAGGCTCACAGCTCCACAGACGGAAAACAAACTGAATTTATCACATTTAGTGTAAAACCAGAAGTCAGCAGGAGTTTTAATGATGAAATATTTATCACAGTTTAACCACAGGGCTTCATATAATCATTTACATTATTATTTTTTATATCCAGTCCAATCCACCTTTATCTGGAGTAGTTTTAGTTAAAGGTTATTTTCTTATGAAACCTGATACTGTTCGATGTTCAGGACACTGTAAAAACCTCCTGACTGTGGCACAAACTAAACAAACCTGCCAGAGCAAAGTTTGAGCCAAAACACATCACTGGCATCTCGTTTGTTTGGTTTATTCACATAAACAAAACACATTTAGCACTCGGAATATTTCTCTTTTAGTGACTCATTTACATTGTTTACATAGTTGACAAGAATCATTTCTTCCTCTTAGCTTTCCAAAGAAACTGATCACAAACTCTGATGACGTATTTGCAGCCAAAGATTCTGCCTCTCATTCTGTCTCAGTTCAATTCAATTCAAAGTTTATTTAGCACATTTAAAAACAACCTCAGCTGACCAAAGTGCTTTACAGGATAAACACAAATAAAAACAAGACCAGGAAACACTAAAATAAGTTATGTAACAATAAAAAGTAAAACCAAGGTCTTCTGCTCACCTGATCCTGATCACTAATAATCTCATCACCAATATCTCAATCATATGAATAACTCCCCTTTGAAACAAACTATTAAACCTTAAAATATGTAACAAAATATAATGTTTCACTAAAAACTAATGCTTTAACAGTCACTGAGACACTTGAGTTTGTCTTTCAAAGTTTCAATAATTTGATATAAAAACCTTTGAAATAGAATATGAAATATGTCTTCAATGTGCTCACGTACCCCTCGGGGTCCCCATACCCCCGGTTGGGAAACACTGCTGTAGATGCATCTGAGCAGGTTGTAGTTGGATATTTCCACAGTAAAAATGAATAAGTGTTGAGTAATTTCCATGAAACAGAAGTGGCTCAGACCGGTTTAAGATCCTCCCAGAGTCACATCAGAGACAGAGGTAAAAGCAGCATCCTCCAGACTCCAGCACCGCACTCGCACCTGGACTGAGACCAGCGCTCGCTCTCTTCCTCTCTTCCTCTGGGTTTGTTTGCAAAGTTAGTTCGTTTTTTTTAGCTCCTGATCCTGTTTTTGTGAGCTGCTTTTTAAAGAAGTAAACTTTGCTGTGGGATCAATCCAAATCACAAAAACAACAGTGAAGATGTTGCTTTTTCTCGGACTGTTTCTCTGCATCGGCTCAGGTAAAGTTAGTCCTGGTTTAGAACTGGTTTAGTCCTGGTTTAGAACTGGTTTAGTCCTGGTTTAGTCCTGGTTTAGTCCTGGTTTAGAACTGGTTTAGTCCTGGTTTAGAACTGGTTTAGTCCTGGTTTAGAACTGGTTTAGTCCTGGTTTAGTTCTGGTTTAGTCCTGGTTTAGAACTGGTTTAGTCCTGGTTTAGAACTGGTTTAGAACTGGTTTAGTCCTGGTTTAGCCCTGGTTTAGTCCTGGTTTAGCCCTGGTTTAGAACTGGTTTAGAACTGGTTTAGTCCTGGTTTAGTCCTGGTTTAGAACTGGTTTAGTCCTGGTTTAGAACTGGTTTAGTCCTGGTTTAGTCCTGGTTTAGAACTGGTTTAGCCCTGGTTTAGTCCTGGTTTAGAACTGGTTTAGTCCTGGTTTAGAACTGGTTTAGTCCTGGTTTAGTCCTGGTTTAGAACTGGTTTAGTCCTGGTTTAGTCCTGGTTTAGAACTGGTTTAGTCCTGGTTTAGAACTGGTTTAGTCCTGGTTTAGTCCTGGTTTAGAACTGGTTTAGTCCTGGTTTAGTCCTGGTTTAGTCCTGGTTTGGTCCTGGTTTAGACCTGGTTTAGTCCTGGCTTAGTCCTGGTTTAGTCCTGCTTTAGTCCTGGTTTAGTCCTGGTTTAGAACTGGTTTAGCCCTGGTTTAGAACTGGTTTAGCCCTGGTTTAGTCCTAGTTTAGAACTGGTTTAGTCCTGGTTTAGTCCTGGTTTGGTCCTGGTTTAGTCCTGGTTTAGACCTGGTTTAGTCCTGGTTTAGACCTGGTTTAGTCCTGGTTTAGCCCTGGTTTAGCCCTGGTTTAGACCTGGTTTAGTCCTGGTTTAGTTCTGGTTTAGTCCTGGTTTAGAACTGGTTTAGTCCTGGTTTAGTTCTGGTTTAGTCCTGGTTTAGACCTGGTTTAGACCTGGTTTAGACCTGGTTTAGTCCGGGTTTAGTCCTGGTTTAGTCCTGGTTTAGTCCTGGTTTAGTCCTGGTTTAGTTCTGGTTTAGTCCTGGTTTAGACCTGGTTTAGTCCTGGTTTAGACCTGGTTTAGTCCTGGTTTAGCCCTGGTTTAGCCCTGGTTTAGACCTGGTTTAGTCCTGGTTTAGTTCTGGTTTAGTCCTGGTTTAGAACTGGTTTAGTCCTGGTTTAGTTCTGGTTTAGTCCTGGTTTAGTCCTGGTTTAGACCTGGTTTAGACCTGGTTTAGTCCGGGTTTAGTCCTGGTTTAGTCCTGGTTTAGTCCTGGTTTAGTCCTGGTTTAGACCTGGTTTAGTCCTGGTTTAGTCCTGGTTTAAAACAGAATAATTTTTGCTAAGCATGGGGAGGACTGAAGTTAATCATATTAACCATAAATGTTTTTTTTAATTTTCTGATGTAATTTTTCTATGGCAGTACATTTTTTGCGCTTTAGAGGAAAGTTGTGACTAAAAATGTTTTATCTGCCCCTACACAAAAATTTGAAATCTAATAAAATCAATCATGATGCCAACTTTTCTGATAATCAATGACAAAAAAGTCAAATTTGCATTTACAGAAAGGAAAAAAATCTTTTTTTATTTTGTGATTTTACCCATAATTTGAGATAAAATTTTAAACAAAAAAACTGGAATTTAAGGGATTAAATTTCATAAACAGAATGAATTTTTCTCTGTATGATGATGACTGAAGTTGATCGAGTCATGGTGGCACAGGAGCCGCTCTTTTTTCTTTTGTTTTTTGTTTTTATCTCATATGAAAATGAACAAGCTTTTTTTTTTTTGCCAACCATGAAAAAACCTCATAAGAAAACATAGAATCCAAGCTCAAGAGAGAGTCACAGAAAGAGACGAGAGAGGAGCACAGAGCACAGCTCAGACGCACATCAGTCACAAGCAGGGGCGGACTGGGACTGAAAAACAGCCCTGGAGGCTGGCCAGCCCCCCCCCCCCCCCCCCAAAAAAAAAAAAGTTGTTTATGATAGTAAACTAAAAATCAAAAATCTTTAGATCTTCTAGTAATTTATTATCGTATTAAATAAAAAAACATAATTTCAAGACTTTAGGAAATTGTTTATGGTTGTACAAAGTAAATAAAAATAAAATAAATACATTTTAAAAAACTGACTGATCTGACTGAACTATTTCTAAACCAGGACTAAACCACACATGGTCCACACGTCAAATTCAAGTCCCTAAACTTTAATCATCAGGTTTAGACCTGGTTTTGTACACGTTTAGTCTGGGATTTGAATCTGATTTGATCCTGGCACAGACCTGATTAAGACCTGGTTTAGACCTGGTTTAGACCTGGTTTAGCTATAGTTTTGGACAGCGTATACCTATTTTAGTTAGGGTTTAGTCTTGGTTAGACCTGGTTGTGTCATGTTTTAGATATAGTTTAGTCCTGGATTACACTATGACTTATTATTGGAGGGACATCCCTGGATTTAATTCACATTAGATATAGTTGCAATAGTAGGTTTAAAAGCTGTCATCTGGACTTGGTTTTAAAGTTGAAGACGTTTCACGTTTTATCCAAGAGGCTTTCTCACTTCTGAAATTTGACATAAAACCAAGTCCAGATGACAGCTTTTAAACCTATGATTGCAATGGAATCAGCCTGGATGAATGAGAGTCTTCACAGCCATATTAGATATAATATTATTCTTATTATTCATATTGTTACTGTTATGATAGTGTTTTAGAGCTATGTATAGGAAGTGGAATAAATATGTCGTAGCCACTTGCTCTGTACACGGCTCTAACTGAGGTAAAACTTCATCTGGTTCTGTGGGCCCCTGAGCCTGAGCAGTGCTGGGCCCCCACCACACTCAGCCTCTTCATCCTCATGTTGTGCTGTACTGGTGGATGTGGCTTTAGCACTGCTGCTGTCAAACAGTTCTGTTATATTTTTACACTTGAACGCCTCACATGCAAGCGACTTAAGCTTCTTTTCCCTGACTTTCTCTGCTCCGCCCTTCTCCTTTCGTTTTGTTAACCGTTTTTTATCCATTACGTAAACGCACCGCAGCCTCTGCTCACGCGCCACCGCCGTCTTCACGGCCGCCTGTCGGCTGTTTCTTGCAGGTTTGTTCGAGTGCCTGCTGCAATGAGTGGCTGCCATGGATGTATCCATGGTGGCTGCAGCTGTTCTGCTTTCTTCTTCTACTCTGCTGAGTAGCGCTGATGCGCAACCATCAGCGCGGCTGCGCCCTCTCTGGCCTGGTTGTGTTGTGTTTATGGAGTCTATGTAAAACGGCCCACCGTCTCAGCCACCGGCTGTTCTGTGATCCTCCAGAATGCACAGATGGCCAGTCCGCCCCTGGTCACAAGTCTCTAGTTGTACACAGTTTGTGTGCATGAAAGTTTATTGTTGCCTGCTAAGTTTTTGTAGCCAGACTATAACAGTAAATGTAGAGTCTGGGGACGGTCCATAGACAGAGCTCAAGCCTGGGGGATGTCATTCAAACTGTTTCCGCACGTAACAGACCAGCGCTCTGCCCAATCAGAGCAATGGACAAGATGAGCTTTGTTAGCTACCAGCGGAGCCAGCTGCTATATTAGACTTTTGCCATAGCCGCTCGGCAAAACAGCAAATCCATCCTTCTTTAAGACGAATGATGTGAGAGCTTCTTTCTGCTCCACTTTCAAAGAAAAACTCAAACCTAACTTTTCCAAAACTGACGTCAAGGCCGATTCAAACGAGCGCTGTTCGTTAGCCACAGCCATCGTAGTTGTTCTGCTCTGCACCGTCGCCCAGCGCTGTCGTCATCGTGCTAAGCCCCGCCTACTCCACTCGCTACACACCTGCTACACAGATAGAGCGCTGTGATTGGTCCGACGAAGCCCTGGGCGGAGCCAAGATTGGCCCCTATAGTGTGTTACTAGACCAACCCACTGGGGACAATAATAATGTCCCATCAATAGAATACATTTTATTCTAATTAAAATGATAATGGGTCACTCATCCTAGTGTTTGTTTTCTCTTTTTTAGATGAGTTGTTACAGCCCTACCCAGGTCTAGTCCTGGTTTAACCCTGGTCTGGTCTCTTGCAGCTTCTGGTCTTCAGTGTCTCACCTGCTCAGGTGCCTGTACTACAACTGGATCTGTGAACTGCACCACTGGTCAGATGTGTGTCTCTGCTGCTGTCTCAGGTAAAATACTGTCCTCTGATTGGTCAGAGCACCTGTCCTACTGTCCTCTGATTGGTCCCTGCAGCTGTCCATCCAGATAAACAGATCTAGTTGAGAATCACCAGTCTCAGTGTGATGGCTTGACCAAAGAAGTTCATGTTTTATTCCAAAGGTCATGGCAGGGTTTGGAGGTGAGTATTAGGTTCTTTCACACTGTAGGAACCTTTTTCAGTTCCTATAACCTTTAAGGAACTGTCCCATTTAGTCGCACGTTCACAGGAGAGGAACTGGAGGAACCTTTTACTTCAGAGCAGGGCCTTTCCAGTCGGCCTAGGAACCTTTCTGTGACGTAGTTACATATTTAGAATCGCAGGTAATATGTGCTCATGTAAACCACCGTCTTCCTCATAACACACACAAGCTGCTCACGAACACTCACCTCTTGGCGTTTTTCCACTAGGATGGAATGGGGCGGGACAGGGGTGTTTCCACTTCCCAAAGCGTTCCAGGCCGTTCTGCTTTTGGCACCCCTTCCAGGTGGGGGCCAGCACGATCTGGAACGGTTAGAGGTGGGCACTGCTGTGAGCTGATTGGACGAGAGAGAATCCTCACTCAGGCAAAAACAACAAGCCACAGGACAGAAATAAAAAGGGAAATGTTCATTTTTATCAAATACGTACTTGTCCGTTTGATAAACAGCTGTATTCAGAGAGGACGAGCTAATGTTGTGGCGACTTTTTCTAAAAATATTAACATTAACAACAGCAAAGTACAGCTCTCGCTTCGAGAGTCACAACAGTTCATTAATAGTTTAGTTTGGATTAAACAGGAGTTAATCTTAGTTAAATGCACTGAAAGCTGGAGGTAAACCTGAAGAGTCTCCTGTTTACTGAAGCTAATACAGCGACACACAGCAGGATTTACTCTCCTTTTTTAAAATTAAATATTGTCACTGTCTTTATGTTTTAAAAGTCTGCTTCAAACACGTTTTTATCTCATTTATTAACACAACTTTTGTTGTTCTTGTGTGACGTCAGTGTTTACGTAACAGACGCTGGTCTCCTGGACCCAGAGTCATGGAAACACCAGCAGGTTTTGGGGCGACCCGTTCTAAGGCGTCTTGTACTCGTCCCGCACCGACGCGTCCCGCACTGACGCGTCCCGCACTGACGCGTCCCGCACCGACGCGTCCCGCACTGACGCGTCCCGCACCGACACGTCCCGCACCGACGCGTCCCGCACCGACGCGTCCCGCACCGACACGTCCCGCACCGACGCGTCCCGCACCGACACGTCCCGCACTGACACGTCCTGAACCATTTCCCCAGTGGAAAAACGTCTTCTGTCTGCAGAGGGTTCTGGAGGAAGGGTTAGGGAGCAGAGCTAGGATGGACACAGACAGATACAAATACTGCTAGTAAATGTAATTCAGAAGTACACAGTACACAGCTCTGTAAAACTGGTCAGTCCTCACCTGTCTCTCTGTCTCTCTGTCCCTCTGTCTCTGTCTCTCTGTCTCTCTGTCCCTCTGTCCCTCTGTCTCTCTGTCTCTGACTCTCTGTCTCTCTGTCTCTGTCTCTCTGTCCCTCTGTCCCTCTGTCTCTCTGTCTCTGTCTCTCTGTCTCTCTGTCTCTCTGTCCCTCTGTCTCTCTGTCCCTCTGTCCCTCTGTCTCTCTGTCTCTGTCTCTCTGTCTCTGTCTCTCTGTCTCTCTGTCTCTCTGTCTCTGTCCCTCTGTCTCTCTGTCTCTCTGTCTCTCTGTCTCTCTGTCTCTGACTCTCTGTCTCTCTGTCTCTCTGTCTCTGTCTCTCTGTCTCTCTGTCTCTCTGTCTCTGTCCCTCTGTCTCTCTGTCCCTCTGTCTCTCTGTCCCTCTGTCTCTCTGTCTCTCTGTCTCTCTGTCTCTGTCTCTCTGTCTCTCTGTCCCTCTGTCTCTGTCCCTCTGTCCTCAGTTACGGGAGTCTTTGGGACCACTACCCAGATCCTGAAGGGCTGCGCCCCTGCCTTCGTGTGTTCCGCCGTCAGGAACCAAAGCTATTCCTTCGACATCGGCTCTGGGTCGGCCCAGGCCTTCACCGAGTGCTGCAACACGACCGACTGCAACAAAGCCACGGCAAACAGTGAGTCAGCCGCCCGGCTACTGTGGGCCTGAATACAGAATAACACACAATACTATGCAATGTAATTCATTTAAAATGACATATAATAAAACTTAAAAAACAACAGAGACAAGCAGACATAAATAACAACAAATATTGCCCCTATTAACAAAAAGTTGACTCTGAGAGCTCCGCAACATCGCCCTCTGGGGAGCGCTATCTTGCATCTATATCCATTACTAGATTATTGCATTTAAGTTAGCAGTCAAAAGGCTGACGTGTGTTTTTTTCCAGACATGCCGCCCCCTGCTGGCTCTCTGAAGTGCTACGGCTGTGAGTCTTTGACAAACAACTGCACTGCCTCTGTGACCTGTAACACACTGGAGACACAATGCTTCAGCACTCAAGGTCAGTCTGCCTCACTCTCAACAGGGTCAAAGGTCATCTGGGCGTGGTCTGTGAAGCTGAAAACCCTCAATGAACAAAACTGTTTCCACTCAACAAAACACCCAGATATAATACAGTGTGGTCACAAACTCCGCTGACTGGCTTCTCTGCAGAAAGTCTGAACAAACAACAGATCACGAGACAGAGCTTCACCTTCACCAGAGTCCAGAGTTTTAATGGTGGAACTCTGTATGACTGACAGTCTTCACTAACGCTGAGTTAGTTCGGTCAGGGTTATTTCACAAAACCACATTTTTTCTGGTTTAGGGTTTACTGAGCTGTCACCGTAATCACCAAAATGGTTCTAGGCTCGAAGAAAATCTGGTTTATTGTTGTTCCTGACGGTGATTCTGCAGTTCTCAGCACAAAATCAGGGAGGAGCCAGAGCAACAGTGGCACATAAACATCACAGGAGCTTCACATTAACTCTTATGCTGCGTTCACACCGGACGCGTTTGAGGCGTCAAATTCACGTCCGACGCGTCTCGTTGGACGCTTGAACATTTTGAAGTCAGACGCTTCATTCGCGCGTCCAATTTTGCTCTGTTCGCGCGTCAAGACAAATGTGTTCAGACGCAAATTCGCGTCATGGGAGGAGTCTGTTGTGCCAGGGTAATGGCCGCTCATTCAGGGCTAATTCCAACTGAGGCCACGCCGGTTTGCTCACCTGTGTCCTGTGTCGGTGCGAGGACATGTCCCCAGGACCTGCTGCTGTTTTTAGGCACTCAACCCCAGCAGCAGAGCGGAGACATGGAAGAGTTTTTTCTTGTTTAATAGCGGTCTCTAGTGGTTTTAGCGGGTTATAGGCTAGCACTCAGTACACAGACTGTTTTTGCTGTTGTTTTGGGAAGTACAGTAACTGCTGATCCAACGAGCTCAGCTGAGCTCACGCTAAAGTTAAGGTCCCCTCAATGTCTTGTTCCTATCTTTTTGACTGCTGTCTTTATAAAAGAAGCAGAGCTGCTGCAGGCTGTAGTTTATAGCTCCAGTTTCACAGTGACAGCTTCGATGAGTCCACCGTGATTGTTTTGATGGATCTACGTCCTCCCACGTCACTGCAGGAGCTAGATCCTGCAGCATCGACGCTCAATTCGCGCCGCGCTATTCGCGTGTCAAAATCCGATTCGCGCCGCGCTGGACGCTTGATTCGCGCTGCAGGACGTCTAGACGTGCGTTTACATAGACTTAACATGTAAACCAGACGCCTCAAACGCGTCCGGTGTGAACGCAGCATTAAAGATGGGTGAAGTGTCTTGCCCAAGGACAAAACGGCAGATCTGGGCCTGTCTCTTGATCATTGCGAGTCATTTGGTTCTGGCCCAAAAACATTTTAACTCCTTGTTTTTCTCTTGCTCCAGTTCAAGTCGGCGTGAACACGACTTCAGCTTACGGCTGCGTCTCCGAGAATCTGTGCACTGCCCCCGCCATCCTGAACTACTTGGGCATAAACGTCACCACAAGCACTTCCTGCTGCAACACGACCAACTGCAACGCCCCGACCATCACAGCGCCCCCTACCACCAGCTTTAACAGCACCAACACCACGGCCTCCACAAGCTCAGCCGTGGGGCCTGCGCTGCCTCTGGGGCTGCTCCACTCTCTGCTGGGACTCCTCCTGATCATGTTGTGCTTTTAAAACACATTCATATTAACCAGAGGTGCAGAGGAAGCACATACTGTTACTCAGGTCATTTACTTAAGTACATCTGATGAAGGAAATGTACCTCTGCAGCACATTTGATGGAAAATGTACTTATTACTATTACAATATTACTTTTACTTAACTAAACCTGAACTAAACCAGGTCTAAACTCAGACTAGACTAGGAATAAACCAGGGCTAAACCTGAGCTAAAACAAGTCTAAACCAGGTCAAAACTAGGTCTACACTTGCCTGAGTAAGAATTGATAAAAAACATATAATTTTTGGCCAAGTATATTGTTAAAACTGAACTTTTTTCCACCTCTGACACTGAACACACACCAGTCTGAACAGCTGTAAGGTTCTTCACATTTACTCAGGGTTAGGGCTGCACTCTGCACTAAATACAAAAGCTCAGACATTCATGCTTTTGTGAAAAATAAACAGAATTCTTAAATTCTGGTTTGAAAGGCTCAGGATGTTTTGAGTTTTGTTGCTGTAGCTCTCTTGGGTTTTATTTAATTACAATGAGTTACAGAATATTTGATTATGTTAAGAAGAAGGTCTTGTTTTCTGTTCTGTCCACTGTCTCTGTCAAATAATAAATGAAGATGGCTGGATCCAAGTTGTAGATGTTTTTATGTTTTAATAAGAACAGAAGTACTCTTGGCTTGTAGTTACATTGCTATGGTAACGATGTGTACTGTTATTGAATAGTTTATTATTTTAAGGCTTAGTGGCATGGTCATTAACACAATTTGACTGTACACAGAAAATCTGGTTCTTTATGGAGCTTGTACCTTATTACGCCACGCCCACTTTTATTATCTGAGCACTTCCGCTTTGTTCTGGTTTGCTGGGGATTCCACAGTTCTAGCTTACAGAAAATGGATAAAATAACAAGACTAACAGTTCATTAAGGAGCTCAAAAGGAAACATAACAAGAGAAGGTGGCCTTAAATTATGTACAACGATATTTTCAATTATTTTGTTTTGTCACTTGGTGTTAACAGTTCATTGACAGTTGACCAGTGTTTACACAGCGGTAAAAGTCACCACATGCTACTGGATGGAAGAGGTATACATTTATTCATTAGGCTACAAACATCATTGGTTTAGGATCTTGTCTCGTAATTTTTGTTTTGTTTCTATTCGTTGTGGTAAATGTCAGTACATTTAGTCACAGCTTCATACGACAGCTCAGCTGTGATTTTGTGAAAAATAACCAAATGGCAACAGTAATGTTACTGTGGCTCTCTCAATTTCATTTAATTACAATTAATTACAAAATACTTGATTGTGTAAAGAAAAATAAGTTCTCTGCTCTGTCCACTTTCTCTGTAATAATAACCGCCTTGTGGATGCCCGATCCATCAGAGCTCGGAAGCTAAGCAGGGCAGGGCCTGGTCAGTTCCTGGATGGGAGACCACTGGAGAACACCAGGAAGCTGCTGTGAATGTGAGTGAGTGGGGACTACGGCTGGAAATTAGCTCTGAGCTATGATCCGGTGGATTTACGTCCTCAGACGTATTTGAGTCCGAGGACATTTAGAGACGCTCTTCACCTGGACAGGTGTCTGTGGACATTTAGAGACGCTCTTCACCTGGACAGGTGTCTGTGGACATTTAGAGACGCTCTTCACCTGGACAGGTGTCTGAGGACATTTAGAGACGCTCTTCACCTGGACAGGTGTCTGTGGACATTTAGAGACGCTCTTCACCTGGACAGGTGTCTGAGGACATTTAGAGACACTCTTCACCTGGACAGGTGTCTGAGGACATTTAGAGACGCTCTTCACCTGGACAGGTGTCTGAGGACATTTAGAGACGCTCTTCACCTGGACAGGTGTCTGAGGACATTTAGAGACGTTCTTCACCTGGACAGGTGTCTGAGGACATTTAGAGACACTCTTCACCTGGACAGGTGTCTGTGGACATTTAGAGACGCTCTTCACCTGGACAGGTGTCTGAGGACATTTAGAGACGTTCTTCACCTGGACAGGTGTCTGAGGACATTTAGAGACACTCTTCACCTGGACAGGTGTCTGAGGACATTTAGAGACACTCTTCACCTGGACAGGTGTCTGAGGACATTTAGAGATGCTCTTCACCTGGACAGGTGTCTGAGGACATTTAGAGACACTCTTCACCTGGACAGGTGTCTGTGGACATTTAGAGACGTTCTTCACCTGGACAGGTGTCCGAGGACATTTAGAGACACTCTTCACCTGGACAGGTGTCTGAGGACATTTATAGACGCTCTTCACCTGGACAGGTGTCCGAGGACATTTAGAGACACTCTTCACCTGGACAGGTGTCTGTGGACATTTAGAGACGTTCTTCACCTGGACAGGTGTCCGAGGACATTTAGAGACACTCTTCACCTGGACAGGTGTCTGTGGACATTTAGAGACGCTCTTCACCTGGACAGGTGTCCGAGGACATTTAGAGACACTCTTCACCTGGACAGGTGTCTGAGGACATTTAGAGACGTTCTTCACCTGGACAGGTGTCCGAGGACATTTAGAGACACTCTTCACCTGGACAGGTGTCTGTGGACATTTAGAGACGCTCTTCACCTGGACAGGTGTCTGAGGACATTTAGAGACGTTCTTCACCTGGACAGGTGTCTGAGGACATTTAGAGACACTCTTCACCTGGACAGGTGTCTGAGGACATTTAGAGACGTTCTTCACCTGGACAGGTGTCTGAGGACATTTAGAGACACTCTTCACCTGGACAGGTGTCTGAGGACATTTAGAGACGTTCTTCACCTGGACAGGTGTCTGAGGACATTTAGAGACACTCTTCACCTGGACAGGTGTCTGTGGACATTTAGAGACGTTCTTCACCTGGACAGGTGTCTGAGGACATTTAGAGACACTCTTCACCTGGACAGGTGTCTGAGGACATTTAGAGACACTCTTCACCTGGACAGGTGTCTGAGGACATTTAGAGATGCTCTTCACCTGGACAGGTGTCTGAGGACATTTAGAGACACTCTTCACCTGGACAGGTGTCTGTGGACATTTAGAGACGTTCTTCACCTGGACAGGTGTCTGAGGACATTTAGAGACACTCTTCACCTGGACAGGTGTCTGTGGACATTTAGAGACGCTCTTCACCTGGACAGGTGTCCGAGGACATTTAGAGACACTCTTCACCTGGACAGGTGTCCGAGGACATTTAGAGACACTCTTCACCTGGACAGGTGTCTGTGGACATTTAGAGACGTTCTTCACCTGGACAGGTGTCTGAGGACATTTAGAGACACTCTTCACCTGGACAGGTGTCTGAGGACATTTAGAGACGTTCTTCACCTGGACAGGTGTCTGAGGACATTTAGAGACACTCTTCACCTGGACAGGTGTCTGTGGACATTTAGAGACGCTCTTCACCTGGACAGGTGTCCGAGGACATTTAGAGACACTCTTCACCTGGACAGGTGTCTGAGGACATTTAGAGACGTTCTTCACCTGGACAGGTGTCCAAGGACATTTAGAGACACTCTTCACCTGGACAGGTGTCTGTGGACATTTAGAGACGCTCTTCACCTGGACAGGTGTCTGAGGACATTTAGAGACGTTCTTCACCTGGACAGGTGTCTGAGGACATTTAGAGACACTCTTCACCTGGACAGGTGTCTGAGGACATTTAGAGACGTTCTTCACCTGGACAGGTGTCTGAGGACATTTAGAGACACTCTTCACCTGGACAGGTGTCTGTGGACATTTAGAGACGTTCTTCACCTGGACAGGTGTCTGAGGACACTTAGAGACACTCTTCACCTGGACAGGTGTCTGAGGACATTTAGAGACACTCTTCACCTGGACAGGTGTCTGAGGACATTTAGAGACGTTCTTCACCTGGACAGGTGTCTGAGGACATTTAGAGACACTCTTCACCTGGACAGGTGTCTGTGGACATTTAGAGACGTTCTTCACCTGGACAGGTGTCTGAGGACATTTAGAGACACTCTTCACCTGGACAGGTGTCTGTGGACATTTAGAGACGCTCTTCACCTGGACAGGTGTCTGAGGACATTTAGAGACACTCTTCACCTGGACAGGTGTCTGAGGACATTTAGAGACACTCTTCACCTGGACAGGTGTCTGAGGACATTTAGAGACACTCTTCACCTGGACAGGTGTCTGAGGACATTTAGAGACGTTCTTCACCTGGACAGGTGTCTGAGGACATTTAGAGACACTCTTCACCTGGACAGGTGTCTGTGGACATTTAGAGACGCTCTTCACCTGGACAGGTGTCTGAGGACATTTAGAGACGTTCTTCACCTGGACAGGTGTCTGAGGACATTTAGAGACGCTCTTCACCTGGACAGGTGTCTGTGGACATTTAGAGACGCTCTTCACCTGGACAGGTGTCTGTGGACATTTAGAGACGCTCTTCACCTGGACAGGTGTCTGTGGACATTTAGAGACGCTCTTCACCTGGACAGGTGTCTGAGGACATTTAGAGACGCTCTTCACCTGGACAGGTGTCTGTGGACATTTAGAGACGCTCTTCACCTGGACAGGTGTCTGAGGACATTTAGAGACACTCTTCACCTGGACAGGTGTCTGAGGACATTTAGAGACGCTCTTCACCTGGACAGGTGTCTGAGGACATTTAGAGACGCTCTTCACCTGGACAGGTGTCTGAGGACATTTAGAGACGTTCTTCACCTGGACAGGTGTCTGAGGACATTTAGAGACACTCTTCACCTGGACAGGTGTCTGTGGACATTTAGAGACGCTCTTCACCTGGACAGGTGTCTGAGGACATTTAGAGACGTTCTTCACCTGGACAGGTGTCTGAGGACATTTAGAGACACTCTTCACCTGGACAGGTGTCTGAGGACATTTAGAGACACTCTTCACCTGGACAGGTGTCTGAGGACATTTAGAGATGCTCTTCACCTGGACAGGTGTCTGAGGACATTTAGAGACACTCTTCACCTGGACAGGTGTCTGTGGACATTTAGAGACGTTCTTCACCTGGACAGGTGTCTGAGGACATTTAGAGACACTCTTCACCTGGACAGGTGTCTGTGGACATTTAGAGACGCTCTTCACCTGGACAGGTGTCCGAGGACATTTAGAGACACTCTTCACCTGGACAGGTGTCTGAGGACATTTAGAGACGTTCTTCACCTGGACAGGTGTCCGAGGACATTTAGAGACACTCTTCACCTGGACAGGTGTCTGTGGACATTTAGAGACGTTCTTCACCTGGACAGGTGTCTGAGGACATTTAGAGACACTCTTCACCTGGACAGGTGTCTGTGGACATTTAGAGACGCTCTTCACCTGGACAGGTGTCCGAGGACATTTAGAGACACTCTTCACCTGGACAGGTGTCTGAGGACATTTAGAGACACTCTTCACCTGGACAGGTGTCTGTGGACATTTAGAGACGCTCTTCACCTGGACAGGTGTCTGAGGACATTTAGAGACGTTCTTCACCTGGACAGGTGTCTGAGGACATTTAGAGACACTCTTCACCTGGACAGGTGTCTGAGGACATTTAGAGACGTTCTTCACCTGGACAGGTGTCTGAGGACATTTAGAGACACTCTTCACCTGGACAGGTGTCTGTGGACATTTAGAGACGTTCTTCACCTGGACAGGTGTCTGAGGACATTTAGAGACACTCTTCACCTGGACAGGTGTCTGAGGACATTTAGAGACACTCTTCACCTGGACAGGTGTCTGAGGACATTTAGAGATGCTCTTCACCTGGACAGGTGTCTGAGGACATTTAGAGACACTCTTCACCTGGACAGGTGTCTGTGGACATTTAGAGACGTTCTTCACCTGGACAGGTGTCCGAGGACATTTAGAGACACTCTTCACCTGGACAGGTGTCTGTGGACATTTAGAGACGTTCTTCACCTGGACAGGTGTCTGAGGACATTTAGAGACACTCTTCACCTGGACAGGTGTCTGTGGACATTTAGAGACGCTCTTCACCTGGACAGGTGTCCGAGGACATTTAGAGACACTCTTCACCTGGACAGGTGTCTGAGGACATTTAGAGACGTTCTTCACCTGGACAGGTGTCCGAGGACATTTAGAGACACTCTTCACCTGGACAGGTGTCTGTGGACATTTAGAGACGCTCTTCACCTGGACAGGTGTCTGAGGACATTTAGAGACGTTCTTCACCTGGACAGGTGTCTGAGGACATTTAGAGACACTCTTCACCTGGACAGGTGTCTGAGGACATTTAGAGACGTTCTTCACCTGGACAGGTGTCTGAGGACATTTAGAGACACTCTTCACCTGGACAGGTGTCTGTGGACATTTAGAGACGTTCTTCACCTGGACAGGTGTCTGAGGACACTTAGAGACACTCTTCACCTGGACAGGTGTCTGAGGACATTTAGAGACACTCTTCACCTGGACAGGTGTCTGAGGACATTTAGAGACGTTCTTCACCTGGACAGGTGTCTGAGGACATTTAGAGACACTCTTCACCTGGACAGGTGTCTGTGGACATTTAGAGACGTTCTTCACCTGGACAGGTGTCTGAGGACATTTAGAGACACTCTTCACCTGGACAGGTGTCTGTGGACATTTAGAGACGCTCTTCACCTGGACAGGTGTCTGAGGACATTTAGAGACACTCTTCACCTGGACAGGTGTCTGTGGACATTTAGAGACACTCTTCACCTGGACAGGTGTCTGAGGACATTTAGAGACACTCTTCACCTGGACAGGTGTCTGAGGACATTTAGAGACGTTCTTCACCTGGACAGGTGTCTGAGGACATTTAGAGACACTCTTCACCTGGACAGGTGTCTGTGGACATTTAGAGACGCTCTTCACCTGGACAGGTGTCTGAGGACATTTAGAGACGTTCTTCACCTGGACAGGTGTCTGAGGACATTTAGAGACACTCTTCACCTGGACAGGTGTCTGAGGACATTTAGAGACGTTCTTCACCTGGACAGGTGTCTGAGGACATTTAGAGACACTCTTCACCTGGACAGGTGTCTGTGGACATTTAGAGACGTTCTTCACCTGGACAGGTGTCTGAGGACATTTAGAGACACTCTTCACCTGGACAGGTGTCTGTGGACATTTAGAGACGCTCTTCACCTGGACAGGTGTCTGAGGACATTTAGAGACACTCTTCACCTGGACAGGTGTCTGAGGACATTTAGAGACGTTCTTCACCTGGACAGGTGTCTGAGGACATTTAGAGACGTTCTTCACCTGGACAGGTGTCTGAGGACATTTAGAGACACTCTTCACCTGGACAGGTGTCTGTGGACATTTAGAGACACTCTTCACCTGGACAGGTGTCTGAGGACATTTAGAGACACTCTTCACCTGGACAGGTGTCTGAGGACATTTAGAGACGCTCTTCACCTGGACAGGTGTCTGAGGACATTTAGAGACACTCTTCACCTGGACAGGTGTCTGAGGACATTTAGAGACACTCTTCACCTGGACAGGTGTCTGAGGACATTTAGAGACACTCTTCACCTGTACAGGTGTCCGAGGACATTTAGAGACACTCTTCACCTGGACAGGTGTCTGAGGACATTTACAGACGCTCTTCACCTGGACAGGTGTTAACCCTGGGTTCACGTGGAAGAGGCGGAGCTAAACGACCAATCACAGCAGCATCACAGAGTAACGACACTAAACCACAGATCTGTGCACTGAGCTCATGAAACATGAGGCTCACAGCTCCACAGACGGAAAACAAACTGAATTTATCACATTTAGTGTAAAACCAGAAGTCAGCAGGAGTTTTAATGATGAAATATTTATCACAGTTTAACCACAGGGCTTCATATAATCATTTAAATTATTATTTTTTATATCCAGTCCAATCCACCTTTATCTGGAGTAGTTTTAGTTAAAGGTTATTTTCTTATGAAACCTGATACTGTTCGATGTTCAGGACACTGTAAAAACCTCCTGACTGTGGCACAAACTAAACAAACCTGCCAGAGCAAAGTTTGAGCCAAAACACATCACTGGCATCTCGTTTGTTTGGTTTATTCACATAAACAAAACACATTTAGCACTCGGAATATTTCTCTTTTAGTGACTCATTTACATTGTTTACATAGTTGACAAGAATCATTTCTTCCTCTTAGCTTTCCAAAGAAACTGATCACAAACTCTGATGACGTATTTGCAGCCAAAGATTCTGCCTCTCATTCTGTCTCAGTTCAATTCAATTCAAAGTTTATTTAGCACATTTAAAAACAACCTCAGCTGACCAAAGTGCTTTACAGGATAAATACAAATAAAAACAAGACCAGGAAACACTAAAATAAGTTATGTAACAATAAAAAGTAAAACCAAGGTCTTCTGCTCACCTGATCCTGATCACTAATAATCTCATCACCAATATCTCAATCATATGAATAACTCCCCTTTGAAACAAACTATTAAACCTTAAAATATGTAACAAAATATAATGTTTCACTAAAAACTAATGCTTTAACAGTCACTGAGACACTTGAGTTTGTCTTTCAAAGTTTCAATAATTTGATATAAAAACCTTTGAAATAGAATATGAAATATGTCTTCAATGTGCTCACGTACCCCTCGGGGTCCCCATACCCCCGGTTGGGAAACACTGCTGTAGATGCATCTGAGCAGGTTGTAGTTGGATATTTCCACAGTAAAAATGAATAAGTGTTGAGTAATTTCCATGAAACAGAAGTGGCTCAGACCGGTTTAAGATCCTCCCAGAGTCACATCAGAGACAGAGGTAAAAGCAGCATCCTCCAGACTCCAGCACCGCACTCGCACCTGGACTGAGACCAGCGCTCGCTCTCTTCCTCTCTTCCTCTGGGTTTGTTTGCAAAGTTAGTTCGTTTTTTTTAGCTCCTGATCCTGTTTTTGTGAGCTGCTTTTTAAAGAAGTAAACTTTGCTGTGGGATCAATCCAAATCACAAAAACAACAGTGAAGATGTTGCTTTTTCTCGGACTGTTTCTCTGCATCGGCTCAGGTAAAGTTAGTCCTGGTTTAGAACTGGTTTAGTCCTGGTTTAGTCCTGGTTTAGAACTGGTTTAGTCCTGGTTTAGTCCTGGTTTAGAACTGGTTTAGTCCTGGTTTAGTCCTGGTTTAGAACTGGTTTAGAACTGGTTTAGTCCTGGTTTAGAACTGGTTTAGTCCTGGTTTAGTCCTGGTTTAGCCCTGGTTTAGCCCTGGTTTAGTCCTGGTTTAGTCCTGGTTTAGAACTGGTTTAGTCCTGGTTTAGAACTGGTTTAGAACTGGTTTAGTCCTGGTTTAGTCCTGGTTTAGAACTGGTTTAGTCCTGGTTTAGAACTGGTTTAGAACTGGTTTAGACCTGGTTTAGTCCTGGTTTAGCCCTGGTTTAGTCCTGGTTTAGTCCTGGTTTAGTCCTGGTTTAGCCCTGGTTTAGTCCTGGTTTAGTCCTGGTTTAGAACTGGTTTAGTCCTGGTTTAGTCCTGGTTTAGAACTGGTTTAGTCCTGGTTTAGTCCTGGTTTAGAACTGGTTTAGAACTGGTTTAGTCCTGGTTTAGTCCTGGTTTAGACCTGGTTTAGACCTGGTTTAGACCTGGTTTAGAACTGGTTTAGACCTGGTTTAGAACTGGTTTAGACCTGGTTTAGTCCTGGTTTAAAACTGGTTTAGTCCTGGTTTAGAACTGGTTTAGTCCTGGTTTAGAACTGGTTTAGTCCTGATTTAGTCCTGGTTTAGTCCTGGTTTAGCCCTGGTTTAGCCCTGGTTTTAGTCCTGATTTAGTCCTGGTTTAGTCCTGGTTTAGCCCTGGTTTTAGTCCTGATTTAGTCCTGGTTTTAGTCCTGATTTAGCCCTGGTTTTAGTCCTGATTTAGTCCTGGTTTAGTCCTGGTTTAGTCCTGGTTTAGTCCTGGTTTAGAACTGGTTTAGTCCTGGTTTAGTCCTGGTTTAGAACTGGTTTAGTCCTGGTTTAGTCCTGGTTTAGAACTGGTTTAGTCCTGGTTTAGTCCTGGTTTAGAACTGGTTTAGAACTGGTTTAGTCCTGGTTTAGAACTGGTTTAGTCCTGGTTTAGTCCTGGTTTAGCCCTGGTTTAGTCCTGGTTTAGTCCTGGTTTAGAACTGGTTTAGTCCTGGTTTAGAACTGGTTTAGAACTGGTTTAGTCCTGGTTTAGTCCTGGTTTAGAACTGGTTTAGTCCTGGTTTAGAACTGGTTTAGAACTGGTTTAGACCTGGTTTAGTCCTGGTTTAGCCCTGGTTTAGTCCTGGTTTAGTCCTGGTTTAGTCCTGGTTTAGTCCTGGTTTAGAACTGGTTTAGTCCTGGTTTAGTCCTGGTTTAGAACTGGTTTAGAACTGGTTTAGTCCTGGTTTAGTCCTGGTTTAGACCTGGTTTAGACCTGGTTTAGACCTGGTTTAGAACTGGTTTAGACCTGGTTTAGAACTGGTTTAGACCTGGTTTAGTCCTGGTTTAAAACTGGTTTAGTCCTGGTTTAGAACTGGTTTAGTCCTGGTTTAGAACTGGTTTAGTCCTGATTTAGTCCTGGTTTAGTCCTGGTTTAGCCCTGGTTTAGCCCTGGTTTTAGTCCTGATTTAGTCCTGGTTTAGTCCTGGTTTAGTCCTGGTTTAGTCCTGGTTTAGCCCTGGTTTTAGTCCTGATTTAGTCCTGGTTTTAGTCCTGATTTAGCCCTGGTTTTAGTCCTGATTTAGTCCTGGTTTAGTCCTGGTTTAGTCCTGGTTTAGTCCTGGTTTAGCCCTGGTTTAGTCCTGGTTTAGTCCTGGTTTAGAACTGGTTTAGTCCTGGTTTAGTCCTGGTTTAGAACTGGTTTAGAACTGGTTTAGTCCTGGTTTAGTCCTGGTTTAGACCTGGTTTAGACCTGGTTTAGACCTGGTTTAGAACTGGTTTAGACCTGGTTTAGTCCTGGTTTAAAACTGGTTTAGTCCTGGTTTAGAACTGGTTTAGTCCTGGTTTAAAACTGGTTTAGCCCTGGTTTAGTCCTGGTTTAGAACTGGTTTAGTCCTGGTTTAGAACTGGTTTAGTCCTGATTTAGTCCTGGTTTAGTCCTGATTTAGTCCTAGTTTAAAACTGGTTTAGTCCTGGTTTAGCCCTGGTTTAGTCCTGGTTTAGTCCTGGTTTAGTCCTGGTTTAGTCCTGGTTTAGAACTGGTTTAGTCCTGGTTTAGCCCTGGTTTAGAACTGGTTTAGTCCTGGTTTAGAACTGGTTTAGTCCTGGTTTAGTCCTAGTTTAAAACTGGTTTAGTCCTGGCTTAGTCCTGGTTTAGCCCTGGTTTAGTCCTGGTTTAGTCCTGGTTTAGTCCTGGTTTAGAACTGGTTTAGTCCTGGTTTAGCCCTGGTTTAGTCCTGGTTTAGAACTGGTTTAGAACTGGTTTAGAACTGGTTTAGAACTGGTTTAGTCCTAGTTTAAAACTGGTTTAGTCCTGGTTTAGCCCTGGTTTAGCCCTGGTTTAGTCCTGGCTTAGACCTGGTTTAGCCCTGGTTTAAACCTGGTTTAAACCTGGTTTAGCCCTGGTTTAAACCTGGTTTAGCCCTGGTTTAGACCTGGTTTAGCCCTGGTTTAAACCTGGTTTAAACCTGGTTTAGCCCTGGTTTAGCCCTGGTTTAGTCCTGGTTTAGTCCTGGTTTAGTCCTGGTTTAGAACTGGTTTAGAACTGGTTTAGTCCTGGTTTAGTCCTAGTTTAAAACTGGTTTAGTCCTGGTTTAGCCCTGGTTTAGTCCTGGCTTAGACCTGGTTTAGCCCTGGTTTAAACCTGGTTTAAACCTGGTTTAGCCCTGGTTTAGCCCTGGTTTAGTCCTGGCTTAGACCTGGTTTAGCCCTGGTTTAAACCTGGTTTAAACCTGGTTTAGCCCTGGTTTAGTCCTGGTTTAGAACTGGTTTAGTCCTGGTTTAGTCCTGGTTTAGTCCTGGTTTAGAACTGGTTTAGTCCTGGTTTAGTCCTGGTTTAGAACTGGTTTAGAACTGGTTTAGTCCTGGTTTAGTCCTGGTTTAGAACTGGTTTAGTCCTGGTTTAGGCCTGGTTTAGTCCTAGTTTAAAACTGGTTTAGTCCTGGTTTAGACCTGGTTTAGACCTGGTTTAGACCTGGTTTAGACCTGGTTTAGAACTGGTCTAGACCTGGTTTAGTCCTGGTTTAAAACTGGTTTAGTCCTGGTTTAAAACTGCTTTAGTCCTGGTTTAGAACTGGTTTAGTCCTGGTTTAGACCTGGTTTAGACCTGGTTTAGAACTGGTTTACAACTGGTTTAGTCCTGACTTAGTCCTGGTTTAGTCCTAGTTTAAAACTGGTTTAGCCCTGGTTTAGTCCTGGTTTAGAACTGGTTTAGTCCTGGTTTAGAACTGGTTTAGAACTGGTTTAGAACTGGTTTAGTCCTGATTTAGTCCTGGTTTAGTCCTGATTTAGTCCTAGTTTAAAACTGGTTTAGTCCTGGTTTAGCCCTGGTTTAGTCCTGGTTTAGTCCTGGTTTAGTCCTGGTTTAGTCCTGGTTTAGTCCTGGTTTAGCCCTGGTTGAGTCCTGGTTTAGTCCTAGTTTAGAACTGGTTTAGTCCTGATTTAGTCCTGGTTTAGTCCTGGTTTAGCCCTGGTTTAGCCCTGGTTTTAGTCCTGATTTAGTCCTGGTTTAGTCCTGGTTTAGTCCTGGTTTAGCCCTGGTTTTAGTCCTGATTTAGTCCTGGTTTTAGTCCTGATTTAGCCCTGGTTTTAGTCCTGATTTAGTCCTGGTTTAGTCCTGGTTTAGTCCTGGTTTAGTCCTGGTTTAGCCCTGGTTTAGTCCTGGTTTAGTCCTGGTTTAGAACTGGTTTAGTCCTGGTTTAGTCCTGGTTTAGAACTGGTTTAGAACTGGTTTAGTCCTGGTTTAGTCCTGGTTTAGACCTGGTTTAGACCTGGTTTAGACCTGGTTTAGAACTGGTTTAGACCTGGTTTAGAACTGGTTTAGACCTGGTTTAGTCCTGGTTTAAAACTGGTTTAGTCCTGGTTTAGAACTGGTTTAGTCCTGGTTTAAAACTGGTTTAGCCCTGGTTTAGTCCTGGTTTAGAACTGGTTTAGTCCTGGTTTAGAACTGGTTTAGTCCTGATTTAGTCCTGGTTGAGTCCTGATTTAGTCCAAGTTTAAAACTGGTTTAGTCCTGGTTTAGCCCTGGTTTAGTCCTGGTTTAGTCCTGGTTTAGTCCTGGTTTAGTCCTGGTTTAGAACTGGTTTAGTCCTGGTTTAGCCCTGGTTTAGAACTGGTTTAGTCCTGGTTTAGAACTGGTTTAGTCCTGGTTTAGTCCTAGTTTAAAACTGGTTTAGTCCTGGCTTAGTCCTGGTTTAGCCCTGGTTTAGTCCTGGTTTAGTCCTGGTTTAGTCCTGGTTTAGTCCTGGTTTAGAACTGGTTTAGTCCTGGTTTAGCCCTGGTTTAGTCCTGGTTTAGAACTGGTTTAGAACTGGTTTAGAACTGGTTTAGAACTGGTTTAGTCCTGGTTTAGTCCTAGTTTAAAACTGGTTTAGTCCTGGTTTAGTCCTGGTTTAGTCCTGGTTTACAACTGGTTTAGACCTGGTTTAGCCCTGGTTTAGCCCTGGTTTAGTCCTGGTTTAGTCCTGGTTTAGACCTGGTTTAGTCCTGGTTTAGTCCTGGTTTAGCCCTGGTTTAGTCCTGGTTTAGTCCTGGTTTAGTCCTGGTTTAGCCCTGGTTTAGTCCTGGTTTAGTCCTAGTTTAGTCCTGGTTTAGTCCTGGTTTAGCCCTGGTTTAGTCCTGGTTTAGAACTGGTTTAGTCCTGGTTTAGTCCTGGTTTAGAACTGGTTTAGAACTGGTTTAGTCCTGGTTTAGTCCTGGTTTAGACCTGGTTTAGACCTGGTTTAGAACTGGTTTAGACCTGGTTAAGAACTGGTTTAGACCTGGTTTAGTCCTGGTTTAAAACTGGTTTAGTCCTGGTTTAAAACTGGTTTAGCCCTGGTTTAGTCCTGGTTTAGAACTGGTTTAGTCCTGGTTTAGAACTGGTTTAGTCCTGATTTAGAACTGGTTTAGTCCTGATTTAGTCCTGGTTTAGTCCTGATTTAGTCCTAGTTTAAAACTGGTTTAGTCCTGGTTTAGCCCTGGTTTAGTCCTGGTTTAGTCCTGGTTTAGTCCTGGTTTAGAACTGGTTTAGTCCTGGTTTAGCCCTGGTTTAGAACTGGTTTAGTCCTGGTTTAGAACTGGTTTAGTCCTGGTTTAGTCCTAGTTTAAAACTGGTTTAGTCCTGGCTTAGTCCTGGTTTAGCCCTGGTTTAGTCCTGGTTTAGTCCTGGTTTAGTCCTGGTTTAGAACTGGTTTAGTCCTGGTTTAGCCCTGGTTTAGTCCTGGTTTAGAACTGGTTTAGAACTGGTTTAGAACTGGTTTAGTCCTGGTTTAGTCCTAGTTTAAAACTGGTTTAGTCCTGGTTTAGCCCTGGTTTAGCCCTGGTTTAGTCCTGGCTTAGACCTGGTTTAGCCCTGGTTTAAACCTGGTTTAAACCTGGTTTAGCCCTGGTTTAAACCTGGTTTAAACCTGGTTTAGCCCTGGTTTCGACCTGGTTTAGCCCTGGTTTAAACCTGGTTTAAACCTGGTTTAGCCCTGGTTTAGTCCTGGTTTAGTCCTGGTTTAGTCCTGGTTTAGAACTGGTTTAGAACTGGCTTAGAACTGGTTTAAAACTGGTTTAGTCCTGGTTTAGCCCTGGTTTAGTCCTGGCTTAGACCTGGTTTAGCCCTGGTTTAAACCTGGTTTAAACCTGGTTTAGCCCTGGTTTAGTCCTGGTTTAGTCCTGGTTTAGAACTGGTTTAGTCCTGGTTTAGTCCTGGTTTAGTCCTGGTTTAGAACTGGTTTAGTCCTGGTTTAGTCCTGGTTTAGAACTGGTTTAGAACTGGTTTAGTCCTGGTTTAGTCCTGGTTTAGAACTGGTTTAGTCCTGGTTTAGGCCTGGTTTAGTCCTAGTTTAAAACTGGTTTAGTCCTGGTTTAGACCTGGTTTAGACCTGGTTTAGAACTGGTTTAGAACTGGTTTAGACCTGGTTTAGAACTGGTCTAGACCTGGTTTAGTCCTGGTTTAAAACTGGTTTAGTCCTGGTTTAAAACTGCTTTAGTCCTGGTTTAGAACTGGTTTAGTCCTGGTTTAGACCTGGTTTAGACCTGGTTTAGAACTGGTTTAGAACTGGTTTAGTCCTGATTTAGTCCTGGTTTAGTCCTAGTTTAAAACTGGTTTAGCCCTGGTTTAGTCCTGGTTTAGAACTGGTTTAGTCCTGGTTTAGAACTGGTTTAGAACTGGTTTAGTCCTGGTTTAGTCCTGGTTTAGTCCTAGTTTAAAACTGGTTTAGTCCTGGTTTAGCCCTGGTTTAGTCCTGGTTTAGTCCTGGTTTAGTCCTGGTTTAGTCCTGGTTTAGCCCTGGTTTAGTCCTGGTTTAGTCCTGGTTTAGCCCTGGTTTAGTCCTGGTTTAGTCCTAGTTTAGAACTGGTTTAGTCCTGGTTTAGTCCTAGTTTAAAACTGGTTTAGTCCTGGTTTAGTCCTGGTTTAGTCCTGGTTTACAACTGGTTTAGACCTGGTTTAGCCCTGGTTTAGCCCTGGTTTAGTCCTGGTTTAGTCCTGGTTTAGACCTGGTTTTGTCCTGGTTTAGTCCTGGTTTAGCCCTGGTTTAGTCCTGGTTTAGTCCTGGTTTAGCCCTGGTTTAGTCCTGGTTTAGTCCTAGTTTAGTCCTGGTTTAGTCCTGGTTTAGCCCTGGTTTAGTCCTAGTTTAGATCTGGTTTAGCCCTGGTTTAGTCCTGGTTTAGTCCTGGTTTAGTCCTGGTTTAGCCCTGGTTTAGTCCTGGTTTAGTCCTAGTTTAGTCCTGGTTTAGTCCTGGTTTAGTCCTGGTTTAGACCTGGTTTAGCCCTGGTTTAGTCCTGGTTTAGTCCTAGTTTAGTCCTGGTTTAGTCCTGGTTTAGCCCTGGTTTAGTCCTGGTTTAGTCCTAGTTTAGATCTGGTTTAGTCCTGGTTTAGTCCTGGTTTAGTCCTGGTTTAGTCCTGGTTTAGCCCTGGTTTAGTCCTGGTTTAGTCCTAGTTTAGAACTGGTTTAGTCCTGGTTTAGTCCTGGTTTAGTCCTGGTTTAGAACTGGTTTAGTCCTGGTTTAGTCCTGGTTTAGAACTGGTTTAGAACTGGTTTAGTCCTGGTTTAGTCCTGGTTTAGAACTGGTTTAGTCCTGGTTTAGGCCTGGTTTAGTCCTAGTTTAAAACTGGTTTAGTCCTGGTTTAGACCTGGTTTAGACCTGGTTTAGACCTGGTTTAGAATTGGTTTAGAACTGGTTTAGACCTGGTTTAGAACTGGTCTAGACCTGGTTTAGTCCTGGTTTAAAACTGGTTTAGTCCTGGTTTAAAACTGCTTTAGTCCTGGTTTAGAACTGGTTTAGTCCTGGTTTAGACCTGGTTTAGACCTGGTTTAGAACTGGTTTAGAACTGGTTTAGTCCTGATTTAGTCCTGGTTTAGTCCTAGTTTAAAACTGGTTTAGCCCTGGTTTAGTCCTGGTTTAGAACTGGTTTAGTCCTGGTTTAGAACTTGTTTAGAACTGGTTTAGTCCTGGTTTAGTCCTGGTTTAGTCCTGATTTAGTCCTAGTTTAAAACTGGTTTAGTCCTGGTTTAGCCCTGGTTTAGTCCTGGTTTAGTCCTGGTTTAGTCCTGGTTTAGTCCTGGTTTAGCCCTGGTTTAGTCCTGGTTTAGTCCTGGTTTAGCCCTGGTTTAGTCCTGGTTTAGTCCTAGTTTAGAACTGGTTTAGTCCTGGTTTAGTCCTAGTTTAAAACTGGTTTAGTCCTGGTTTAGTCCTGGTTTAGTCCTGGTTTACAACTGGTTTAGACCTGGTTTAGCCCTGGTTTAGCCCTGGTTTAGTCCTGGTTTAGTCCTGGTTTAGACCTGGTTTTGTCCTGGTTTAGTCCTGGTTTAGCCCTGGTTTAGTCCTGGTTTAGTCCTGGTTTAGCCCTGGTTTAGTCCTGGTTTAGTCCTAGTTTAGTCCTGGTTTAGTCCTGGTTTAGCCCTGGTTTAGTCCTAGTTTAGATCTGGTTTAGCCCTGGTTTAGTCCTGGTTTAGTCCTGGTTTAGCCCTGGTTTAGTCCTGGTTTAGTCTTAGTTTAGTCCTGGTTTAGTCCTAGTTTAGATCTGGTTTAGTCCTGGTTTAGTCCTGGTTTAGTCCTGGTTTAGTCCTGGTTTAGCCCTGGTTTAGTCCTGGTTTAGTCTTAGTTTAGAACTGGTTTAGTCCTGGTTTAGACCTGGTTTAGTCCTGGTTTAGACCTGGTTTAGTCCTGGTTTAGAACTGGTTTAGTCCTGGTTTAGAACTGGTTTAGTCCTGGTTTAGAACTGGTTTAGTCCTGGTTTAGAACTGGTTTAGTCCTGGTTTAGAACTGGTTTAGTCCTGGTTTAGAACTGGTTTAGTCCTGGTTTAGAACTGGTTTAGTCCTAGTTTAGATCTGGTTTAGCCCTGGTTTAGTCCTGGTTTAGTCCTGGTTTAGCCCTGGTTTAGTCCTGGTTTAGTCCTAGTTTAGTCCTGGTTTAGTCCTGGTTTAGCCCTGGTTTAGTCCTGGTTTAGTCCTGGTTTAGTCCTGGTTTAGTCCTGGTTTAGTCCTGGTTTAGCCCTGGTTTAGTCCTGGTTTAGTCCTGGTTTAGTCCTGGTTTAGCCCTGGTTTAGTCCTGGTTTAGTCCTAGTTTAGATCTGGTTTAGTCCTGGTTTAGTCCTGGTTTAGTCCTGGTTTAGTCCTGGTTTAGCCCTGGTTTAGTCCTGGTTTAGTCTTAGTTTAGAACTGGTTTAGTCCTGGTTTAGACCTGGTTTAGTCCTGGTTTAGACCTGGTTTAGTCCTGGTTTAGAACTGGTTTAGTCCTGGTTTAGAACTGGTTTAGTCCTGGTTTAGAACTGGTTTAGTCCTGGTTTAGAACTGGTTTAGTCCTGGTTTAGAACTGGTTTAGTCCTGGTTTAGCCCGGGTCCAGTCCTGTTCTAGTCCTGGTTTAAATTTTATAAACAGAATAATTTTTGCTAAGCATGGGGAGGACTGAAGTTAATCATATTAACCATAAATGTTTTTTTTAATTTTATGATATAATTTTTCTATGGCAGTACATTTTTTGCGCTTTAGAGGAAAGTTGTGACTAAAAATGTTTTATCTGCCCCTACACAAAAATTTGAAATCTAATAAAATCAATCATGATGCCAACTTTTCTGATAATCAACAACAAAAAGTTCAAATTTGCATTTACAGAAAGGAAAAAAATCTTCTTTTTTTTATTTTGTGATTTTACCCATAATTTGAAATAAAATTTTAATCACAAAAACTGGAATTTAAGGGGTTAAATTTCATAAACAGCATGAATTTTTCTCTGTATGATGATGACTGAAGTTGATCGAGTCATGGTGGAGCCGCTCTTTTTTCTTTTGTTTTTTGTTTTTATCTCGTGTCAAAATGAAGCTTTTTTTTTTTTTGCCAACCATGAAAAAACCTCATAAGAAAACATAGAATCCAAGCTCAAGAGAGAGTCACAGAAAGAGACGAGAGAGGAGCACAGAGCACAGCTCAGACGCACATCAGTCACAAGCAGGGGCGGACTGGGACTGAAAAACAGCCCTGGAGTCTGGCCAGCCCCCCCCCCCCCCCCAAAAAAAAAAAAGTTGTTTATGATAGTAAACTAAAAATCAAAAATCTTTAGATCTTCTAGTCATTTATTATCATATTAAATAAAAAAACATAATTTCAAGACTTTAGGAAATTGTTTATGGTTGTACAAAGTAAATAAAAATAAAATAAATACATTTTAAAAAACTGACTGATCTGACTGAACTATTTCTAAACCAGGACTAAACCACACATGGTCCACACGTCAAATTCAAGTCCCTAAACTTTAATCATCAGGTTTAGACCTGGTTTTGTACAGGTTTAGTCTGGGATTTGAATCTGATTTGATCCTGGCACAGACCTGATTAAGACCTGGTTTAGACCTGGTTTAGACCTGGTTTAGCTATAGTTTTGGACAGCGTATACCTATTTTAGTTAGGGTTTAGTCTTGGTTAGACCTGGTTGTGTCATGTTTTAGATATAGTTTAGTCCTGGATTACACTATGACTTATTATTGGAGGGACATCCCTGGATTTAATTCACATTAGATATAGTTGCAATAGTAGGTTTAAAAGCTGTCATCTGGACTGGGTTTTACAGTTGAAGACGTTTCACCTTTTATCCAAGAGGCTTTCTCACTTCTGAAATTTGACTGTAAGAGAGCTCTCTTTAAAACCAAGTCCAGATGACAGCTTTTAAACCTATGATTGCAATGGAATCAGCCTGGATGAATGAGAGTCTTCACAGCCATATTAGATATAATATTATTCTTATTATTCATATTGTTACTGTTATGATAGTGTTTAGAGCTATGTATAGGAAATGGAATAAATATGTTGTAGCCTAAATAGCTATGAAAGCCCTGTGTTTCATACAGTAAGCTATACTCACCACTTGCTCTGTACACGGCTCTAACTGAGGTAAAACTTCCTCTGGTTCTGTGGGCCCCTGAGCCTGAGCAGCGCTGGGCCCCCACCACCGCACTCTCAGCCTCTTCATCCTCATGTTGTGCTGTACTGGTGGATGTGGCTTTAGCACTGCTGCTGTCAAACACTTCTGTTATATTTTTACACTTGAACGCCTCACATGCAAGCGACTTAAACTTCTTTTCCCTGACTTTCTCTGCTCCGCCCTTCTCCTTTCGTTTTGTTAACTGTTTTTTATCCATGACGTAAACGCACCGCAGCCTCTGCTCACGCGCCACCGCCGTCTTCACGGCCGCCTGTCGGCTGTTTCTTGCAGGTTTGTTCGAGTGCCTGCTGCAATGAGTGGCTGCCATGGATGTATCCATGGTGGCTGCAGCTGTTCTGCTTTCTTCTTCTACTCTGCTGAGTAGCGCTGATGCGCAACCATCAGCGCGGCTGCGCCCTCTCTGGCCTGGTTGTGTTGTGTTTATGGAGTCTATGTAAAACGGCCCACCGTCTCAGCCACCGGCTGTTCTGTGATCCTCCAGAATGCACAGATGGCCAGTCCGCCCCTGGTCACAAGTCTCTAGTTGTACACAGTTTGTGTGCATGAAAGTTTATTGTTGCCTGCTAAGTTTTTGTAGCCAGACTATAACAGTAAATGTAGAGTCTGGGGACGGTCCATAGACAGAGCTCAAGCCTGGGGGATGTCATTCAAACTGTTTCCGCACGTAACAGACCAGCGCTCTGCCCAATCAGAGCAATGGACAAGATGAGCTTTGTTAGCTGCAGCGGAGCCAGCTGCTATATCAGACTTTTGCCATAGCCGCTCGGCAAAACAGCAAATCCATCTTTCTTTAAGACGAATGATGTGAGAGCTTCTTTCTGCTCCACTTTCAAAGAAAAACTCAAACCTAACTTTTCCAAAACTGACGTCAAGGCCGATTCAAACGAGCGCTGTTCGTTAGCCGCAGCCATCGTAGTTGTTCTGCTCTGCACCGTCGCCCAGCGCTGTCGTCATCGTGCTAAGCCCCGCCTACTCCACTCGCTACACACCTGCTACACAGATAGAGCGCTGTGATTGGTCCGACGAAGCCCTGGGCGGAGCCAAGATTGGCCCCTATGGTGTGTTACTAGACCAACCCGCTAGGCAGAAAATATTTTCTGCCACATTTGCACATTTTAGACATATAATAAATTCTAATGACGTATATGACGTCACCATCAGTGAATTTAGTTCACACACACTCAGTTTATTATCATCAGTGAATAAGACAATAATAATGTCCCACCAATAGAATACATTTTATTCTAATTAAAATGATAATGGGTCACTCATCCTAGTGTTTGTTTTCTCTTTTTTAGATGAGTTGTTACAGCCCTACCCAGGTCTAGTCCTGGTTTAACCCTGGTCTGGTCTCTTGCAGCTTCTGGTCTTCAGTGTCTCACCTGCTCAGGTGCCTGTACTACAACTGGATCTGTGAACTGCACCACTGGTCAGATGTGTGTCTCTGCTGCTGTCTCAGGTAAAATACTGTCCTCTGATTGGTCAGAGCACCTGTCCTACTGTCCTCTGATTGGTCCCTGCAGCTGTCCATCCAGATAAACAGATCTAGTTGAGAATCACCAGTCTCAGTGTGATGGCTTGACCAAAGAAGTTCATGTTTTATTCCAAAGGTCATGGCAGGGTTTGGAGGTGAGTATTAGGTTCTTTCACACTGTAGGAACCTTTTTCAGTTCCTATAACCTTTAAGGAACTGTCCCATTTAGTCACACGTTCACAGGAGAGGAACTGGAGGAACCTTTTACTTCAGAGCAGGGCCTTTCCAGTCGGCCTAGGAACCTTTCTGTGACGTAGTTACATATTTAGAATCGCAGGTAATATGTGCTCATGTAAACCACCGTCTTCCTCATAACACACACAAGCTGCTCACGAACACTCACCTCTTGGCGTTTTTCCACTAGGATGGAATGGGGCGGGACAGGGGTGTTTCCACTTCCCAAAGCGTTCCAGGCCGTTCTGCTTTTGGCACCCCTTCCAGGTGGGGGCCAGCACGATCTGGAACGGTTAGAGGTGGGCACTGCTGTGAGCTGATTGGACGAGAGAGAATCCTCACTCAGGCAAAAACAACAAGCCACAGGACAGAAATAAAAAGGGAAATGTTCATTTTTATCAAATACGTACTTGTCCGTTTGATAAACAGCTGTATTCAGAGAGGACGAGCTAATGTTGTGGCGACTTTTTCTAAAAATATTAACATTAACAACAGCAAAGTACAGCTCTCGCATCGAGAGTCACAACAGTTCATTAATAGTTTAGTTTGGATTAAACAGGAGTTAATCTTAGTTAAATGCACTGAAAGCTGGAGGTAAACCTGAAGAGTCTCCTGTTTACTGAAGCTAATACAGCGACACACAGCAGGATTTACTCTCCTTTTTTAAAATTAAATATTGTCACTGTCTTTATGTTTTAAAAGTCTGCTTCAAACACGTTTTTATCTCATTTATTAACACAACTTTTGTTGTTCTTGTGTGACGTCAGTGTTTACGTAACAGACGCTGGTCTCCTGGACCCAGAGTCATGGAAACACCAGCAGGTTTTGGGGCGACCCGTTCTAAGGCGTCTTGTACTCGTCCCGCACCGACGCGTCCCGCACCGACGCGTCCCGCACCGACGCGTCCCGCACCGACGCGTCCCGCACCGACACGTCCCGCACCGACACGTCCCGCACCATTTCCCCAGTGGAAAAACGTCTTCTGTCTGCAGAGGGTTCTGGAGGAAGGGTTAGGGAGCAGAGCTAGGATGGACACAGACAGATACAAATACTGCTAGTAAATGTAACTCAGAAGTACACAGTACACAGCTCTGTAAAACTGGTCAGTCCTCACCTGTCTCTCTGTCTCTCTGTCTCTCTGTCCCTCTGTCTCTCTGTCTCTCTGTCCCTCTGTCTCTCTGTCCCTCTGTCTCTGTCTCTCTGTCTCTGTCTCTCTGTCTCTCTGTCCCTCTGTCCCTCTGTCTCTCTGTCTCTCTGTCCCTCTGTCTCTCTGTCCCTCTGTCTCTCTGTCTCTCTGTCTCTGACTCTCTGTCTCTCTGTCTCTGTCTCTCTGTCCCTCTGTCTCTCTGTCTCTCTGTCTCTCTGTCCCTCTGTCCCTCTGTCTCTCTGTCTCTGACTCTCTGTCTCTGTCTCTCTGTCCCTCTGTCTCTCTGTCTCTGTCCCTCTGTCTCTCTGTCCCTCTGTCTCTCTGTCTCTCTGTCCCTCTGTCTTTCTGTCTCTCTGTCCCTCTGTCTCTGTCTCTCTGTCCCTCTGTCTCTCTGTCTCTCTGTCTCTCTGTCCCTCTGTCCCTCTGTCTCTCTGTCTCTCTGTCCCTCTGTCTCTCTGTCCCTCTGTCTCTGTCTCTCTGTCTCTGTCTCTCTGTCTCTCTGTCCCTCTGTCCCTCTGTCTCTCTGTCTCTCTGTCCCTCTGTCTCTCTGTCCCTCTGTCTCTCTGTCCCTCTGTCTCTCTGTCTCTCTGTCCCTCTGTCTCTCTGTCCCTCTGTCTCTCTGTCTCTGTCTCTCTGTCTCTCTGTCCCTCTGTCTCTGTCCCTCTGTCCTCAGTTACGGGAGTCTTTGGGACCACTACCCAGATCCTGAAGGGCTGCGCCCCTGCCTTCGTGTGTTCCGCCGTCAGGAACCAAAGCTATTCCTTCGACATCGGCTCTGGGTCGGCCCAGGCCTTCACCGAGTGCTGCAACACGACCGACTGCAACAAAGCCACGGCAAACAGTGAGTCAGCCGCCCGGCTACTGTGGGCCTGAATACAGAATAACACACAATACTATGCAATGTAATTCATTTAAAATGACATATAATAAAACTTAAAAAACAACAGAGACAAGCAGACATAAATAACAACAAATATTGCCCCTATTAACAAAAAGTTGACTCTGAGAGCTCCGCAACATCGCCCTCTGGGGAGCGCTATCTTGCATCTATATCCATTACTAGATTATTGCATTTAAGTTAGCAGTCAAAAGGCTGACGTGTGTTTTTTTCCAGACATGCCGCCCCCTGCTGGCTCTCTGAAGTGCTACGGCTGTGAGTCTTTGACAAACAACTGCACTGCCTCTGTGACCTGTAACACACTGGAGACACAATGCTTCAGCACTCAAGGTCAGTCTGCCTCACTCTCAACAGGGTCAAAGGTCATCTGGGCGTGGTCTGTGAAGCTGAAAACCCTCAATGAACAAAACTGTTTCCACTCAACAAAACACCCAGATATAAAACAGTGTTGTCACAAACTCCGCTGACTGGCTTCTCTGCAGAAAGTCTGAACAAACAACAGATCACGAGACAGAGCTTCACCTTCACCAGAGTCCAGAGTTTTAATGGTGGAACCCTGTATGACTGACAGTCTTCACTAACGCTGAGTTAGTTCGGTCAGGGTTATTTCACAAAACCACATTTTTTCTGGTTTAGGGTTTACTGAGCTGTCACCGTAATCACCAAAATGGTTCTAGGCTCGAAGAAAATCTGGTTTATTGTTGTTCCTGACGGTGATTCTGCAGTTCTCAGCACAAAATCAGGGAGGAGCCAGAGCAACAGTGGCACATAAACATCACAGGAGCTTCACATTAACTCTTATGCTGCGTTCACACCGGACGCGTTTGAGGCGTCAAATTCACGTCCGACGCGTCTCGTTGGACGCTTGAACATTTTGAAGTCAGACGCTTCATTCGCGCGTCCAATTTTGCTCTGTTCGCGCGTCAAGACAAATGTGTTCAGACGCAAATTCGCGTCATGGGAGGAGTCTGTTGTGCCAGGGTAATGGCCGCTCATTCAGGGCTAATTCCAACTGAGGCCACGCCGGTTTGCTCACCTGTGTCCCGGGTCGGTGCGAGGACATGTCCCCAGGACCTGCTGCTGTTTTTAGGCACTCAACCCCAGCAGCAGAGCGGAGACATGGAAGAGTTTTTTCTTGTTTAATAGCGGTCTCTAGTGGTTTTAGCGGGTTATAGGCTAGCACTCAGTACACAGACTGTTTTTGCTGTTGTTTTGGGAAGTACAGTAACTGCTGATCCAACGAGCTCAGCTGAGCTCACGCTAAAGTTAAGGTCCCCTCAATGTCTTGTTCCTATCTTTTTGACTGCTGTCTTTATAAAAGAAGCAGAGCTGCTGCAGGCTGTAGTTTATAGCTCCAGTTTCACAGTGACAGCTTCGATGAGTCCACCGTGATTGTTTTGATGGATCTCTGCTTCCTACGTCCTCCCACGTCACTGCAGGAGCTAGATCCTGCAGCATCGACGCTCAATTCGCGCCGCGCTATTCGCGTGTCAAAATCCGATTCGCGCCGCGCTGGACGCTTGATTCGCGCTGCAGGACGTCTAGACGCGCGTTTACATAGACTTAACATGTAAACCAGACGCCTCAAACGCGTCCGGTGTGAACGCAGCATTAAAGATGGGTGAAGTGTCTTGCCCAAGGACAAAACGGCAGATCTGGGCCTGTCTCTTGATCATTGCGAGTCATTTGGTTCTGGCCCAAAAACATTTTAACTCCTTGTTTTTCTCTTGCTCCAGTTCAAGTCGGCGTGAACACGACTTCAGCTTACGGCTGCGTCTCCGAGAATCTGTGCACTGCCCCCGCCATCCTGAACTACTTGGGCATAAACGTCACCACAAGCACTTCCTGCTGCAACACGACCAACTGCAACGCCCCGACCACCACAGCGCCCCCTACCACCAGCTTTAACAGCACCAACACCACGGCCTCCACAAGCTCAGCCGTGGGGCCTGCGCTGCCTCTGGGGCTGCTCCACTCTCTGCTGGGACTCCTCCTGATCATGTTGTGCTTTTAAAACACATTCATATTAACCAGAGGTGCAGAGGAAGCACATACTGTTACTCAGATCATTTACTTAAGTACATCTGATGAAGGAAATGTACCTCTGCAGCACATTTGATGGAAAATGTACTTATTACTATTACAATATTACTTTTACTTAACTAAACCTGAACTAAACCAGGTCTAAACTCAGACTAGACTAGGAATAAACCAGGGCTAAACCTGAGCTAAAACAAGTCTAAACCAGGTCAAAACTAGGTCTACACTTGCCTGAGTAAGAATTGATAAAAAACATATCATTTTTGGCCAAGTATATTGTTAAAACTGAACTTTTTTCCACCTCTGACACTGAACACACACCAGTCTGAACAGCTGTAAGGTTCTTCACATTTACTCAGGGTTAGGGTTGCACTCTGCACTAAATACAAAAGCTCAGACATTCATGCTTTTGTGAAAAATAAACAGAATTCTTAAATTCTGGTTTGAAAGGCTCAGGATGTTTTGAGTTTTGTTGTAACATTGCTGTAGCTCTCTTGGGTTTTATTTAATTACAATGAGTTACAGAATATTTGATTATGTTAAGAAGAAGGTCTTGTTTTCTGTTCTGTCCACTGTCTCTGTCAAATAATAAATGAAGATGGCTGGATCCAAGTTGTAGATGTTTTTATGTTTTAATAAGAACAGAAGTACTCTTGGCTTGTAGTTACATTGCTATGGTAACGATGTGTACTGTTATTGAATAGTTTATTATTTTAAGGCTTAGTGGCATGGTAATTAACACAATTTGACTGTACACAGAAAATCCGGTTCTTTATGGAGCTTGTACCTTATTACGCCACGCCCACTTTTATTATTTGAGCACTTCCGCTTTGTTCTGGTTTGCTGGGGATTCCACAGTTCTAGCTTACAGAAAATGGATAAAATAACAAGACTAACAGTTCATTAAGGAGCTCAAAAGGAAACATAACAAGAGAAGGTGGCCTTAAATTATGTACAACGATATTTTCAATTATTTTGTTTTGTCACTTGGTGTTAACAGTTCATTGACAGTTGACCAGTGTTTACACAGCGGTAAAAGTCACCACATGCTACTGGATGGAAGAGGTATACATTTATTCATTAGGCTACAAACATCATTGGTTTAGGATCTTGTCTCGTAATTTTTGTTTTGTTTCTATTCGTTGTGGTAAATGTCAGTACATTTAGTCACAGCTTCATACGACAGCTCAGCTGTGATTTTGTGAAAAATAACCAAATGGCAACAGTAATGTTACTGTGGCTCTCTCAATTTCATTTAATTACAATTAATTACAAAATACTTGATTGTGTAAAGAAAAATAAGTTCTCTGCTCTGTCCACTTTCTCTGTAATAATAACCGCCTTGTGGATGCCCGATCCATCAGAGCTCGGAAGCTAAGCAGGGCAGGGCCTGGTCAGTTCCTGGATGGGAGACCACTGGAGAACACCAGGAAGCTGCTGTGAATGTGAGTGAGTGGGGACTACGGCTGGAAATTAGCTCTGAGCTATGATCCGGTGGATTTACGTCCTCAGACGTATTTGAGTCCGAGGACATTTAGAGACGCTCTTCACCTGGACAGGTGTCTGAGGACATTTAGAGACGCTCTTCACCTGGACAGGTGTCTGTGGACATTTAGAGATGCTCTTCACCTGGACAGGTGTCTGAGGACATTTAGAGACGCTCTTCACCTGGACAGGTGTCTGTGGACATTTAGAGACACTCTTCACCTGGACAGGTGTCTGAGGACATTTAGAGACGCTCTTCACCTGGACAGGTGTCTGAGGACATTTAGAGACGCTCTTCACCTGGACAGGTGTCTGAGGACATTTAGAGACGTTCTTCACCTGGACAGGTGTCTGAGGACATTTAGAGACACTCTTCACCTGGACAGGTGTCTGTGGACATTTAGAGACACTCTTCACCTGGACAGGTGTCTGAGGACATTTAGAGACACTCTTCACCTGGACAGGTGTCTGAGGACATTTAGAGACGCTCTTCACCTGGACAGGTGTCTGAGGACATTTAGAGACGTTCTTCACCTGGACAGGTGTCTGAGGACATTTAGAGACACTTTTCACCTGGACAGGTGTTAACCCTGGGTTCACGTGGAAGAGGCGGAGCTAAACGACCAATCACAGCAGCATCACAGAGTAACGACACTAAACCACAGATCTGTGCACTGAGCTCATGAAACATGAGGCTCACAGCTCCACAGACGGAAAACAAACTGAATTTATCACATTTAGTGTAAAACCAGAAGTCAGCAGGAGTTTTAATGATGAAATATTTATCACAGTTTAACCACAGGGCTTCATATAATCATTTAAATTATTATTTTTTATATCCAGTCCAATCCACCTTTATCTGGAGTAGTTTTAGTTAAAGGTTATTTTCTTATGAAACCTGATACTGTTCGATGTTCAGGACACTGTAAAAACCTCCTGACTGTGGCACAAACCAAACAAACCTGCCAGAGCAAAGTTTGAGCCAAAACACATCACTGGCATCTCGTTTGTTTGGTTTATTCACATAAACAAAACACATTTAGCACTCGGAATATTTCTCTTTTAGTGACTCATTTACATTGTTTACATAGTTGACAAAAATCATTTCTTCCTCTTAGCTTTCCAAAGAAACTGATCACAAACTCTGATGACGTATTTGCAGCCAAAGATTCTGCCTCTCATTCTGTCTCAGTTCAATTCAATTCAAAGTTTATTTAGCACATTTAAAAACAACCTCAGCTGACCAAAGTGCTTTACAGGATAAACACAAATAAAAACAAGACCAGGAAACACTAAAATAAGTTATGTAACAATAAAAAGTAAAACCAAGGTCTTCTGCTCACCTGATCCTGATCACTAATAATCTCATCACCAATATCTCAATCATATGAATAACTCCCCTTTGAAACAAACTATTAAACCTTAAAATATGTAACAAAATATAATGTTTCACTAAAAACTAATGCTTTAACAGTCACTGAGACACTTGAGTTTGTCTTTCAAAGTTTCAATAATTTGATATAAAAACCTTTGAAATAGAATATGAAATATGTCTTCAATGTGCTCACGTACCCCTCGGGGTCCCCATACCCCCGGTTGGGAAACACTGCTGTAGATGCATCTGAGCAGGTTGTAGTTGGATATTTCCACAGTAAAAATGAATAAGTGTTGAGTAATTTCCATGAAACAGAAGTGGCTCAGACCGGTTTAAGATCCTCCCAGAGTCACATCAGAGACAGAGGTAAAAGCAGCATCCTCCAGACTCCAGCACCGCACTCGCACCTGGACTGAGACCAGCGCTCGCTCTCTTCCTCTCTTCCTCTGGGTTTGTTTGCAAAGTTAGTTCGTTTTTTTTAGCTCCTGATCCTGTTTTTGTGAGCTGCTTTTTAAAGAAGTAAACTTTGCTGTGGGATCAATCCAAATCACAAAAACAACAGTGAAGATGTTGCTTTTTCTCGGACTGTTTCTCTGCATCGGCTCAGGTAAAGTTAGTCCTGGTTTAGAACTGGTTTAGTCCTGGTTTAGAACTGGTTCAGTCCTGGTTTAGTCCTGCTTTAGTCCTGGTTTAGTCCTGGTTTAGAACTGGTTTAGCCCTGGTTTAGCCCTGGTTTAGAACTGGTTTAGTCCTAGTTTAGTTCTGGTTTAGTCCTGGTTTAGAACTGGTTTAGTCCTAGTTTAGTTCTGGTTTAGTCCTGGTTTAGAACTGGTTTAGCCCTGGTTTAGAACTGGTTTAGTCCTAGTTTAGTTCTGGTTTAGTCCTGGTTTAGAACTGGTTTAGTCCTGGTTTAGTTCTGGTTTAGTCCTGGTTTAGTCCTGGTTTAGAACTGGTTTAGTCCTGGTTTAGCCCTGGTTTAGTCCTAGTTTAGAACTGGTTTAGTCCTGGTTTAGTCCTGGTTTAGAACTGGTTTAGTCCTGGTTTAGAACTGGTTTAGTCCTGGTTTAGTTCTGGTTTAGTCCTGGTTTAGTCCTGGTTTAGAACTGGTTTAGTCCTGGTTTAGAACTGGTTTAGTCCTGGTTTAGTTCTGGTTCAGTCCTGGTTTAGTCCTAGTTTAGTTCTGGTTTAGTCCTGGTTTAGAACTGGTTTAGTCCTGGTTTAGTTCTGGTTTAGTCCTGGTTTAGTCCTGGTTTAGAACTGGTTTAGTCCTGGTTTAGTCCTGGTTTAGAACTGGTTTAGTCCTGGTTTAGTCCTGGTTTAGAACTGGTCTAGTCCTGGTTTAGAACTGGTTTAGTCCTGGTTTAGAACTGGTTTAGTCCTGGTTTAGAACTGGTTTAGTCCTGGTTTAGTTCTGGTTCAGTCCTGCTTTAGTCCTAGTTTAGTTCTGGTTTAGTCCTGGTTTAGAACTGGTTTAGTCCTGGTTTAGTTCTGGTTTAGTCCTGGTTTAGTCCTGGTTTAGAACTGGTTTAGTCCTGGTTTAGCCCTGGTTTAGTCCTAGTTTAGAACTGGTTTAGTCCTGGTTTAGTCCTGGTTTAGAACTGGTTTAGTCCTGGTTTAGAACTGGTTTAGTCCTGGTTTAGTCCTGGTTTAGAACTGGTTTAGTCCTGGTTTAGTCCTGGTTTAGTCCTGGTTTAGAACTGGTTTAGACCTGGTTTAGACCTGGTTTAGTCCTGGTTTAGAACTGGTTTAGTCCTGGTTTAGCCCTGGTTTAGAACTGGTTTAGTCCTGGTTTAGTTCTGGTTTAGTCCTGGTTTAGAACTGGTTTAGTCCTGGTTTAGTTCTGGTTTAGTCCTGGTTTAGAACTGGTTTAGTCCTGGTTTAGAACTGGTTTAGAACTGGTTTAGTCCTGGTTTAGCCCTGGTTTAGTCCTGGTTTAGCCCTGGTTTAGAACTGGTTTAGTCCTGGTTTAGTCCTGGTTTAGAACTGGTTTAGTCCTGGTTTAGTCCTGGTTTAGAACTGGTTTAGCCCTGGTTTAGTCCTAGTTTAGAACTGGTTTAGTCCTGGTTTAGTCCTGGTTTAGAACTGGTTTAGTCCTGGTTTAGTCCTGGTTTAGAACTGGTTTAGTCCTGGTTTAGAACTGGTTTAGTCCTGGTTTAGAACTGGTTTAGTCCTGGTTTAGTCCTGGTTTAGTCCTGGTTTGGTCCTGGTTTAGACCTGGTTTAGTCCTGGCTTAGTCCTGGTTTAGTCCTGCTTTAGTCCTGGTTTAGTCCTGGTTTAGAACTGGTTTAGCCCTGGTTTAGAACTGGTTTAGAACTGGTTTAGCCCTGGTTTAGTCCTAGTTTAGAACTGGTTTAGTCCTGGTTTGGTCCTGGTTTAGTCCTGGTTTAGACCTGGTTTAGTCCTGGTTTAGCCCTGGTTTAGCCCTGGTTTAGAACTGGTTTAGTCCTGGTTTAGTTCTGGTTTAGTCCTGGTTTAGAACTGGTTTAGTCCTGGTTTAGAACTGGTTTAGTCCTGGTTTAGCCCTGGTTTAGTCCTGGTTTAGCCCTGGTTTAGAACTGGTTTAGTCCTGGTTTAGTCCTGGTTTAGACCTGGTTTAGTCCTGGTTTAGCCCTGGTTTAGCCCTGGTTTAGTCCTGGTTTAGTCCTGGTTTAGAACTGGTTTAGTCCTGGTTTAGACCTGGTTTAGAACTGGTTTAGTCCTGGTTTAGTTCTGGTTTAGTCCTGGTTTAGAACTGGTTTAGTCCTGGTTTAGTTCTGGTTTAGTCCTGGTTTAGAACTGGTTTAGTCCTGGTTTAGTCCTGGTTTAGTCCTGGTTTAGCCCTGGTTTAGAACTGGTTTAGAACTGGTTTAGTCCTGGTTTAGAACTGGTTTAGAACTGGTTTAGTCCTGGTTTAGCCCTGGTTTAGTCCTGGTTTAGCCCTGGTTTAGAACTGGTTTAGAACTGGTTTAGTCCTGGTTTAGTCCTGGTTTAGACCTGGTTTAGTCCTGGTTTAGAACTGGTTTAGAACTGGTTTAGTCCTGGTTTAGCCCTGGTTTAGTCCTGGTTTAGTCCTGGTTTAGAACTGGTTTAGTCCTGGTTTAGTCCTGGTTTAGAACTGGTTAAGTCCTGGTTTAGTCCTGGTTTAGTCCTGGTTTAGTCCTGGTTTAGTCCTGGTTTAGAACTGGTTTAGTCCTGGTTTAGAACTGGTTTAGTCCTGGTTTAGTCCTGGTTTAAATTTTATAAACAGAATAATTTTTGCTAAGCATGGGGAGGACTGAAGTTAATCATATTAACCATAAATGTTTTTTTTAATTTTATGATATAATTTTTCTATGGCAGTACATTTTTTGCGCTTTAGAGGAAAGTTGTGACTAAAAATGTTTTATCTGCCCCTACACAAAAATTTGAAATCTAATAAAATCAATCATGATGCCAACTTTTCTGATAATCAACAACAAAAAGTTCAAATTTGCATTTACAGAAAGGAAAAAAATCTTTTTTTATTTTGTGATTTTACCCATAATTTGAGATAAAATTTTAAACAAAAAAACTGGAATTTAAGGGATTAAATTTCATAAACAGAATGAATTTTTCTCTGTATGATGATGACTGAAGTTGATCGAGTCATGGTGGCACAGGAGCCGCTCTTTTTTCTTTTGTTTTTTGTTTTTATCTCATATGAAAATGAACAAGCTTTTTTTTTGCCAACCATGAAAAACCTCATAAGAAAACATAGAATCCAAGCTCAAGAGAGAGTCACAGAAAGAGACGAGAGAGGAGCACAGAGCACAGCTCAGACGCACATCAGTCACAAGCAGGGGCGGACTGGGACTGAAAAACAGCCCTGGAGGCTGGCCAGCCCCCCCCCCCCCCCCCCCAAAAAAAAAAAGTTGTTTATGATAGTAAACTAAAAATCAAAAATCTTTAGATCTTCTAGTAATTTATTATCGTATTAAATAAAAAAACATAATTTCAAGACTTTAGGAAATTGTTTATGGTTGTACAAAGTAAATAAAAATAAAATAAATACATTTTAAAAAACTGACTGATCTGACTGAACTATTTCTAAACCAGGACTAAACCACACATGGTCCACACGTCAAATTCAAGTCCCTAAACTTTAATCATCAGGTTTAGACCTGGTTTTGTACACGTTTAGTCTGGGATTTGAATCTGATTTGATCCTGGCACAGACCTGATTAAGACCTGGTTTAGACCTGGTTTAGACCTGGTTTAGCTATAGTTTTGGACAGCGTATACCTATTTTAGTTAGGGTTTAGTCTTGGTTAGACCTGGTTGTGTCATGTTTTAGATATAGTTTAGTCCTGGATTACACTATGACTTATTATTGGAGGGACATCCCTGGATTTAATTCACATTAGATATAGTTGCAATAGTAGGTTTAAAAGCTGTCATCTGGACTTGGTTTTAAAGTTGAAGACGTTTCACGTTTTATCCAAGAGGCTTTCTCACTTCTGAAATTTGACATAAAACCAAGTCCAGATGACAGCTTTTAAACCTATGATTGCAATGGAATCAGCCTGGATGAATGAGAGTCTTCACAGCCATATTAGATATAATATTATTCTTATTATTCATATTGTTACTGTTATGATAGTGTTTTAGAGCTATGTATAGGAAGTGGAATAAATATGTCGTAGCCACTTGCTCTGTACACGGCTCTAACTGAGGTAAAACTTCATCTGGTTCTGTGGGCCCCTGAGCCTGAGCAGCGCTGGGCCCCCACCACCGCACTCTCAGCCTCTTCATCCTCATGTTGTGCTGTACTGGTGGATGTGGCTTTAGCACTGCTGCTGTCAAACAGTTCTGTTATATTTTTACACTTGAACGCCTCACATGCAAGCGACTTAAGCTTCTTTTCCCTGACTTTCTCTGCTCCGCCCTTCTCCTTTCGTTTTGTTAACCGTTTTTTATCCATTACGTAAACGCACCGCAGCCTCTGCTCACGCGCCACCGCCGTCTTCACGGCCGCCTGTCGGCTGTTTCTTGCAGGTTTGTTCGAGTGCCTGCTGCAATGAGTGGCTGCCATGGATGTATCCATGGTGGCTGCAGCTGTTCTGCTTTCTTCTTCTACTCTGCTGAGTAGCGCTGATGCGCAACCATCAGCGCGGCTGCGCCCTCTCTGGCCTGGTTGTGTTGTGTTTATGGAGTCTATGTAAAACGGCCCACCGTCTCAGCCACCGGCTGTTCTGTGATCCTCCAGAATGCACAGATGGCCAGTCCGCCCCTGGTCACAAGTCTCTAGTTGTACACAGTTTGTGTGCATGAAAGTTTATTGTTGCCTGCTAAGTTTTTGTAGCCAGACTATAACAGTAAATGTAGAGTCTGGGGACGGTCCATAGACAGAGCTCAAGCCTGGGGGATGTCATTCAAACTGTTTCTGCACGTAACAGACCAGCGCTCTGCCCAATCAGAGCAATGGACAAGATGAGCTTTGTTAGCTGCAGCGGAGCCAGCTGCTATATCAGACTTTTGCCATAGCCGCTCGGCAAAACAGCAAATCCATCCTTCTTTAAGACGAATGATGTGAGAGCTTCTTTCTGCTCCACTTTCAAAGAAAAACTCAAACCTAACTTTTCCAAAACTGACGTCAAGGCCGATTCAAACGAGCGCTGTTCGTTAGCCGCAGCCATCGTAGTTGTTCTGCTCTGCACCGTCGCCCAGCGCTGTCGTCATCGTGCTAAGCCCCGCCTACTCCACTCGCTACACACCTGCTACACAGATAGAGCGCTGTGATTGGTCCGACGAAGCCCTGGGCGGAGCCAAGATTGGCCCCTATAGTGTGTTACTAGACCAACCCACTGGGGACAATAATAATGTCCCATCAATAGAATACATTTTATTCTAATTAAAATGATAATGGGTCACTCATCCTAGTGTTTGTTTTCTCTTTTTTAGATGAGTTGTTACAGCCCTACCCAGGTCTAGTCCTGGTTTAACCCTGGTCTGGTCTCTTGCAGCTTCTGGTCTTCAGTGTCTCACCTGCTCAGGTGCCTGTACTACAACTGGATCTGTGAACTGCTCCACTGGTCAGATGTGTGTCTCTGCTGCTGTCTCAGGTAAAATACTGTCCTCTGATTGGTCAGAGCACCTGTCCTACTGTCCTCTGATTGGTCCCTGCAGCTGTCCATCCAGATAAACAGATCTAGTTGAGAATCACCAGTCTCAGTGTGATGGCTTGACCAAAGAAGTTCATGTTTTATTCCAAAGGTCATGGCAGGGTTTGGAGGTGAGTATTAGGTTCTTTCACACTGTAGGAACCTTTTTCAGTTCCTATAACCTTTAAGGAACTGTCCCATTTAGTCACACGTTCACAGGAGAGGAACTGGAGGAACCTTTTACTTCAGAGCAGGGCCTTTCCAGTCGGCCTAGGAACCTTTCTGTGACGTAGTTACATATTTAGAATCGCAGGTAATATGTGCTCATGTAAACCACCGTCTTCCTCATAACACACACAAGCTGCTCACGAACACTCACCTCTTGGCGTTTTTCCACTAGGATGGAATGGGGCGGGACAGGGGTGTTTCCACTTCCCAAAGCGTTCCAGGCCGTTCTGCTTTTGGCACCCCTTCCAGGTGGGGGCCAGCACGATCTGGAACGGTTAGAGGTGGGCACTGCTGTGAGCTGATTGGACGAGAGAGAATCCTCACTCAGGCAAAAACAACAAGCCACAGGACAGAAATAAAAAGGGAAATGTTCATTTTTATCAAATACGTACTTGTCCGTTTGATAAACAGCTGTATTCAGAGAGGACGAGCTATTGTTGTGGCGACTTTTTCTAAAAATATTAACATTAACAACAGCAAAGTACAGCTCTCGCTTCGAGAGTCACAACAGTTCATTAATAGTTTAGATTGGATTAAACAGGAGTTAATCTTAGTTAAATGCACTGAAAGCTGGAGGTAAACCTGAAGAGTCTCCTGTTTACTGAAGCTAATACAGCGACACACAGCAGGATTTACTCTCCTTTTTTAAAATTAAATATTGTCACTGTCTTTATGTTTTAAAAGTCTGCTTCAAACACGTTTTTATCTCATTTATTAACACAACTTTTGTTGTTCTTGTGTGACGTCAGTGTTTACGTAACAGACGCTGGTCTCCTGGACCCAGAGTCATGGAAACACCAGCAGGTTTTGGGGCGACCTGTTCTAAGGCGTCTTGTACTCGTCCCGCACCGACGCGTCCCGCACCGACGCGTCCCGCACCGACACGTCCCGCACCGACGCGTCCCGCACCGACGCGTCCCGCACCGACACGTCCCGCACCGACGCGTCCCGCACCGACACGTCCCGCACCGACACGTCCTGAACCATTTCCCCAGTGGAAAAACGTCTTCTGTCTGCAGAGGGTTCTGGAGGAAGGGTTAGGGAGCAGAGCTAGGATGGACACAGACAGATACAAATACTGCTAGTAAATGTAATTCAGAAGTACACAGTACACAGCTCTGTAAAACTGGTCAGTCCTCACCTGTCTCTCTGTCTCTCTGTCCCTCTGTCTCTCTGTCTCTCTGTCTCTCTGTCCCTCTGTCTCTCTGTCTCTCTGTCCCTCTGTCTCTCTGTCTCTCTGTCCCTCTGTCCCTCTGTCTCTCTGTCCCTCTGTCCCTCTGTCTCTCTGTCTCTCTGTCTCTGTCTCTCTGTCTCTCTGTCTCTCTGTCCCTCTGTCTCTCTGTCCCTCTGTCCCTCTGTCTCTCTGTCCCTCTGTCTCTCTGTCTCTCTGTCCCTCTGTCTCTCTGTCTCTCTGTCCCTCTGTCTCTCTGTCTCTCTGTCTCTCTGTCCCTCTGTCTCTCTGTCTCTCTGTCCCTCTGTCTCTCTGTCTCTCTGTCCCTCTGTCCCTCTGTCTCTGTCCCTCTGTCCCTCTGTCTCTCTGTCCCTCTGTCTCTCTGTCCCTCTGTCTCTCTGTCTCTCTGTCCCTCTGTCTCTCTGTCCCTCTGTCCCTCTGTCCCTCTGTCTCTCTGTCCCTCTGTCTCTCTGTCCCTCTGTCTCTCTGTCCCTCTGTCTCTCTGTCCCTCTGTCTCTCTGTCTCTCTGTCCCTCTGTCTCTCTGTCTCTCTGTCCCTCTGTCTCTGTCTCTCTGTCTCTCTGTCTCTCTGTCTCTCTGTCTCTCTGTCCCTCTGTCTCTCTGTCCCTCTGTCTCTCTGTCCCTCTGTCTCTCTGTCTCTCTGTCCCTCTGTCTCTCTGTCTCTCTGTCTCTCTGTCTCTGTCCCTCTGTCCCTCTGTCTCTCTGTCTCTCTGTCCCTCTGTCTCTGTCCCTCTGTCCCTCTGTCTCTCTGTCCCTCTGTCTCTCTGTCTCTCTGTCCCTCTGTCTCTCTGTCTCTCTGTCCCTCTGTCTCTCTGTCCCTCTGTCTCTGTCTCTCTGTCTCTCTGTCTCTGACTCTCTGTCTCTCTGTCTCTGTCTCTCTGTCCCTCTGTCTCTCTGTCTCTCTGTCTCTCTGTCCCTCTGTCCCTCTGTCTCTCTGTCTCTGACTCTCTGTCTCTGTCTCTCTGTCCCTCTGTCTCTCTGTCTCTGTCCCTCTGTCTCTCTGTCCCTCTGTCTCTCTGTCTCTCTGTCCCTCTGTCTTTCTGTCTCTCTGTCCCTCTGTCTCTGTCTCTCTGTCCCTCTGTCTCTCTGTCTCTCTGTCTCTCTGTCCCTCTGTCCCTCTGTCTCTCTGTCTCTCTGTCCCTCTGTCTCTCTGTCCCTCTGTCTCTGTCTCTCTGTCTCTGTCTCTCTGTCTCTCTGTCCCTCTGTCCCTCTGTCTCTCTGTCTCTCTGTCCCTCTGTCTCTCTGTCCCTCTGTCTCTCTGTCCCTCTGTCTCTCTGTCTCTCTGTCCCTCTGTCTCTCTGTCCCTCTGTCTCTCTGTCTCTGTCTCTCTGTCTCTCTGTCCCTCTGTCTCTGTCCCTCTGTCCTCAGTTACGGGAGTCTTTGGGACCACTACCCAGATCCTGAAGGGCTGCGCCCCTGCCTTCGTGTGTTCCGCCGTCAGGAACCAAAGCTATTCCTTCGACATCGGCTCTGGGTCGGCCCAGGCCTTCACCGAGTGCTGCAACACGACCGACTGCAACAAAGCCACGGCAAACAGTGAGTCAGCCGCCCGGCTACTGTGGGCCTGAATACAGAATAACACACAATACTATGCAATGTAATTCATTTAAAATGACATATAATAAAACTTAAAAAACAACAGAGACAAGCAGACATAAATAACAACAAATATTGCCCCTATTAACAAAAAGTTGACTCTGAGAGCTCCGCAACATCGCCCTCTGGGGAGCGCTATCTTGCATCTATATCCATTACTAGATTATTGCATTTAAGTTAGCAGTCAAAAGGCTGACGTGTGTTTTTTTCCAGACATGCCGCCCCCTGGTGGCTCTCTGAAGTGCTACGGCTGTGAGTCTTTGACAAACAACTGCACTGCCTCTGTGACCTGTAACACACTGGAGACACAATGCTTCAGCACTCAAGGTCAGTCTGCCTCACTCTCAACAGGGTCAAAGGTCATCTGGGCGTGGTCTGTGAAGCTGAAAACCCTCAATGAACAAAACTGTTTCCACTCAACAAAACACCCAGATATAATACAGTGTGGTCACAAACTCCGCTGACTGGCTTCTCTGCAGAAAGTCTGAACAAACAACAGATCACGAGACAGAGCTTCACCTTCACCAGAGTCCAGAGTTTTAATGGTGGAACTCTGTATGACTGACAGTCTTCACTAACGCTGAGTTAGTTCGGTCAGGGTTATTTCACAAAACCACATTTTTTCTGGTTTAGGGTTTACTGAGCTGTCACCGTAATCACCAAAATGGTTCTAGGCTCGAAGAAAATCTGGTTTATTGTTGTTCCTGACGGTGATTCTGCAGTTCTCAGCACAAAATCAGGGAGGAGCCAGAGCAACAGTGGCACATAAACATCACAGGAGCTTCACATTAACTCTTATGCTGCGTTCACACCGGACGCGTTTGAGGCGTCAAATTCACGTCCGACGCGTCTCGTTGGACGCTTGAACATTTTGAAGTCAGACGCTTCATTCGCGCGTCCAATTTTGCTCTGTTCGCGCGTCAAGACAAATGTGTTCAGACGCAAATTCGCGTCATGGGAGGAGTCTGTTGTGCCAGGGTAATGGCCGCTCATTCAGGGCTAATTCCAACTGAGGCCACGCCGGTTTGCTCACCTGTGTCCTGTGTCGGTGCGAGGACATGTCCCCAGGACCTGCTGCTGTTTTTAGGCACTCAACCCCAGCAGCAGAGCGGAGACATGGAGGAGTTTTTTCTTGTTTAATAGCGGTCTTATAGTGGTTTTAGCGGGTTATAGGCTAGCACTCAGTACACAGACTGTTTTTGCTGTTGTTTTGGGAAGTACAGTAACTGCTGATCCAACGAGCTCAGCTGAGCTCACGCTAAAGTTAAGGTCCCCTCAATGTCTTGTTCCTATCTTTTTGACTGCTGTCTTTATAAAAGAAGCAGAGCTGCTGCAGGCTGTAGCTTATAGCTCCAGTTTCACAGTGACAGCTTCGATGAGTCCACCGTGATTGTTTTGATGGATCTCTGCTTCCTACGTCCTCCCACGTCACTGCAGGAGCTAGATCCTGCAGCATCGACGCTCTATTCGCGCCGCGCTATTCGCGTGTCAAAATCCGATTCGCGCCGCGCTGGACGCTTGATTCGCGCTGCAGGACGTCTAGACGTGCGTTTACATAGACTTAACATGTAAACCAGACGCCTCAAATGCGTCCGGTGTGAACGCAGCATTAAAGATGGGTGAAGTGTCTTGCCCAAGGACAAAACGGCAGATCTGGGCCTGTCTTTTGATCATTGCAAGTCATTTGGTTCTGGCCCAAAAACATTTTAACTCCTTGTTTTTCTCTTGCTCCAGTTCAAGTCGGCGTGAACACGACTTCAGCTTACGGCTGCGTCTCCGAGAATCTGTGCACTGCCCCCGCCATCCTGAACTACTTGGGCATAAACGTCACCGCAAGCACTTCCTGCTGCAGTACGACCAACTGCAACGCCCCGACCACCACAGCGCCCCCTACCACCAGCTTTAACAGCACCAACACCACGGCCTCCACAAGCTCAGCCGTGGGGCCTGCGCTGCCTCTGGGGCTGCTCCACTCTCTGCTGGGACTCCTCCTGATCATGTTGTGCTTTTAAAACACATTCATATTAACCAGAGGTGCAGAGGAAGCACATACTGTTACTCAGGTCATTTACTTAAGTACATCTGATGAAGGAAATGTACCTCTGCAGCACATTTGATGGAAAATGTACTTATTACTATTACAATATTACTTTTACTTAACTAAACCTGAACTAAACCAGGTCTAAACTCAGACTAGACTAGGAATAAACCAGGGCTAAACCTGAGCTAAAACAAGTCTAAACCAGGTCAAAACTAGGTCTACACTTGCCTGAGTAAGAATTGATAAAAAACATATCATTTTTGGCCAAGTATATTGTTAAAACTGAACTTTTTTCCACCTCTGACACTGAACACACACCAGTCTGAACAGCTGTAAGGTTCTTCACATTTACTCAGGGTTAGGGTTGCACTCTGCACTAAATACAAAAGCTCAGACATTCATGCTTTTGTGAAAAATAAACAGAATTCTTAAATTCTGGTTTGAAAGGCTCAGGATGTTTTGAGTTTTGTTGCTGTAGCTCTCTTGGGTTTTATTTAATTACAATGAGTTACAGAATATTTGATTATGTTAAGAAGAAGGTCTTGTTTTCTGTTCTGTCCACTGTCTCTGTCAAATAATAAATGAAGATGGCTGGATCCAAGTTGTAGATGTTTTTATGTTTTAATAAGAACAGAAGTACTCTTGGCTTGTAGTTACATTGCTATGGTAACGATGTGTACTGTTATTGAATAGTTTATTATTTTAAGGCTTAGTGGCATGGTCATTAACACAATTTGACTGTACACAGAAAATCCGGTTCTTTATGGAGCTTGTACCTTATTACGCCACGCCCACTTTTATTATCTGAGCACTTCCGCTTTGTTCTGGTTTGCTGGGGATTCCACAGTTCTAGCTTACAGAAAATGGATAAAATAACAAGACTAACAGTTCATTAAGGAGCTCAAAAGGAAACATAACAAGAGAAGGTGGCCTTAAATTATGTACAACGATATTTTCAATTATTTTGTTTTGTCACTTGGTGTTAACAGTTCATTGACAGTTGACCAGTGTTTACACAGCGGTAAAAGTCACCACATGCTTCTGGATGGAAGAGGTATACATTTATTCATTAGGCTACAAACATCATTGGTTTAGGATCTTGTCTCGTAATTTTTGTTTTGTTTCTATTCGTTGTGGTAAATGTCAGTACATTTAGTCACAGCTTCATACGACAGCTCAGCTGTGATTTTGTGAAAAATAACCAAATGGCAACAGTAATGTTACTGTGGCTCTCTCAATTTCATTTAATTACAATTAATTACAAAATACTTGATTGTGTAAAGAAAAATAAGTTCTCTGCTCTGTCCACTTTCTCTGTAATAATAACCGCCTTGTGGATGCCCGATCCATCAGAGCTCGGAAGCTAAGCAGGGCAGGGCCTGGTCAGTTCCTGGATGGGAGACCACTGGAGAACACCAGGAAGCTGCTGTGAATGTGAGTGAGTGGGGACTACGGCTGGAAATTAGCTCTGAGCTATGATCCGGTGGATTTACATCCTCAGACGTATTTGAGTCCGAGGACATTTAGAGACGCTCTTCACCTGGACAGGTGTCTGTGGACATTTAGAGACGCTCTTCACCTGGACAGGTGTCTGTGGACATTTAGAGACGCTCTTCACCTGGACAGGTGTCTGAGGACATTTAGAGACGCTCTTCACCTGGACAGGTGTCTGTGGACATTTAGAGACGCTCTTCACCTGGACAGGTGTCTGAGGACATTTAGAGACACTCTTCACCTGGACAGGTGTCTGAGGACATTTAGAGACGCTCTTCACCTGGACAGGTGTCTGAGGACATTTAGAGACGCTCTTCACCTGGACAGGTGTCTGAGGACATTTAGAGACGTTCTTCACCTGGACAGGTGTCTGAGGACATTTAGAGACACTCTTCACCTGGACAGGTGTCTGTGGACATTTAGAGACGCTCTTCACCTGGACAGGTGTCTGTGGACATTTAGAGACGCTCTTCACCTGGACAGGTGTCTGAGGACATTTAGAGACGCTCTTCACCTGGACAGGTGTCTGTGGACATTTAGAGACGCTCTTCACCTGGACAGGTGTCTGAGGACATTTAGAGACACTCTTCACCTGGACAGGTGTCTGAGGACATTTAGAGACGCTCTTCACCTGGACAGGTGTCTGAGGACATTTAGAGACGCTCTTCACCTGGACAGGTGTCTGAGGACATTTAGAGACGTTCTTCACCTGGACAGGTGTCTGAGGACATTTAGAGACACTCTTCACCTGGACAGGTGTCTGTGGACATTTAGAGACGCTCTTCACCTGGACAGGTGTCTGAGGACATTTAGAGACGTTCTTCACCTGGACAGGTGTCTGAGGACATTTAGAGACACTCTTCACCTGGACAGGTGTCTGAGGACATTTAGAGACACTCTTCACCTGGACAGGTGTCTGAGGACATTTAGAGATGCTCTTCACCTGGACAGGTGTCTGAGGACATTTAGAGACACTCTTCACCTGGACAGGTGTCTGTGGACATTTAGAGACGTTCTTCACCTGGACAGGTGTCTGAGGACATTTAGAGACACTCTTCACCTGGACAGGTGTCTGTGGACATTTAGAGACGCTCTTCACCTGGACAGGTGTCCGAGGACATTTAGAGACACTCTTCACCTGGACAGGTGTCTGAGGACATTTAGAGACGTTCTTCACCTGGACAGGTGTCCGAGGACATTTAGAGACACTCTTCACCTGGACAGGTGTCTGTGGACATTTAGAGACGTTCTTCACCTGGACAGGTGTCTGAGGACATTTAGAGACACTCTTCACCTGGACAGGTGTCTGTGGACATTTAGAGACGCTCTTCACCTGGACAGGTGTCCGAGGACATTTAGAGACACTCTTCACCTGGACAGGTGTCTGAGGACATTTAGAGACGTTCTTCACCTGGACAGGTGTCCGAGGACATTTAGAGACACTCTTCACCTGGACAGGTGTCTGTGGACATTTAGAGACGCTCTTCACCTGGACAGGTGTCTGAGGACATTTAGAGACGTTCTTCACCTGGACAGGTGTCTGAGGACATTTAGAGACACTCTTCACCTGGACAGGTGTCTGAGGACATTTAGAGACGTTCTTCACCTGGACAGGTGTCTGAGGACATTTAGAGACACTCTTCACCTGGACAGGTGTCTGTGGACATTTAGAGACGTTCTTCACCTGGACAGGTGTCTGAGGACATTTAGAGACACTCTTCACCTGGACAGGTGTCTGAGGACATTTAGAGACACTCTTCACCTGGACAGGTGTCTGAGGACATTTAGAGATGCTCTTCACCTGGACAGGTGTCTGAGGACATTTAGAGACACTCTTCACCTGGACAGGTGTCTGTGGACATTTAGAGACGTTCTTCACCTGGACAGGTGTCTGAGGACATTTAGAGACACTCTTCACCTGGACAGGTGTCTGTGGACATTTAGAGACGCTCTTCACCTGGACAGGTGTCCGAGGACATTTAGAGACACTCTTCACCTGGACAGGTGTCTGAGGACATTTAGAGACGTTCTTCACCTGGACAGGTGTCCGAGGACATTTAGAGACACTCTTCACCTGGACAGGTGTCTGTGGACATTTAGAGACGTTCTTCACCTGGACAGGTGTCTGAGGACATTTAGAGACACTCTTCACCTGGACAGGTGTCTGTGGACATTTAGAGACGCTCTTCACCTGGACAGGTGTCCGAGGACATTTAGAGACACTCTTCACCTGGACAGGTGTCTGAGGACATTTAGAGACGTTCTTCACCTGGACAGGTGTCCGAGGACATTTAGAGACACTCTTCACCTGGACAGGTGTCTGTGGACATTTAGAGACGCTCTTCACCTGGACAGGTGTCTGAGGACATTTAGAGACGTTCTTCACCTGGACAGGTGTCTGAGGACATTTAGAGACACTCTTCACCTGGACAGGTGTCTGAGGACATTTAGAGACGTTCTTCACCTGGACAGGTGTCTGAGGACATTTAGAGACACTCTTCACCTGGACAGGTGTCTGTGGACATTTAGAGACGTTCTTCACCTGGACAGGTGTCTGAGGACACTTAGAGACACTCTTCACCTGGACAGGTGTCTGAGGACATTTAGAGACACTCTTCACCTGGACAGGTGTCTGAGGACATTTAGAGACGTTCTTCACCTGGACAGGTGTCTGAGGACATTTAGAGACACTCTTCACCTGGACAGGTGTCTGTGGACATTTAGAGACGTTCTTCACCTGGACAGGTGTCTGAGGACATTTAGAGACACTCTTCACCTGGACAGGTGTCTGTGGACATTTAGAGACGCTCTTCACCTGGACAGGTGTCTGAGGACATTTAGAGACACTCTTCACCTGGACAGGTGTCTGTGGACATTTAGAGACACTCTTCACCTGGACAGGTGTCTGAGGACATTTAGAGACACTCTTCACCTGGACAGGTGTCTGAGGACATTTAGAGACGTTCTTCACCTGGACAGGTGTCTGAGGACATTTAGAGACACTCTTCACCTGGACAGGTGTCTGTGGACATTTAGAGACGCTCTTCACCTGGACAGGTGTCTGAGGACATTTAGAGACGTTCTTCACCTGGACAGGTGTCTGAGGACATTTAGAGACACTCTTCACCTGGACAGGTGTCTGAGGACATTTAGAGACGTTCTTCACCTGGACAGGTGTCTGAGGACATTTAGAGACACTCTTCACCTGGACAGGTGTCTGTGGACATTTAGAGACGTTCTTCACCTGGACAGGTGTCTGAGGACATTTAGAGACACTCTTCACCTGGACAGGTGTCTGTGGACATTTAGAGACGCTCTTCACCTGGACAGGTGTCTGAGGACATTTAGAGACACTCTTCACCTGGACAGGTGTCTGAGGACATTTAGAGACGTTCTTCACCTGGACAGGTGTCTGAGGACATTTAGAGACGTTCTTCACCTGGACAGGTGTCTGAGGACATTTAGAGACACTCTTCACCTGGACAGGTGTCTGTGGACATTTAGAGACACTCTTCACCTGGACAGGTGTCTGAGGACATTTAGAGACACTCTTCACCTGGACAGGTGTCTGAGGACATTTAGAGACGCTCTTCACCTGGACAGGTGTCTGAGGACATTTAGAGACACTCTTCACCTGGACAGGTGTCTGAGGACATTTAGAGACACTCTTCACCTGGACAGGTGTCTGAGGACATTTAGAGACACTCTTCACCTGTACAGGTGTCCGAGGACATTTAGAGACACTCTTCACCTGGACAGGTGTCTGAGGACATTTACAGACGCTCTTCACCTGGACAGGTGTTAACCCTGGGTTCACGTGGAAGAGGCGGAGCTAAACGACCAATCACAGCAGCATCACAGAGTAACGACACTAAACCACAGATCTGTGCACTGAGCTCATGAAACATGAGGCTCACAGCTCCACAGACGGAAAACAAACTGAATTTATCACATTTAGTGTAAAACCAGAAGTCAGCAGGAGTTTTAATGATGAAATATTTATCACAGTTTAACCACAGGGCTTCATATAATCATTTAAATTATTATTTTTTATATCCAGTCCAATCCACCTTTATCTGGAGTAGTTTTAGTTAAAGGTTATTTTCTTATGAAACCTGATACTGTTCGATGTTCAGGACACTGTAAAAACCTCCTGACTGTGGCACAAACTAAACAAACCTGCCAGAGCAAAGTTTGAGCCAAAACACATCACTGGCATCTCGTTTGTTTGGTTTATTCACATAAACAAAACACATTTAGCACTCGGAATATTTCTCTTTTAGTGACTCATTTACATTGTTTACATAGTTGACAAGAATCATTTCTTCCTCTTAGCTTTCCAAAGAAACTGATCACAAACTCTGATGACGTATTTGCAGCCAAAGATTCTGCCTCTCATTCTGTCTCAGTTCAATTCAATTCAAAGTTTATTTAGCACATTTAAAAACAACCTCAGCTGACCAAAGTGCTTTACAGGATAAACACAAATAAAAACAAGACCAGGAAACACTAAAATAAGTTATGTAACAATAAAAAGTAAAACCAAGGTCTTCTGCTCACCTGATCCTGATCACTAATAATCTCATCACCAATATCTCAATCATATGAATAACTCCCCTTTGAAACAAACTATTAAACCTTAAAATATGTAACAAAATATAATGTTTCACTAAAAACTAATGCTTTAACAGTCACTGAGACACTTGAGCTTGTCTTTCAAAGTTTCAATAATTTGATATAAAAACCTTTGAAATAGAATATGAAATATGTCTTCAATGTGCTCACGTACCCCTCGGGGTCCCCATACCCCCGGTTGGGAAACACTGCTGTAGATGCATCTGAGCAGGTTGTAGTTGGATATTTCCACAGTAAAAATGAATAAGTGTTGAGTAATTTCCATGAAACAGAAGTGGCTCAGACCGGTTTAAGATCCTCCCAGAGTCACATCAGAGACAGAGGTAAAAGCAGCATCCTCCAGACTCCAGCACCGCACTCGCACCTGGACTGAGACCAGCGCTCGCTCTCTTCCTCTCTTCCTCTGGGTTTGTTTGCAAAGTTAGTTCGTTTTTTTTAGCTCCTGATCCTGTTTTTGTGAGCTGCTTTTTAAAGAAGTAAACTTTGCTGTGGGATCAATCCAAATCACAAAAACAACAGTGAAGATGTTGCTTTTTCTCGGACTGTTTCTCTGCATCGGCTCAGGTAAAGTTAGTCCTGGTTTAGAACTGGTTTAGTCCTGGTTTAGTCCTGGTTTAGAACTGGTTTAGTCCTGGTTTAGTCCTGGTTTAGAACTGGTTTAGAACTGGTTTAGTCCTGGTTTAGAACTGGTTTAGTCCTGGTTTAGTCCTGGTTTAGCCCTGGTTTAGTCCTGGTTTAGTCCTGGTTTAGAACTGGTTTAGTCCTGGTTTAGAACTGGTTTAGAACTGGTTTAGTCCTGGTTTAGTCCTGGTTTAGAACTGGTTTAGTCCTGGTTTAGAACTGGTTTAGAACTGGTTTAGACCTGGTTTAGTCCTGGTTTAGCCCTGGTTTAGTCCTGGTTTAGTCCTGGTTTAGCCCTGGTTTAGTCCTGGTTTAGTCCTGGTTTAGAACTGGTTTAGTCCTGGTTTAGTCCTGGTTTAGAACTGGTTTAGTCCTGGTTTAGTCCTGGTTTAGAACTGGTTTAGAACTGGTTTAGTCCTGGTTTAGTCCTGGTTTAGACCTGGTTTAGACCTGGTTTAGACCTGGTTTAGAACTGGTTTAGACCTGGTTTAGAACTGGTTTAGACCTGGTTTAGTCCTGGTTTAAAACTGGTTTAGTCCTGGTTTAGAACTGGTTTAGTCCTGGTTTAGAACTGGTTTAGTCCTGATTTAGTCCTGGTTTAGTCCTGGTTTAGCCCTGGTTTAGCCCTGGTTTTAGTCCTGATTTAGTCCTGGTTTAGTCCTGGTTTAGTCCTGGTTTAGCCCTGGTTTTAGTCCTGATTTAGTCCTGGTTTTAGTCCTGATTTAGCCCTGGTTTTAGTCCTGATTTAGTCCTGGTTTAGTCCTGGTTTAGTCCTGGTTTAGTCCTGGTTTAGAACTGGTTTAGTCCTGGTTTAGTCCTGGTTTAGAACTGGTTTAGTCCTGGTTTAGTCCTGGTTTAGAACTGGTTTAGTCCTGGTTTAGTCCTGGTTTAGAACTGGTTTAGAACTGGTTTAGTCCTGGTTTAGAACTGGTTTAGTCCTGGTTTAGTCCTGGTTTAGCCCTGGTTTAGTCCTGGTTTAGTCCTGGTTTAGAACTGGTTTAGTCCTGGTTTAGAACTGGTTTAGTCCTGGTTTAGAACTGGTTTAGTCCTGGTTTAGAACTGGTTTAGAACTGGTTTAGACCTGGTTTAGTCCTGGTTTAGCCCTGGTTTAGTCCTGGTTTAGTCCTGGTTTAGTCCTGGTTTAGTCCTGGTTTAGTCCTGGTTTAGAACTGGTTTAGTCCTGGTTTAGTCCTGGTTTAGAACTGGTTTAGAACTGGTTTAGTCCTGGTTTAGTCCTGGTTTAGACCTGGTTTAGACCTGGTTTAGACCTGGTTTAGAACTGGTTTAGACCTGGTTTAGAACTGGTTTAGACCTGGTTTAGTCCTGGTTTAAAACTGGTTTAGTCCTGGTTTAGAACTGGTTTAGTCCTGGTTTAGAACTGGTTTAGTCCTGATTTAGTCCTGGTTTAGTCCTGGTTTAGCCCTGGTTTAGCCCTGGTTTTAGTCCTGATTTAGTCCTGGTTTAGTCCTGGTTTAGTCCTGGTTTAGCCCTGGTTTTAGTCCTGATTTAGTCCTGGTTTTAGTCCTGGTTTAGCCCTGGTTTAGTCCTGGTTTAGTCCTAGTTTAGTCCTGGTTTAGTCCTGGTTTAGAACTGGTTTAGAACTGGTTTAGTCCTGGTTTAGAACTGGTTTAGTCCTGGTTTAGTCCTGGTTTAGCCCTGGTTTAGTCCTGGTTTAGTCCTGGTTTAGAACTGGTTTAGTCCTGGTTTAGAACTGGTTTAGAACTGGTTTAGTCCTGGTTTAGTCCTGGTTTAGAACTGGTTTAGTCCTGGTTTAGAACTGGTTTAGAACTGGTTTAGACCTGGTTTAGTCCTGGTTTAGCCCTGGTTTAGTCCTGGTTTAGTCCTGGTTTAGTCCTGGTTTAGTCCTGGTTTAGAACTGGTTTAGTCCTGGTTTAGTCCTGGTTTAGAACTGGTTTAGAACTGGTTTAGTCCTGGTTTAGACCTGGTTTAGACCTGGTTTAGACCTGGTTTAGAACTGGTTTAGACCTGGTTTAGAACTGGTTTAGACCTGGTCTAGTCCTGGTTTAAAACTGGTTTAGTCCTGGTTTAGAACTGGTTTAGTCCTGGTTTAGAACTGGTTTAGTCCTGATTTAGTCCTGGTTTAGTCCTGGTTTAGCCCTGGTTTAGCCCTGGTTTTAGTCCTGATTTAGTCCTGGTTTAGTCCTGGTTTAGTCCTGGTTTAGCCCTGGTTTTAGTCCTGATTTAGTCCTGGTTTTAGTCCTGGTTTAGCCCTGGTTTAGTCCTGGTTTAGTCCTAGTTTAGTCCTGGTTTAGTCCTGGTTTAGCCCTGGTTTAGTCCTGGTTTAGTCCTAGTTTAGATCTGGTTTAGTCCTGGTTTAGTCCTGGTTTAGTCCTGGTTTAGTCCTGGTTTAGCCCTGGTTTAGTCCTGGTTTAGTCCTAGTTTAGAACTGGTTTAGTCCTGGTTTAGACCTGGTTTAGTCCTGGTTTAGACCTGGTTTAGCCCTGGTTTAGTCCTAGTTTAGATCTGGTTTAGCCCTGGTTTAGTCCTGGTTTAGTCCTGGTTTAGTCCTGGTTTAGCCCTGGTTTAGTCCTGGTTTAGTCCTAGTTTAGAACTGGTTTAGTCCTGGTTTAGTCCTAGTTTAAAACTGGTTTAGTCCTGGTTTAGTCCTGGTTTAGTCCTGGTTTACAACTGGTTTAGACCTGGTTTAGCCCTGGTTTAGCCCTGGTTTAGTCCTGGTTTAGTCCTGGTTTAGACCTGGTTTTGTCCTGGTTTAGTCCTGGTTTAGACCTGGTTTAGCCCTGGTTTAGTCCTAGTTTAGATCTGGTTTAGCCCTGGTTTAGTCCTGGTTTAGTCCTGGTTTAGCCCTGGTTTAGTCCTGGTTTAGTCCTGGTTTAGCCCTGGTTTAGTCCTGGTTTAGTCCTAGTTTAGTCCTGGTTTAGTCCTGGTTTAGCCCTGGTTTAGTCCTGGTTTAGTCCTAGTTTAGATCTGGTTTAGTCCTGGTTTAGTCCTGGTTTAGTCCTGGTTTAGTCCTGGTTTAGCCCTGGTTTAGTCCTGGTTTAGTCCTAGTTTAGATCTGGTTTAGTCCTGGTTTAGTCCTGGTTTAGTCCTAGTTTAGAACTGGTTTAGTCCTGGTTTAGACCTGGTTTAGTCCTGGTTTAGACCTGGTTTAGTCCTGGTTTAGAACTGGTTTAGTCCTGGTTTAGAACTGGTTTAGTCCTGGTTTAGAACTGGTTTAGTCCTGGTTTAGAACTGGTTTAGTCCTGGTTTAGAACTGGTTTAGTCCTGGTTTAGAACTGGTTTAGTCCTGGTTTAGCCCGGGTCCAGTCCTGTTCTAGTCCTGGTTTAAATTTTATAAACAGAATAATTTTTGCTAAGCATGGGGAGGACTGAAGTTAATCATATTAACCATAAATGTTTTTTTTAATTTTCTGATGTAATTTTTCTATGGCAGTACATTTTTTGCGCTTTAGAGGAAAGTTGTGACTAAAAATGTTTTATCTGCCCCTACACAAAAATTTGAAATCTAATAAAATCAATCATGATGCCAACTTTTCTGATAATCAATGACAAAAAGTTCAAATTTGCATTTTCAGAAAGGAAAAAAATCTTCTTTTTTTTATTTTGTGATTTTACCCATAATTTGAAATAAAATTTTAATCACAAAAACTGGAATTTAAGGGGTTAAATTTCATAAACAGCATGAATTTTTCTCTGTATGATGATGACTGAAGTTGATCGAGTCATGGTGGAGCCGCTCTTTTTTCTTTTGTTTTTTGTTTTTATCTCGTGTCAAAATGAACAAGCTTTTTTTTTTTTTGCCAACCACGAAAAAACCTCATAAGAAAACATAGAATCCAAGCTCAAGAGAGAGTCACAGAAAGAGACGAGAGAGGAGCACAGAGCACAGCTCAGACGCACATCAGTCACAAGCAGGGGCGGACTGGGACTGAAAAACAGCCCTGGAGGCTGGCCAGCCCCCCCCCCCCCCCCCCCCAAAAAAAAAAGTTGTTTATGATAGTAAACTAAAAATCAAAAATCTTTAGATCTTCTAGTAATTTATTATCGTATTAAATAAAAAAACATAATTTCAAGACTTTAGGAAATTGTTTATGGTTGTACAAAGTAAATAAAAATAAAATAAATACATTTTAAAAAACTGACTGATCTGACTGAACTATTTCTAAACCAGGACTAAACCACACATGGTCCACACGTCAAATTCAAGTCCCTAAACTTTAATCATCAGGTTTAGACCTGGTTTTGTACAGGTTTAGTCTGGGATTTGAATCTGATTTGATCCTGGCACAGACCTGATTAAGACCTGGTTTAGACCTGGTTTAGACCTGGTTTAGCTATAGTTTTGGACAGCGTATACCTATTTTAGTTAGGGTTTAGTCTTGGTTAGACCTGGTTGTGTCATGTTTTAGATATAGTTTAGTCCTGGATTACACTATGACTTATTATTGGAGGGACATCCCTGGATTTAATTCACATTAGATATAGTTGCAATAGTAGGTTTAAAAGCTGTCATCTGGACTTGGTTTTAAAGTTGAAGACGTTTCACGTTTTATCCAAGAGGCTTTCTCACTTCTGAAATTTGACATAAAACCAAGTCCAGATGACAGCTTTTAAACCTATGATTGCAATGGAATCAGCCTGGATGAATGAGAGTCTTCACAGCCATATTAGATATAATATTATTCTTATTATTCATATTGTTACTGTTATGATAGTGTTTTAGAGCTATGTATAGGAAGTGGAATAAATATGTCGTAGCCACTTGCTCTGTACACGGCTCTAACTGAGGTAAAACTTCATCTGGTTCTGTGGGCCCCTGAGCCTGAGCAGTGCTGGGCCCCCACCACACTCAGCCTCTTCATCCTCATGTTGTGCTGTACTGGTGGATGTGGCTTTAGCACTGCTGCTGTCAAACAGTTCTGTTATATTTTTACACTTGAACGCCTCACATGCAAGCGACTTAAGCTTCTTTTCCCTGACTTTCTCTGCTCCGCCCTTCTCCTTTCGTTTTGTTAACCGTTTTTTATCCATTACGTAAACGCACCGCAGCCTCTGCTCACGCGCCACCGCCGTCTTCACGGCCGCCTGTCGGCTGTTTCTTGCAGGTTTGTTCGAGTGCCTGCTGCAATGAGTGGCTGCCATGGATGTATCCATGGTGGCTGCAGCTGTTCTGCTTTCTTCTTCTACTCTGCTGAGTAGCGCTGATGCGCAACCATCAGCGCGGCTGCGCCCTCTCTGGCCTGGTTGTGTTGTGTTTATGGAGTCTATGTAAAACGGCCCACCGTCTCAGCCACCGGCTGTTCTGTGATCCTCCAGAATGCACAGATGGCCAGTCCGCCCCTGGTCACAAGTCTCTAGTTGTACACAGTTTGTGTGCATGAAAGTTTATTGTTGCCTGCTAAGTTTTTGTAGCCAGACTATAACAGTAAATGTAGAGTCTGGGGACGGTCCATAGACAGAGCTCAAGCCTGGGGGATGTCATTCAAACTGTTTCTGCACGTAACAGACCAGCGCTCTGCCCAATCAGAGCAATGGACAAGATGAGCTTTGTTAGCTGCAGCGGAGCCAGCTGCTATATCAGACTTTTGCCATAGCCGCTCGGCAAAACAGCAAATCCATCCTTCTTTAAGACGAATGATGTGAGTGCTTCTTTCTGCTCCACTTTCAAAGAAAAACTCAAACCTAACTTTTCCAAAACTGATGTCAAGGCCGATTCAAACGAGCGCTGTTCGTTAGCCGCAGCCATCGTAGTTGTTCTGCTCTGCACCGTCGCCCAGCGCTGTCGTCATCGTGCTAAGCCCCGCCTACTCCACTCGCTACACACCTGCTACACAGATAGAGCGCTGTGATTGGTCCGACGAAGCCCTGGGCGGAGCCAAGATTGGCCCCTATAGTGTGTTACTAGACCAACCCACTGGGGACAATAATAATGTCCCATCAATAGAATACATTTTATTCTAATTAAAATGATAATGGGTCACTCATCCTAGTGTTTGTTTTCTCTTTTTTAGATGAGTTGTTACAGCCCTACCCAGGTCTAGTCCTGGTTTAACCCTGGTCTGGTCTCTTGCAGCTTCTGGTCTTCAGTGTCTCACCTGCTCAGGTGCCTGTACTACAACTGGATCTGTGAACTGCTCCACTGGTCAGATGTGTGTCTCTGCTGCTGTCTCAGGTAAAATACTGTCCTCTGATTGGTCAGAGCACCTGTCCTACTGTCCTCTGATTGGTCCCTGCAGCTGTCCATCCAGATAAACAGATCTAGTTGAGAATCACCAGTCTCAGTGTGATGGCTTGACCAAAGAAGTTCATGTTTTATTCCAAAGGTCATGGCAGGGTTTGGAGGTGAGTATTAGGTTCTTTCACACTGTAGGAACCTTTTTCAGTTCCTATAACCTTTAAGGAACTGTCCCATTTAGTCGCACGTTCACAGGAGAGGAACTGGAGGAACCTTTTACTTCAGAGCAGGGCCTTTCCAGTCGGCCTAGGAACCTTTCTGTGACGTAGTTACATATTTAGAATTGCAGGTAATATGTGCTCATGTAAACCACCGTCTTCCTCATAACACACACAAGCTGCTCACGAACACTCACCTCTTGGCGTTTTTCCACTAGGATGGAATGGGGCGGGACAGGGGTGTTTCCACTTCCCAAAGCGTTCCAGGCCGTTCTGCTTTTGGCACCCCTTCCAGGTGACTGCGGTCAAGCTGCCGGCGTTTGTTTGTCCGTGGTCAAGTGAGCTGCTCTTAAATTTTGAGTGCGCTAATATAACATTGTTTACGGCAGTTGTGGTGCTGCTGCCAGGGGGGGGGCGCCACACACGAGAACAGCCAGAGTTTAGAAGCACATTTACACAACTTTTTCACTCATTTAACAAAATATCCATTTATTATGAAATGGATATTTTGTATGAATTATTACCAAACTAAATCTGCTGAGTGTTTAAGGTGGAATTATATCGCATCTATTTCTCTCTGAGCCTAAGAAATGACTGACTGTGCTGTGTACTTCTACCACCATTACCTCTGGTACTACTTTCACACCAGGAAATACTTTTTTCATGAAGTTAGTAATGACTAAAATTAAACTCATTATGTACTGTATCATACTGTATTTGAGATTAAATATTAAAATTTTTTTTAAAAAGTACACAATAAAACCCACTTGTACCTATTAAGTACATCCAGGACTACTACCACCGAGAGTATGAAGTAACTGTACTGTGTACTTTTTGTGTAATTGTATTTCAAAATACCTAGTAATGCATACATAGACTCAATATTATGATTCTGAAGTGGAATAAAAAACGTATTTCAAAAAAGTACGCAATGAAACCAACTTATACATATTAAGTACATCCAGTACTACTACCACTGAGAGCATGAAGTAACTTTACTGTGTACTTTTTTGAAACAAGTTTTTTATTCAACTTCAAAATTTAGCATATTTTGCCTATTTGTACGCATTACTAGGTACTTTGAAGTACAATTACACAAAAAGTGCACAGTACAGTTACTTCATACTCTCGGTGGTAGTAGTCCTGGATGTACTTAATAGGTATAAGCAGGTTTCATTGTGTACTTTTTTTTTTTTTTTAATATTTAATCTCAAATACAGTATGATACAGTACATAATGAGTTTAATTTTGGTCATTACTAACTTCATGAAAAAAGTATTTCCTGGTGTGAAAGTAGTAGCAGAGGTAATGGAGGTAGAAGTACACAGCACAGTCAGTCATTTCTTAGGCTCAGAGAGAAATAGATGCGATATAATTCCACCTTAAACACTCAGCAGATTTAGTTTGGTAATAATTCATACAAAATATCCATTTCATAATCAATGGATATTTTGTTAAATGAGTGAAAAAGTTGTGTAAATGTGCTTCTAAACTCTGGCTGTTCTCGTGTGTGTCGCTCCCCCCCTGGCAGCAGCACCACAACTGCCGTAAACAATGTTATATTAGCGCACTCAAAATTTAAGAGCAGCTCACTTGACCACGGACAAACAAACGCCGGCTTGACCGCAGTTCCAGGTGGGGGCCAGCACGATCTGGAACGGTTAGAGGTGGGCACTGCTGTGAGCTGATTGGACGGGTTAGGGTTAGGGGAGGAGAGCTAGGATGTAGGAGTTAGGGAGTAGAGTTAGGATGTAGGAGTTAGGGAGGAGGAGATAGGCTGGAGAGACTCTGGATAACTGAGGCAGAGGCTGAGGTTTATTTATCATCAGTGTGGGACCTGGACACAGCTGGACACAGACAGATACAAATACTACAAGTAAATGTAACTCAGAAGTACACAGCTCTGTAAAACTGCTCTGTCCTCACCTGTCTCTCTGTCCCTCTGTCCTCAGTCATGGTGTCCAGTGGGGCCGTGAACCAGATCCTGAAGGGCTGCGCCCCTGCCCTCGTGTGTCCCAGCGTTGGGAACCAGAGCTTTTCCTTCGACTTCGGCTCTGGGTCGGCCCAGGCCCTCGCCGAGTGCTGCAACACGACCGACTGCAACACAGTCACGCCAAACAGTGAGTCAGCCGCCCGGCTACTGTGGGCCTGAGGCAGTTCAAAAGATTCAAGAGATTTTATTTGCCATTTGTGCACAAACAAACAAGTCCATGCACATAGGAATTCTTGTGCAGGGCTCTCTTGGAGTCAAGTAAAAAGTAAAAAGACAGAGCCCCCCCCACCACCACCACACACACATATTCTAAGAATACAGAATAACACACAATACTATGCAATGTAAGGCTCACCACCCACAGAGGGAACCGGTGCAGTGTGGATCGGGCAGCAGTTGAAGGCGGGGGCCTCGACGACGCAGTCCCTGGACACAGCTTCTAGCTGTGTCACCTCACTGAAGGGGGGGGGGGGGCTTATGCAGGAGTTTGAGCATTACTGGCTAGATATAGTCGTGCTCACCTCCGTGCACAGTTTGGGCTCTGAAACCCAGCTCCTTGAGGGAGGTTGGACTCTCCACCACTCTGGTGTTGCCCGCGGTAGGCAACGGGCTGCTGTGGGCTTGCTCATAACCCCCCAGTTCAACTGCCTTGTGTTGGAGTTTACCCCCGCAAATGAAAGGGTCGCGTCCCTGTGCCTTCGGGTTGGGGATAGGTGGCTTACCGTTGTTTGTGCCTATGGTCCAAACAGCAGTACAGAGTACTGGGGAACTGGAAGGTGCACCGACTGGGGACTCCATTGTTTTGCTGGGAGACTTCAACGCCCACGTGGGCAATGACAGTGACACCTGGATGGGTGTGATTGGGAGGAATGGCCTCCTTGTTATTGGACTTCTGTGCTAGTCACAGTTTGTCCATAACTAACACCATGTTTGAGCACAAGGGTGTCCATCGGTGCACGTGGCACCAGGACACCCTAGGCCGGAGGTCGATGATCGACTTTGTTGTCGTGTCATCTGACCTTCGGCTGTGTGTCTTCGACACTTGGGTGAAGAGAGGGGCTGAGCTGTCAACTGATAAAGGATGCTGTCAAGCTGAAGAAGAAGTTCTATCGAGCCTGGCTGGGGGACTCCTGAGGCAGCTGACAGGTACCAGCAGGCCAAGTGTGCGGGCAGTTGTGGAGGCAAAAACTCAAGTCTGGGAGGAGTTCGGGGAGGCCATGGAGGAGGACTATCAGTCGGCTTCGAAGAAATTCTGGCAAACCGTCCGCCGCCTCAGGAGGGGGAAGCAGTGCTTCACTAACACTGTTTACAGTGGAGGTGGGGAGTGTGGATGTTGTTGGTGGAAGGGATAGTTCGAGGATTTCCTCAATTGCACTGACACGCCTTTCATTGAGGAAGCCGAGGTTGGGGACTCAGAGGTGGACTCGTCACCCAAGCCAAAGCCAATAAGGTGGTGGAGCCACCCTCCAGGGGTGGATGAGATCTGTCCTGAGTACCTCAAGTCTCTGGATGTTGAAGGACTGTCTTGGCTGACAAGTCTCTGCAACATCGCGTGGCGGACAGGGACAGTGCCTCTGGACTCAGACCGGGGTGGTCCCTCTTTTCAAGAAGGGGGACCGGAGGGTGTGTTCCAACTACAGGGGGATCACACTCCTCAGCCTCCCTGGGGAAAGTCTACTCCAAGGTGCTGAAGAGGAGAATTAGGCCGATAGTTGAACCTCGGATCCAGGAGGAACAATGCAGTTTTCGTCCTGGCCATGGAACAGTGGACCAGCTCTACTCCCTCTATCGGGGGCTCGAGTGTTCATGGGAGTTCACCCACAGTCCACATGTGCTTTGTGGATTTGGAGAAGGCAACTGGAGCCTTATGACTGGAGCATGACCTTGGTCCGCATTGTTGGTTGTAAGTCAGACCTGTTCCCGGTGCATGTTGGACTCCGGCAGGGCTGCCCTTTTGTCACCAATTCTGTTCATTACCTTTTATGGACAGCCAAGGGCCAGAGGGAGTCCGGTCTGGGGACCACAGGATTTCATCTCTGCTTTTTGCAGATGTTGTCCTGTTGGCTTCATTGAACCAGGACCTTCAGTGTGCACTGGGGCGCTTTGCAGCCGAATGTGAAGCAGCTGGGATGAGAATCAGCTCCTCCAAGTCTGAGGCCATGGTTCTCGACCAGAAAAGGGTGGTGCCCTCTCCAGGTTGGAGGAGAGCTCTTGCCTCAAGTGGAGGAGTTTAAGTATCTCAGGGTCTTGATCATGAGTGAGAGAAGGATGGAGCTGAGACTGACAGGAGATCAGTGCAGCGTCTGCAGGAATGCAGTCATTGTGTTGGTCTGTTGTGATGAAGAAGGAGCTGAGCCAAAAGGCAAAGCTCTTAATTTACCAATCAATTTCCGTTCCTAATCTTGCCTATGGTCATGAGCTTTGGGTCATGACCGAAAGGACAAGATCCTGGATACAAGCGGCCAAAATGAGTTTCCTCTGCTGGGCGCTCCCTTAGAGATAGGGTGAGGAGCTCGGTTACCCGGGAGGAGCTTGTAGTAGACCCGCTGCTCCTCCACATTGAGAGAAGCCAGCTGAGGCTCGGGCATCTGTTCTGGATGCCTCCTGGGGAGGTGTTCATTTCCCACTGGGAGGAGGCCCCGGGGAAGACCAAGGACACGCTGGAGGGACTATGGGACTATGTCTCTCAGCCTGGGAACGCCTTGGGGTTCCTCTACGCGAGCTGGAGGAAGTGTCTGTGGAGAGGGAAGTCTGGGCATCTTTGCTTAGACTGCTGCCTCCGCGACCCAGTTGTGATAAGCGGTAGAAGATGGATGGATACATTATGCAATGTAATTAATTTAAAATGGTATAAAATAACTCATTAAACTCATAACTCATAACTCATTAAAAACAGGGATAAGCAGACATAAATAAACAAAAAGTTGACTCTGAGAGCTATATCTGTTACTAGAATATTGCATTTAATTTAAAGTCAAGGGGCTGACACATGTGTTTTTTCAGTCATGCCGCCCCCTGCTGGCTCTCTGAAGTGCTACGGCTGTAATCCTTTGACAAACAACTGCACTGCGTCTGTGACCTGTAACGCACTGGAGACACAATGCTTCACCGCTCAAGGTCAGTCTGCCTCACTCTCAACAGGGTCAAAGGTCATCTGGGCGTGGTCTGTGAAGCTGAAAACCCTCAATGAACAAAACTGTCTTCCACTCAAAAAAACACCCAGATTACTACTTTTAACCTTAGAGCACGATCGAGTTTATTTACTCACATTTAGTCACATATTCACATTAAAGGGCCTAGTTCCTTCTCCTCTCTGTCTCCTGTTAAAACGTTGTTCCCTCATCAAAAACACATTGCCTCAGAACGCTCAGTTCCACCACAAAGCCCCGCCCACTCCAGGAAGCACTGACCAATCAACAACCAGCCCTCTACATCCAGTCTGCTCTCAGTCATTTATCCAAAAAACAGTGCACCGCTCTGTTTCCACTGATTCCTCACAGATATTTTTAATTTGGGAGGAAAATGGATCAGACACAAAGTTTAAGGAAGCTTTTTTCCCCACAGATTATGTTCAAAAGTGTGCAACAGCTCTGCCCTCTGCTGGTCTCTTCACCTGTTTCTTTATGGCTCCAGTAGAGTACTTATTAAAAACGTTCTCTTTCAGTCACATAATGTTTTTAAAGGGTCCTATTATGCAAAATCGACTTTACTGAGCTTTCTACCATGTTTTAATGTTGTTCCTGCATCAAAAACAGACCTGGAGTTGTGTTTTTGTTTCATTCACGCATGTTTGAGTAATCCTCTATTTATTTACAGACTTCCTAAAAGGACAGAAACGTTTTGTTTCATGGTGTCTGTCTTTTCTTCCTGACCCCCCCCCCCCCACCCCCTCACGGCGCAGTCCCGTTCAGCTCACACCTCCCCCGCAGCAACCAAACAAACCCACTGTGGACTGCAGCGTTGCAGCAGCACATGTGAAGGGGCGTGACAGCAGCTGGGCCGGGGGCTCTTAAAGGGACAGAGACCTAATCTGAGTGTTTCTCACAGAGTCCAATGAGAGTTTTTTTTATCAAATAGTTTTTTTTTTCAATAATTATTGCGTTTTCTGACCAACAAAACATAAGATGCTGATCTAGAGGTCTCCTAAATTAATTTAAAAGACAAAAAACAGCATAATATGCCTTTTAAGGCTGTAAAACATGCTGCTGTTCTACAGGAGACCAAGACTGGTTTAAAAACATGAATAAAAGCAGAATAGAGGCCCTTTAAGTGGAATTGTGACAAATCATGTGAAAAAGAACTCTAGGAGCTAATTAAGCTTTAAGCAAAGGTGGTTTCACAAAACACCAATAAAGGTGATATTTTACAATAATACACATATACATGAAGATTAGTGATGTGATGAGACATATCCCACGAGACAAGACAATTTCTACACCATTTTTATTAGTTCCTCTTTAGTACTTGGTAAAAATGAATGGATGTGGTAAAAAACGTACAGGTGATGTTTATTGTGTTGCTGCAAACTCCGCTGACTGGCTTCTCTCTGCAGAAAGTCTAAACAAAAAACAGATCACAAGACAGAGCTTCACCTTCACCTTGTCTTGTCTCATTTTGATCTCACCATTGTTACCTTGGTGGAAACCTAGAGAACTGAAAGTCTTCCTGACTTCCTGAGCCGTCACTGTAACCACCAAACTGGGTCTAGGCTTAAGGAAGATTTGGTTTATTTTTGCTCCTGACGGTGAATCACGGCTTGACTTTACCTTCCTTGTAGGATTTTTATGAGCCCCAGTTTAGATGCTGATGTTTCATGTTTTGGGTTAGGCTTTAACAATAATCTGCTAGAATTTAATTTTATTATTCTTTTGACACTGACAACTGGAAAGGTACTTTTAAAATTATAATAGATATTTATCAAAAAATATTTTCCTAGACACAAAGTGCGAACTCTCTTTATTTGCTCTTATATTTATTTGAAATTTAAAATTTATTTATTTAGAGGATAACCCCTTGAGATGCACCATCTTGTTTTCGAGGGGGTCCTCAGCACAGACAAACAGTGATACAGAGAACAGAAATAACAGAAATACAATACATAAAGACAATCACAGTACACAACACTCGCACCAACAGACAAAAAGTTCTCCAAGTCTATTCTACCTGATTATAAACCAGCCTACACACTACAAATGGAATACATGTACCAATTACTCACTTGCAACATAATAAATACAGTATGCCCATATACCCATGTACATACACACACTTATTTAACTGGCAAAAGTGAATAATAATTCAGATTAAACCAGAATTATTACAGAAACAGAGCACAATCAAAAATAAGAACATATCGTTTTCAAGTGGATAAATACAGCCACCTTAAAGACATGAACAGAGGAAATAGATCCGATTGAGCAAGGTAAGTTGTTCCAATCAGATGGAGCTTTGAATTTAAATGCTCGACGCCCAATTTCTTTGTTAATCTTGGGAACATAGAAAAACAGCTGCTCAGTATGCACAAGTTATATGAGGACCTAAAAGGAATTAAAAATTGTTTTAAGTAGAATGGATAATTAAAATAATGTCATTTAAAAATAACTTGGAGCCAGTGGAGATGTCTTCTTGATTTTTAAGCTAACCAGTTTAGCGATGTGTACATTTGACAGTGATGAGTTTCTATATATATATTTCAGTTCGGGCTTTAATAACAGCATCATTTTCACTTTCCAGTCTTATGGTAAGTTCTGTAGGTGGACACTATAGCAACAGAAAGTCAGGCCTAAAGCAGTTATACTTTCTGTAGAAAATCCAACCAAAGTGGCTCGTGAGACTGGAAGTTTAACTCTGCACACATCTGGCAGGTTGGCTAGTGTTTAGGTCAAGCCCTGAACATCACATACTGCACATGTACCTGCCTTTTTTATATCACAGCCGTAATAAACTTCTGTCCTTCTACTACTTCCAGCGAGGGCATTAGTTTGTTGGAGTTGGTTTGTTTGTCTGTTTGCAACATAACCTGAAACTTATTGGTTGGAATGTGATAAAAGTTTCAGTAAATGTCAGTAATGGACCCAGGAAGAAATGATTTGTTTTTGGCGTAGACCTGAACACCGTCTGGATCCAGGATTTATTTTTCCAAATTTCTCTAGCTTTGCGAAATAGGGCCAAATATATTAACTCCAGCCACAAGAGGTCAGTACGGCCTTCCCGACCACCACCACACAATCACACATTCATGCTGGAAAGATGGGTTAAGTGTTGCCCAAGGACACAACGGCAGATCTGGGCCTATCATCATTGCGAGTCATTTGGTTCTGGCCCCAAAAACATTTTAACTCCTTGTTTTTCTCTTGCTCCAGTTCAAGTCGGCGTGAACACGACTTCAGCTTACGGCTGCGTCTCCGAGAATCTGTGCACTGCCCCCGCCATCCTGAACTACGTGCCGCTTATCAGCCTAAACAGCGCCGGAGCCCCGTCCTGCTGCAACACGACCAACTGCAACGCCCCGACCACCACAGCGCCCCCTACCACCAGCTTTAACAGCACCAACACCACGGCCTCCACAAGCTCAGCCGTGGGGCCTGCGCTGCCTCTGGGGCTGCTCCACTCTCTGCTGGGACTCCTCCTGATCATGTTGTGCTTTTAAAACACATTCATATTAACCAGAGGTGCAGAGGAAGCACATACTGTTACTCAGGTCATTTACTTAAGTACATCTGATGAAGGAAATGTACCTCTGCAGCACATTTGATGGAAAATGTACTTATTACTATTACAATATTACTTTTACTTAACTAAACCTGAACTAAACCAGGTCTAAACTCAGACTAGACTAGGAATAAACCAGGGCTAAACCTGAGCTAAAACAAGTCTAAACCAGGTCAAAACTAGGTCTACACTTGCCTGAGTAAGAATTGATAAAAAACATATAATTTTTGGCCAAGTATATTGTTAAAACTGAACTTTTTTCCACCTCTGACACTGAACACACACCAGTCTGAACAGCTGTAAGGTTCTTCACATTTACTCAGGGTTAGGGTTGCACTCTGCACTAAATACAAAAGCTCAGACATTCATGCTTTTGTGAAAAATAAACAGAATTCTTAAATTCTGGTTTGAAAGGCTCAGGATGTTTTGAGTTTTGTTGCTGTAGCTCTCTTGGGTTTTATTTAATTACAATGAGTTACAGAATATTTGATTATGTTAAGAAGAAGGTCTTGTTTTCTGTTCTGTCCACTGTCTCTGTCAAATAATAAATGAAGATGGCTGGATCCAAGTTGTAGATGTTTTTATGTTTTAATAAGAACAGAAGTACTCTTGGCTTGTAGTTACATTGCTATGGTAACGATGTGTACTGTTACTGAATAGTTTATTACAGTGATTCTCAACCCCTGGGTCGCAACCCAAAAGTGTGTCGCTGGCCTTTGCCTGAGCCAAAAGAGCTCACTGTGCCATGGGTTGTCCCTGAAGACTGAAGTCCTCCACCAGCAGCGTGGAGCGAGGTGCGTGCGGCTCTTTCCTGTCCCTGCCTTAGTTCAAGTCATCGAGGCTTACTTTCACTCTCAGCTCTCCTCTCTGTTAACTGTAGGAACTGGGGAGGTAGGCAAAGTTTATGTCCGGGCAGGCACATGCAGAGACTTCTACAGAGGCAGGTGCTCAAAGTGAAAAAGGGGCACATACATAAATACAAATATAACCAGATTTTAAAACACTGTTGTGTTAGGGCTGTGGCAAGACTCACACAACTGTTACATTTCTGTGTATACTATGGTATATTGCAATACGATAAGGATGAAGCTATATATTTTTAATAAAATTTTGGGAAAAATGTAAAAAACTAATGAACATATAAAAAGTAAACAAAAACACACACTGCATGACACTAAACTAAATAATGTAATTTTATCCATGATCTGACAAGATGAGAATTATTCCCAGCACTGAGGAAGTCCTTAGACAGTTTAGTAATAAATTAAATAAGTTATGTGGAAACAAGATTTTGGGACATCACATTTTTTCTTTTCAGATCACATTTTGCCAGCTCCCATCACAAACTAGTTTGTATTTTTGCACAATTATAGCAAATTCTCGCAATTTAATTGCATTAAAATGCCCAAATGCTAACTGCATCCATTATTTATAAGCAACCCGGTCTAAAAATAAAAAGATTTTATGCTGTCAACAATCACAAAGCATTTTATGGAAGCATTTTGTAAATATCTAGGTGGTTAGCAAGTAGCGGTCAAAAGCTCTGTATTTAAACAGAAATTATCTAACGTGGTGTATAATACTTTCATGGCTTTGTCTTACAAATCCCGCGACACGAACTCCTCACTGACGGTTCTTTCATTCCCAGAGACTGGACTGGGTTTAAGTTCTGGAATCGGGACCAAAAAAATGCTAACAGCCTCTTTATTGGCTCCGCAGTCCGCTCTCTCTCCTCTGTGTTCAGCTGCGCGAGGGGCACGAGACTCACGGAGGCAAAAGGTTAAAGGTCACGAGCTGCTGGCGGCCGTGTGATGTCATTTATTTCAAATTATTAATAATTAATGAATGAATAAATGTTCTTATGTAGAGCCACACGAGGGCTTAAAGCCACAAAAAAAAAAAAAAAAGAAAAAAAAAAAGACCAAGGACCAAAAGGGCACTCGGAGGCAAGGGGCAAAAGGGGCAGGTGCGGCGGAGCAGAGGCCGAGGTGAGAGGCGCGGAGGTCGGCCTGGGGTCGGCCTGGGGTCGGCCAGGGGTCGCAGCGCATGGGCCTCCGTTCCAGAGGTGAGAGGAGTCTGTAGCGCGCCCGGGCTCTCGGCGTGCGCGGCTCAGGTTGCTATGGTTACGTGAGCAGCAGATATGGGACAGTGATTTAACTTCTGCAGGACTCGTGCAGTGTCCCCTGCTGAGGCCAGCTGTGCTCCAAGAAGTGACTTTTTTATGCATTTAGCTGAAGCTACAAACTATTTAGATTTTTTTTTCTGTCTGTAAAACTACTTCTCAGTTGTTGTTTGTTTGTTTGTGCATAAAAGCAGTATTCAGTCTGTTAAAAAGGCTGAAGATACTTAAGTGAAGAGTTAAGTTTTTAAATGAAGTTGAAGTTATCAGTGTTCCCTCTGTAACATTGGCACTTGGTTTATCATTAAGTTAGTTATTTTTTGTGTTGCAAACTGTGATATTCTGATATTATTCTCTCAGGTTTAAACTAGTGGTGGGACTCGATTAAAAAAATTATCTAATTAATTACAGGCTTTGTAATTAATCGCGATTAATCACATTTTTATCAAATAGCAATATTTATACGTCAAAAATAAAATATAGGAGTTTATTTGTATGTTCTGGCATATTTTAACTTAAAACTAACACCGCCTTTCAAACAGGGCAGTAACCAGCGGCGCTCCTCTCTGTCCTCCTGTGTCCTCCTCGTGGACCTGTCCTCTGTCCTCCTGTGACCTCCTCGTGGACCTGTCCTCTGTCCTCCTGTGCTCCTCCTGTGACCTCCTCGTGGACCTGTCCTCTGTCCTCCTGTGACCTCCTCGTGGACCTGTCCTCTGTCCTCCTGTGCTCCTCCTGTGACCTCCTCGTGGACCTGTCCTCTGTCCTCCTGTGCTCCTCCTGTGACCTCCTCATGGACCTCATGGACCTGCGTAACTGCGTTATTTTTTTTACGCGTTAATTCTCTGTGATTAATTAATCATGATTAACGCGTTAAAGTCCCAGCCCTGGTTTAAACTGTGCAGTACTTTATTAAATAATTTGATAAGTTCCTGAAGCCAGACCAGTGGAGAACCACTGGTTTATTATTTTAAGGCTTAGTGGCATGCAATTAACACAGTTTGACTTTACACAGAAAACACGGTTCTTGGAGCTTGTTGGTATGAATGAAAAAATAAGTTTTAGGTATTCACCTTATTACGCCACGCCCACTTTTATTATTTGAGCACTTCTGCTTTGTTCTGGTTTGCTGGGGATTCCACAGTTCTAGCTTACAGAAAATGGATAAAATAACAACACTAACAGTTCATTAAGGAGCTCAAAAGGAAACGTAACAAGAGAAGGTGGCCTTAAATTATGTACAACGATATTTTTAATTATTTTGTTTTGTCACTTGGTGTTGACAGTTCGGCAATGAGGAAGTATAAAAGTACTGAAGCCTGCCTGTGTTTACACAGCGGTAAGGTCGGTCGTGTACAGTACACCAACAACACAAACACATCTTTCTCAAAGCCAACGTCAGCACAAGGCAGGCAGGACTTTGTGTTGGAAACATTCAGTGGATCAGAGTGGAAATGATGGGATGCTCCTGCATTGCCGGGCTGGGAAGGTCACGCCGCAGCAACACTGTGGAAGGTTGATCTGGACGAATAATGATGTTGATGTACTGACTTATAACTTATTTTCAATGCCCCGTCAGTGCACTCTTCTCAAAACTTTTGCACCTGCTTCTCATAATAAATCAAACAGTGACCGCAAAGCGACTGATTCAGTAAATCACCAGAGCAAAATCTGCGCCGGGCTCATTTATGTCCAGTGAGAGACGCTAAACTCAGCTGCGCTGGGTTTGCTCCACTTTTAGTGCGTCCTTTTCATTTAGTGTGCACACAAACCTTTAATAAATCTGGCCCTCAGTCTCTTACCAAAGTGTCAGAGCTCAGAGTAAACTGAGCATGGAGCTGTCTGACACAAAACCTCTGGCTTTACTCAGCGTCCTCTCTCTGTGCAGCCGGCTCAGTTGTTTTTGGGGTTTCCCAACAATCTTATTCACCATTGACACAATTTTATTTAGTTTATTCTTTGACCTGCAGGTCATGTGACTGTACCATGTAATAAGGTGAAAAGTTAAAACACTTTCAACAATAGATTTATAAACAACTTCTGTAATCTGGGCTGATGTTCTCTCTGTTGATCTGAAAGTTGAGTTGTGCATCCAAAATTGTGCCAGGTGTTTAAAACTACTGACAATCTGAACGCTCTTCTGAGTGTGACAGAGTAAATATTCATGTTGAGATCAGAGCTGGTGATGATAAGTTTCTTGTTTTTGGCTACATTCATTTAAAGCTGACGGGTGTTAAACCAGCTTTGAGGGCCTTGGTGTAACATCTCATCTCCTCCTCCATGATGTCAACCACAAAGACATTATCTTGCTGACTTGAGGCTGTGACACCTGAAAAAAGCAAAACTGTTGACTGCAGTTAGCTCATTAGCTTTCCTTTAGCTTTACGCTAACAAAACAAGACAGCAAAGCACGTAGCAAACAGTGTCACTGTCAGTGTCTGCCACTGCACTGAGGTTACTACAGAAAGAAATGGTAAAATTATTAATCAGTGCCTTCAACATGGGACTCAACATAAGCCCGAGCACAAACGGTGATTCATGCGAGTAAGTCGAATGTGCATGAACAATAGTAACCATAGTCAATAGTCACACCAGCAACGCTTTTAACACTCGGTATCAATGGTTACAACAGGGTCATTCTCACCCCAAATTCACACCGAAAACATCACGGGGCGTTGCAGCAGCAGATCGTTTTACGTGCGTCTTTTCAAAAGCGTCAGAGCTGCGTTTGGACGGCGCTGCGTCTGTGGATCTGCTTCTGTTTTACCAACTTCATTCCTATAATTGGTGGATATTCTTGCTTCTTCAGATGGTTAAGCAGAAATATTACAAACTGATTTATACCAGAGATACTGCGCAGAACCCTCAAGCTCCCAGGCCTCTGAGGACCCGAGCCTGGATGGATGAGGCGGCCGTGGAGGGCGAGAGAACATTTGTTTTTTTTTTTAAATAGGTCCTGTAGTTTAAAACTGAGCTGGAGTCAGGTCAGAGTTCTGTGGTAGAATCTGCTGCTGAAGAATCAAAAGTCAGATGTTTCGGAGAGGTTTATGGTTAATATGTCTGAGTACTGGGCTCATCCACATCAAACAAAAACTGGCACAAAGTTCAAAGTATTTTCTGTCAGTACAAATAAACTAAAGTGAAGTTATTTCTTCACTGTGGTCTCAAAAAGTGGTGACGTTATTGAAACACCCAGGCCTGATTGCTGTTAGCAGATTCTGCAGGATTATTATGGTGAGGCTGTGGACCCAGCGCTGACAAAAAATGCTCAGGTTCAATATTTGTAGATCTTCTGTTTGGATATTTTGTTTAAAAATTGAACCTCACCTTTGCTTTTATACAGGCCCCTGCTCCATCTGAGGTTGGACAGCATCAAATTCTAGAATATGAAAGCAACCTATGACGCTCTTCACCTGGACAGGTGTCTGAGGACATTTAGAGACGCTCTTCATCTGGACAGGTGTCTGAGGACATTTAGAGACGCTCTTCACCTGGACAGGTGTCTGAGGACATTTAGAGACACTCTTCACCTGGACAGGTGTCTGAGGACATTTAGAGACGCTCTTCACCTGGACAGGTGTCTGAGGACATTTAGAGACGCTCTTCACCTGGACAGGTGTCTGAGGACATTTAGAGACGCTCTTCACCTGGACAGGTGTCTGAGGACATTTAGAGACACTCTTCACCTGGACAGGTGTCTGAGGACATTTAGAGACGTTCTTCACCTGGACAGGTGTCTGAGGACATTTAGAGACACTCTTCACCTGGACAGGTGTCTGAGGACATTTAGAGACGTTCTTCACCTGGACAGGTGTCTGAGGACATTTAGAGACACTCTTCACCTGGACAGGTGTCTGTGGACATTTAGAGACGCTCTTCACCTGGACAGGTGTCTGTGGACATTTAGAGACGCTCTTCACCTGGACAGGTGTCTGAGGACATTTAGAGACACTCTTCACCTGGACAGGTGTCTGAGGACATTTAGAGACACTCTTCACCTGGACAGGTGTCGGAGGACATTTAGAGACGCTCTTCATCTGGACAGGTGTCTGAGGACATTTAGAGACACTCTTCACCTGGACAGGTGTCTGTGGACATTTAGAGACGCTCTTCACCTGGACAGGTGTCTGAGGACATTTAGAGACACTCTTCACCTGGACAGGTGTCTGAGGACATTTAGAGACGCTCTTCATCTGGACAGGTGTCTGAAGACATTTAGAGACGCTCTTCACCTGGACAGGTGTCTGAGGACATTTAGAGACACTCTTCACCTAGACAGGTGTCTGAGGACATTTAGAGACGCTCTTCATCTGGACAGGTGTCTGAAGACATTTAGAGACGCTCTTCACCTGGACAGGTGTCTGAGGACATTTAGAGACGCTCTTCATCTGGACAGGTGTCTGAGGACATTTAGAGACGCTCTTCACCTGGACAGGTGTCTGAAGACATTTAGAGACGCTCTTCACCTGGACAGGTGTCTGAGGACATTTAGAGACACTCTTCACCTAGACAGGTGTCTGAGGACATTTAGAGACGCTCTTCATCTGGACAGGTGTCTGAAGACATTTAGAGACGCTCTTCACCTGGACAGGTGTCTGAGGACATTTAGAGACACTCTTCACCTGGACAGGTGTCTGAGGACATTTAGAGACACTCTTCACCTAGACAGGTGTTTGAGGACATTTAGGAGACGCTCTTCATCTGGACAGGTGTCTGAGGACATTTAGAGACGCTCTTCACCTGGACAGGTGTCTGAAGACATTTAGAGACGCTCTTCACCTGGACAGGTGTCTGAGGACATTTAGAGACACTCTTCACCTGGACAGGTGTCTGAAGACATTTAGAGACGCTCTTCACCTGGACAGGTGTCTGAAGACATTTAGAGACGCTCTTCACCTGGACAGGTGTCTGAGGACATTTAGAGACACTCTTCACCTAGACAGGTGTCTGAGGACATTTAGAGACGCTCTTCATCTGGACAGGTGTCTGAAGACATTTAGAGACGCTCTTCACCTGGACAGGTGTCTGAGGACATTTAGAGACACTCTTCACCTGGACAGGTGTCTGAGGACATTTAGAGACACTCTTCACCTAGACAGGTGTTTGAGGACATTTAGGAGACGCTCTTCATCTGGACAGGTGTCTGAGGACATTTAGAGACGCTCTTCACCTGGACAGGTGTCTGAAGACATTTAGAGACGCTCTTCACCTGGACAGGTGTCTGAGGACATTTAGAGACACTCTTCACCTGGACAGGTGTCTGAAGACATTTAGAGACGCTCTTCACCTGGACAGGTGTCTGAGGACATTTAGAGACGCTCTTCACCTGGACAGGTGTCTGAGGACATTTAGAGACGCTCTTCATCTGGACAGGTGTCTGAAGACATTTAGAGACGCTCTTCACCTGGACAGGTGTCTGAAGACATTTAGAGACGCTCTTCATCTGGACAGGTGTCTGAAGACATTTAGAGACACTCTTCACCTGGACAGGTGTCTGAGGACATTTAGAGACGCTCTTCACCTGGACAGGTGTCTGAGGACATTTAGAGACGCTCTTCACCTGGACAGGTGTTTGAGGACATTTAGAATCGAACTTGACCTTACAGAGAAGCAGGAGGAGAGCTAACCACTCTGCCACTGTGCACCCCTAGATTAAACCAAAAAAATAAAATCACATACTTAACAAGTAAGGAGGCCGTTTTTTTTTTTGACAGGTGCGTTTATTGTAAATCTGTAACAGTAACATGAGAATGGAGCGCATGCCTCAGAGCTCAGTGTTTCAGTTTAAGCCAGTTTCCTTTCGAGGTAATGCAAGAAATAAATTAAGACTCAAGTGATTAATGCTAAAATCCCTTCAACAGATATATTATTTAAAAGTTAGTTATACTTTTCCCTTAAAATATATTCTTCTTCTAAACCCACAGGCCTCAAACTGACCCTTAATAATCTTCATTCAGAGCTTCTACAGGCAACTGTCAGCTTTGGTAAACATCCCAGGCTTCGTTAAGGAAAAGGCACCGATCCCAAAAGAATCCAAAGCGAAGGTAACAGTCCCAGACTCTCCCACGTCCCAGACCACGACTTCTGCTGCTCATGTGGTCCTCTGTGCTGCCTGCCTCCTTACAGGCTCCGGATTCTCACTGCTTCTCGAGAGTTAGCCAAGTCAGCTGAGGTTTGATTATTTTGTTATAGACTAGTGGTTCTCAAACTGTGGTACGGGTCCTACGGCGGTAGTTTAGACCTTTACAGACATGAACTAAAAGCTATGTGACTCCTTGATTAAAAGTGAATATTTCAGTTTTCTCTCAAGTGTCAATGCTTCATCAAATGCTTAAAATGTAAACTGAACATTGATTTTACTAAATATATCGTAAAACTGATCGCCACCACAATATTTCTCTAAAAAATTGCAGTTAGATATTTTTTCTAAATTGTTCAGCCCTGGTTTAGTTTGATTTAGAGCCAGTTTTATTCCTGTTTTAGTCCTGCTCTGGTTGGGGGATAAATTGGAGTTGTAGACCACACGCTTAGTCCAGGTTCAGGCACACTTTGGGCCTGGTTATCTGCTGGTTTTGTCACAACTTAGTCCTGGCTTTAGTCCTGTTTTAGTCCTAGATTAGTTCTGGTGTAGTCCTGGTTTAGACCTTGCTTAGACCTGATTTAGTCCCTGTTTTGTCCTCTATAATCCTCATTCTAGACCATTAAAGAAGGTACTTTTCTGAGGTGGTATTTGGTGCTAGACGTCTTTTTCTAGTTTATTTTTTCTCTGCAGTACCACAAGTGTCCACGAGGGGGAGTAGGGAGCCGTAAAGTATGCAGTTTATTTCGCAGATCTATGAGTTTCTACATCTCGTCGGCGTGAGCAGGTTTGGCCGAGTCTCGTTTTTTATCCTCAGCCTTTTCCCGCAGCTGGAGAAGCGTGTTCTGCCCGGCGACAGGGGCGGGGCTGTGTTCTGATTGGTTCCCCTGTAACACCGGCGGTTCAGCGCTCAGTTCTGATTGGGTGACGACAGCCGCAGCAGAAGTGTCCTCGGCTTCTGATTGGCTGAGGTCGGAGCGCTCAGAGTCCGACGGGAGATTTAACGCGGCGTCCTCATTGGCTGGAGGCTGCGAGGAGGCGGAGTCTGTCAGGATGTTTCTGGAGATAACTGGAAAACAAAAATGGGAAAAATTTGTCTTTACGGTTTGACAATTTAGTCATAGTTTTAGTCAACGCATTAGAACAATAAGATGCTTTAGAAACTGGACATTGAACTGATTTACGTGCACCTTTCCACCACATTCTAACTTTTTGGCATCGTCCGGTATTTCCGACGGTATTTCCACTAGCACAGCGGTTCCCAAACTTTTTAGAGTCCCGTACCCTTTCGGACATTTGACCCCCAGCCAACTACTCCCTACTTTCACGCACTTTAAAAACGTGTCTGTAAACGCAGCATACAGCAAATCAGATCTCCTCCAGTGAATGATTTCTCACCAAAATGAACTATTTATTATTAAAATACCAGCATTTTCAGTGAGCAACACCATTTCCCTCTTAAAAAGAAAGAAATCCACCAAACATTTCGCCTGCAGAATGAACATTAATTAGCTGAACTAGAGCGTATGTGTATTTTTTGACAGTGTGAAACGGCATATTTATATTCCACTTTGAAAATCATGTTTTTTTTCACGTACCCCCTTAGGGATAGGTAACACTTGGCCCTCAGTCAGATAAAGTTGGCCCTCATCAACTTTTAAGCTGAGATCCACTTTTATTAATTGCTTTTTCTTGACAGTATTCAACCTCATGGTGTTGTCAGTAAATGAGGCGCTGTAAGCATACAGCTCTCTGTCATGGTTTCATGGTTTTAGTTGCCTCCAACCCAGACGTGTCCAAAGTGCGGCCCGGGGGCCATTTGTGGCACAAGTTGAGATTTCATATGGCCCTCAGCTTCTATGACAAAATGTATTACTAATGGCCTGACAGTGTTTCTGTAGCTGGGCTTGTACGTTTGTGCATTGTGCCTTCTGAGTTGTTGATCAGAAATGAATTGCAGTTATGTATGCAACAATTTGTATAAAAGCCCAGTGCAAGTTTTGTATGTTTTGGTATTAGAAATTCTGTCTCATTACTCGCTGTAAGTGTTAAAATCAGACTGACAAAAATATAGATCACCTAGAGGATGTTTTTTTTATGTTCAAATGTTACTTTGTTGGGAAATTATAAGTACATGGCTTTTGAAAACAAAATACCGTCTGCGCGTTTCGTTCCTAGTGTAGCAAACATCAGGACGGACTGTCGGCCCTTGGACTTTTGCACATCTTCAAATCTGGCTCTCTTTGGAAAAAGTTTGGATGCCCCACTCTAACCAATAAATAACAAGCATTCTGTCATGTGACCTCCTTCTGTCATGGTTACCTTTGCCTCGATCCAAAAAGTATCCAATGTTTATCTGATTTGTTGAGTAAAAATGTAGCAAAATAGGGGGAGGTGCGGTTGGGGGAGGATTTGTATTTATTTATTTTCAAGGTGTTTATTTATTCATCTATATATTTTGTATACATAACTGAATATGTTAATATATGTTCATTTAAAGGGGGGTGCACGATGGCAGAGCGGTTAGCTTGACTCTAAATGTCCCCTAGTGGATGAATGTGAGAGTGAATGTTTGTCTGTTTGTGTTTGTCTCTGTGTCAGCCCTGAGACAAGCTGGCCCCTGTCCAGGCTGGGCCCCGCCTACGGCCCAAACGGGATTCCAACGGGAATAAGTGGTAGAAAATGAATGAATGAATGTTCATTTAAAGCTGCCAAGGAACCATGACAGGGAACTGTATGTTCATTCTTGTGGTCCAAATGTTATTATATCCGACTGCATCTTGGCGACCCCTGCTCTATGTCTTTCTGCGTACCCCTGGGGGTACCTGTACCACAGTTTGGGAACCACTGCACTAACACACACTAATGGGCTCGACACACGGGAGGCGACAAACGACAGAAGAAAATTGCGGGTCTCCCACAGAATTAATTGGCTGTGAAATTGAAGAGAATTACAGGTTTTAAAGTGGGGAAAGAAAATTACAAATATAAACTCTTACATCAAGATTTTGTTCAAACTGAATGAAGTAGACTTTTCGTATGAATCTGTTCTCCTCCGTGTTGATCTCAGTCTCTGAGCGTCCTGTCCGCTCATTGGTCCGTCGATTAAACTCCCGCCGATTGGTTCTCGTCAGGCAATGGCGATGAAAAATGTTGAACATTTTTCAACTTTCTTGGATCACGTCGCAAGCCAGCGTGTGCACAAAGACATGCACGAGCGCGACATTTCACGAGCGTCGCTTCACAGGAGGGAGACTCACGAGCATCGCCTCATCGTCGCCTCCTGTGTGTCGAGCCTTTAAAGACGGTACCTTTTTTCCAGTTTGTGAGTAAAAGGGAGTGTTCTACTGGAAGCCTGACATGGGTTAGCGCCGTATCTGGCACTTTTTAATACACTGCACATGACATTTTATGCACACATATGTTTTTTCTAAGTTCCAACGCGTTTATTTAAAATTGCCTCCGTGGTCTTTTGATTTGTTTGGACAACGTTATGGACAAATAGCTGCTACATTTTGTTCAGAGAAACTATATAAAAAAGAGTCGTACCTCCCGTGGGTCTGTAGTCGTCTCCTGCAGCCGAGCGTCGGATGAACGGACTGAAACTCGGCAAAATGATCAAACCCAGAGACACGATAATGATCTGAGGAGAGAAACATTTACAGACGTTATTCAAGTTTTTAGCTGGAGGACGCACAGTGCTTTGACCCCTGACCAGCAGGGGGCAGTACCAGTAAACAGGTGCTGGTCTGGGCTCCTTTGGTGGCTGTTCGTTTGATCAGAGACTGGAGCTGACGGAGCTGGGACAACAGGGATCTGACCGGGACAAAAAATATTTCACAAGAAGAGTTTGGATCATATTAATAAAGGAAGAATATTAATGTTTACATGTTGTGCTTCTCCAGCTGCTCCACCGTTCGCTGCAGCTCCTTGTTCTGTGCTGAACACGCCGCTGCCCTGGGAATAAACGAGCGCAGACAGATGTTCATTATTACCATCAAACCAAATCTGAACTTTACAGGCGTTAGGGAATAAAATGCAGTGTTTTTCACCGTTCCCTTTGCATGACAGTGATTCTCAAACCTTTCAGACCAACCATCTTTAACAACATGAGCATAAACCAGGGCTAACACAAGGAATACCATAGGGATTCAAAGAAAAATGAATTTCTAAATAAGGACAAAACAGGAACCATTTCTCTCTAAAACATTATTCGAATATTAATGATATTATATTTCGTTACTTTTTTTGTATAATAGTTTCAAATCGAAATTATTTAAAATTTTCTTTGTAGTAAAATTCTGTTTTATCTTTGTAGTTTATTTTTTATGTTTATTTTTAAGTTTATTTTGAATATAAAATATACAGTTAAATAAGCAAATGTTACAGATTCCTATTACATAAGGCAAGGAGAATTTTTATTTTATTGTTTTATTTTTATGTGAAATTTGAGTTTAAAAGAAAAAAACTCAGGAGAATTAGTATCTACAATAGTACCGTATTTTCCGCACTATAAGGCGCACCTAAAAGCGTTTAATTTTCTCAAAAACCGACAGTGCGCCTTATAATCCGATGCGCCTTATATATGGATCAATGTTGGTTAATTATGGCTACCGTATTCAGGGGGCGTCGCCGAAGTGACAGCGGTAAAAACGATAAAGGGGAATTCCAGTCCCAGCTGTTCATGTGAGCCATAGGCGTGTTTATGGATCCTGCCGCAAAAGAACAAGGAGGCGCGGCCTTTGCTCCATCTCAGTAGAAGAGTTGCAACATTGAGGGGACAGAAAACTGAGCGCTCGAACGCTGTTCATGTAGCTTTGAACTGCGACAAATGGAGTTGGAAATACATTGTTTTCAATGAGGGCGGTGCAAATAAGAGCTACCTGTACGTACGGTACCGTATTGTGAATGCACTAACTTGTTTTGGGAGTGAACGGAGTTGTAAGAACGTTTGTATTCTATTAATAAAGTTTGACTGACTGACTTATCTGACTGTTTTATTGACATTCCCTTTAGCGCAGCGCCATCTAGTGGATGCGCCTTATAATGCGGTGCGCCCTATATATGAAAACAGTTTTAAAATAGGCCATTCATTGAAGGTGCGCCTTATAATCCGATGCGCCTTAGTGCGGAAAATACGGTATATACTAATGTTATATTGAGGAATCATCAGGGGTACTCATGGTCCACTGTGCAGAAGTTCACCTGCTCTCCAGTCCGTCGATGTACTCCTTCCTCCTCCGCCGGCTGTCCTGAGCCGACTGTTTGTTCCGGATCTTCCGACGAACTTTCTTCAGGATGCGCTCTTCAGCCTGAGGTTAAACAAGAACATGATTTTTTTTGATAAAAGCACTAACACTTTTCCAGTGTTGTGTAAATAAACTGACTGCTGTTAGAACGTCTTCAGGTTATTCTTCTGATATTTTACTTATTTACTGCTGCTTTTTGTGAGCTTATGTCACACTAAATGGCAAAGCCAAAGCGTACGCATGAAACGTCCAATAATGACCTGTGTTAGTAGCGTATGCAGTGTGTGCAGTAGTGTAACTTGGGAATAAGGGGCCCCAGTTTTAAGAATGGGCACCAAAGATTTGAAGTACATTAATCTCAGGCATTTGATGTGTAATCTATAATAATTTAATATCATAGCAATCAGTTGTTTTTATTGTAAAAACAGGCGGCATTGTTTAATTCAGATAAAATTTAGTTTTTGACGACTTTTTCTTTTTACATTTTTGTTTTTAATAATTTTATAGATTTAAAAAAAAGGCATATTTAAAGGTAAGTTATATAATGTAATAAGTAAATCTAAATGTAAATTTATGGTAAAAACTTGTCAAACAGAGTCATGTGCTGTTTATTATGAATAATTCAAACCCAGGCGTGACAGGAGCTCGTATGGGCCCCTGAACCTCCTGGGCCCCTGAACCTCCTGGGCCTGGCAGAGTGTGTGCTGACCTTGGTGAGGGGCATGTTGCTGGGCAGAGTCACTCCCTCCTGGTTTAGTAACTTCTGCTCCTCCTCCGTCAGCTGCAGGTCTGGGGACAGCTGTTTGGAAAAAAAAACAAGATCATTTGAGCACAGCAGGCTGCAGAACTCTTAAACACAACTCCAAAGTTTTTATAAAGTCTCTGTTTTCTCACCGGATCTGTGTGGTTTGGAGATTCTGAGGTCAAACTTCCATCGGGACGAGGACCCAGCGGCAGCTCGTTCACCACACAGGAGTCTGAGAACAGGAGCTGGGACCAGTCCTCTGCAGAAACAAAGACAAGACACTGATACTATGAACAGGTGAACGGTGGAGTTTTGGTGACATCTGGTGGTGGAAAAGCAGACTGCAGGTCCTCAACCTGCTGTTTAGACGTGATGGACCTAGAGTATTCTTCAAAAAATAGAAACAAAATACATTTTTAAAGTTTTCAGAAGAATTGTGTCTGCATCTACTTTGTCAGGGTTTCTGCAGGCGAAGTCTAATTTAATGCTTTTAATGCCATTTTTAATGCCACAAACACAATCGCAGCAGCTTTAATTGTCAAAATTTATTTGCAAGTATTGTAAAATACAGTTCATAAAGCACCAAAAACGCTGAAAGTCAAACATCTGATGTTTGGGTAAAGTGATCCCACTGCAAGTAAACTCATTCTGCCATCTATCACTATTGTAAGCTACGAAAACGGTAAATTATACATAAATAATGACTTTTAATGCCATTTAAGGTCTTAATTTTCACAAAATAATTTTGCTATAAACAGCTAATCTAGACAAGTTCCCAGCTCGTCATTGCCGCAAAGAAAAGCACAAACTTTGATGGACTTTGTTACGACCCTGGCTCAAGGGGTCGCAACCAAGGAGGACACACCAGACAAAAAAAATAAAGTTTAACAAAATAATATTTATTTAACCAATTAAATATGACCAAACCAAATTGGACTGAATTAAGTTTACTATGAAATAAGAATTAAAGTGCCAAATTAGAACAAGAAGTATAATACAATATGAAGCGTGAAAGCAGTATCAGTAGTGTCGTGGTGTTGAAGGTGATGGTGAATGAGTGTGCCATGTTAGTGCAAAACTAAGTAAAATGTCTAATGAAGCATATCTATACTAAGTAGCAAAAATAGTTCACCAAGCTATACCATAACTCACACTAAACCAAACCAAAAACAGAGCGGGCGGTGCCAGCGGCCGTGGTCTGTGGCCGACCTCGTACCCTGACCTGGACATCCTGGGGCCCACAGGTGTGCCAGGCCAGATATACTACCATGAATGGCCACTAGGGGGCATCACAACTTCTACTCAAAGACCTCCAATGTGACAGGGACAACGAGGTACTGTTTGTGTTTGTAATAACTGTGTAATGCCTGTTAAGTCCGTGTCAGTGCTAATTGTGTTCGTGTTCTGTAGCTCTCAGTGTTGCTTCTCTCACCGAGTTCTATGGCGATGACGTTGTGTCGGCTGCTGCCTGCGCCGCTGCCGACGTCGTACACCACCTGGTACACGGTGGGTTGGTTCTGCTCCTGGTTCAGGTCTAGGTTCTGGTTCTGAGTGGTCAGACCCTCTGGAGGCGGGGTTTCCTCTGAGATCCCACTGTCGCTCTCGGAGGAAGCGTCTGGGGCGGATCTGGAGGGAAACACCTCGTTCGGGTCGACTCCGTAAAGAATGTCCTCCGTCTCACTGTCGTTCAGCGCCTGAGGACCGAGAACAGACCCGATACTCTTGAATAAACGGGTCTGGCATCGTATCAGGTCACAACCAGAGCCACTCTCGAGTCCTCAGTGTTCAAGTCCAAGTCCAAGTCATTAAAGTAAAGTTCGAGTCAAGCCTGAGTCACCTAAAGAAACTTCCAAGTCAAGTCCAAGTCGAGTCCTTATCACCGAGTCCAGAACCGCAAGCCCAGAGTAGAGGTCGAGCAACATGGGTTTTTCTATGGCTGTTTCAGAGCAGCCAATGGCAGATTAATTTTATGAAAGGAATTAATTTGATATTGCCATTTGTTTTAGAAATGCTTACTAAAATGGAAACAAAACAAATGTGTTTGAATGTGACAGTGAGAACAGTTAAAGTTGAGTTTTTTGGGGAAAACCATGAAGTTCATCTCAGTCAGATTCTGCAGGTAGAGCTTGGGGAGAGCAACAATCTGCTTTTAGATATTTTTGTTCTACGAGGTTCTGCTCCCGAAGAAATGAGCAAAATCTTTTTATTGCTGTTTTGAGCTTTTCAAGCCAAGATAAGTGATTTTGGATGGTCCCTATGAACTGCAGAAAAAAATCATGCATAAAAGTGCAAGAACTGGCCAATTGTCTAAAAAAATGCAAAAATCTGCCCGATATATCAGCCAACGGAAATACAGGGTGTCAATAACGTCTTTTTACAATAAGCAATAAGCAGATAAACTATGTGGAATATATTACAAAATGAGGAGTAGATATTGAAGTTTTTTGCCTCTTTTAATCCACCTCTGTATGGGCAGCATTAGTTGCCAGGTCCTGGATTTGTTGCCATGTTCTCTGTAGCAGAGCCTCATCAGTGGTGATCCCACAGCACACATTCACCTCTGGACTCTCAGTGAAGTTCCTGAGTCACATGGAGCTGTTCTGATCCCAGATTCTCACATTCTGTGTTCAGTTTCCCTCAAACTCATCTCTAAAACAAACTCGGGCGAGGAACGTTTCCTCCTCAGGAACTGTTTCCAGAGTTAGCTGCAAACTCTTTTGGTCTTGGTTTATCGTTTGGCTCGAGTGCAGGCTGTAAGAGTTGAACTTTGTAAACTTCTTGTGTGGGACTTTGTGCACTGTTGAACGTGGAGCTGTAACTCTCTGCAGCAGGACGGATGTGACTAAAAACTTTGATAACCACTGAGTACATACAACAAATCTATTAAGATATCTCATTAATCGCCTTTGTAATTTTTATTTATTTATTTTTTTTTATTGTCAAGAGACTTTAGGGACACCCTGTATAAGAGTTTGAATTTTTTTATAAGAGAGTGTGAGAAAGGAAAAACAGACTAAATATGGAGCCGTTTTATGTCATTTATCACATCACATGACTTGGCTTCCACTGCATAACTTGAAATGTGCCATTTTACTTTTATTTTATTGTATTGAACTGTTGTTATTCTCGTAATTTTTGTTCCTTGTTCATTTATGTGGAAACAATAAAAATCAATAAAACTTTAATGAAAAGAGTGTGAGAAAGGAACCCTTAAAACACAAATAAAATAAATGATTCGAAGGCAGTCAATATTGTAACTTTGTAGAACAAAACCCAAAGAACACCCAAAGAAAGGGTGTAAAAATAGTTTTCTATGAACAGATCTGGAATAAGTCAAGACTAATTAATAACTGTGTTCTGTGCCCCTGACTGTGCCGAGGATGATGATGGTGGTGCTGTGAAATTTATTTGTGTCTTACAGAGTCGGGGTCTCGTGCCCACTCCTGGAGGGGCTGCTCCGGTGCAGTGATGATGAGTTCGGAGGAGCAGACGGGAGCGTTCAGGGGCCATCCTTCAGTCATGGTCTGTACCTCAGTCTCAGAGTTAGAGCCGAGGAACAGGACTCCGCTTTCTGCATCCATCTCCTGAGCACAGCACACAAGATACAGTTAGTGACCAAAAAAACTCCAACTACAGCTGCCTCAGAGGGTCAGAACTCAAACTACAGCAGCCTCAGAGGGTCAGAACTACAACTACAGCGGCCTCAGAGGGTCAGAACTACAACTACAGCGGCCTCAGAGGGTCAGAACTACAACTACAGCGGCCTCAGAGGGTCAGAACTACAACTACAGCGGCCTCAGAGAGTCAGAACTACAACTACAGCGGCCTCAGAGGGTCAGAACTTCAACTACAGCGGCCTCAGAGGGTCAGAACTACAACTACAGCTGCCTCAGAGAGTCAGAACTACAACTACAGCGGCCTCAGAGGGTCAGAACTACAACTACAGCGGCCTCAGAGAGTCAGAACTACAACTACAGCTGCCTCAGAGGGTCAGAACTCCAACTACAGCGGCCTCAGAGGGTCAGAACTCCAACTACAGCTGCCTCAGAGGGTCAGAACTCCAACTACAGCGGCCTCAGAGAGTCAGAACTCCAACTACAGCGGCCTCAGAGGGTCAGAACTCCAACTACAGCTGCCTCAGAGGGTCAGAACTACAACTACAGCGGCCTCAGAGAGTCAGAACTACAACTACAGCGGCCTCAGACGGTCAGAACTCAAACTACAGCGGCCTCAGAGGGTCAGAACTACAACTACAGCGGCCTCAGAGAGTCAGAACTCCAACTACAGCTGCCTCAGAGGGTCAGAACTACAACTACAGCGGCCTCAGACGGTCAGAACTCAAACTACAGCGGCCTCAGAGCGTCAGAACTACAACTACAGCGGCCTCAGAGGGTCAGAACTACAACTACAGCTGCCTCAGAGAGTCAGAACTACAACTACAGCGGCCTCAGAGGGTCAGAACTCCAACTACAGCGGCCTCAGAGGGTCAGAACTCCAACTACAGCTGCCTCAGAGGGTCAGAACTACAACTACAGCTGCCTCAGAGGGTCAGAACTACAACTACAGCGGCCTCAGAGGGTCAGAACTACAACTACAGCGGCCTCAGAGGGTCAGAACTACAACTACAGCTGCCTCAGAGAGTCAGAACTCCAACTACAGCGGCCTCAGAGGGTCAGAACTCCAACTACAGCGGCCTCAGAGGGTCAGAACTCCAACTACAGCTGCCTCAGAGGGTCAGAACTACAACTACAGCGGCCTCAGAGAGTCAGAACTCCAACTACAGCGGCCTCAGAGGGTCAGAACTACAACTACAGCGGCCTCAGAGGGTCAGAACTCCAACTACAGCTGCCTCAGAGGGTCAGAACTACAACTACAGCGGCCTCAGAGGGTCAGAACTACAACTACAGCGGCCTCAGAGGGTCAGAACTACAACTACAGCGGCCTCAGAGGGTCAGAACTCCAACTACAGCTGCCTCAGAGGGTCAGAACTACAACTACAGCGGCCTCAGAGGGTCAGAACTACAACTACAGCGGCCTCAGAGGGTCAGAACTACAACTACAGCGGCCTCAGAGGGTCAGAACTACAACTACAGCGGCCTCAGAGGGTCAGAACTACAACTACAGCTGCCTCAGAGGGTCAGAACTACAACTCCTCATTTTGTCCTTGTGTAGGTCTGATTTAGCCAAGCCATTTTATTTGTATAGCATAAAAACAACATGCATTGCGCCAAAGTTTTACAGCAAAGAGGGAAAAAAACAACAACATTTAAAAACAAGTTCACACAAAATAATGATTAATAAGTTATAAAGGATTAAAAATATATAAAACAAAAATGAAAGTGATAAAAAATCTTCCAAATTAAAAAAAAAAAACACAAAACAAAAGGTAAAAAACTAGCTCCTAAAATCAGCCTAAATAAAAGCCAGATTATAAAGGTGAGTTTTAACTAGGGCTGTAACGATGCACTGAAGTCACGATTCGATTCACGATATGTTCACGGTTATGATTTTTTACTATTTTTATTTGCAGATTTAGTTGCAGAATAATTATGACCACAGTGATTTTTTTACAGAGCCTATTTGTGTCTCCTTATCAAATTTAAATTGTTGTACATTTCTCATTAACAGAAATTTAATTTAAAAAGTAGATATTAAAACAGGGACATGTACAAATAACAAAAATATATTAAATAATTTGTTAGCCACTTTTATTAACACATTTCTACTCTCCTTCATAAACAGATAGATAAGTTTATTGTCACATGCACAAAAAAGTACAGCGAAATTTAGTTTGGAGCAAGTCTCCGGGGCCGCAGCCACAGCTCTCCAGAAAGTTAAATACAGTTTGCAAAGGCACACAAACACAAACACAACAGTAAGATAACATAACAACACACAGTACACGTGGTCACGGGATGGAATTTTCGTTTGGACTTGGGTGAGGGAGAGGGGGAAAAAAAGGAGAAGAAGAGCAGACGGATGGAGGGGGGCTGGGATGGGGAGGGGGCTGGGATGGAGGGGGGCTGGGATGGGGAGGGGCTGGGATGGAGAGGGGCTGGGATGGGGAGGGGGCTGGGATGGAGAGGGGCTGGGATGGGGAGGGGTGTGTATGATGCAGTAAGAGTCTGAGCTTATGTTTTGAGAAATTGGAGCCACGACTCAGATGTTTACAAGTTCAGTTCTGTGGCTTGTCCTTGAAGGAGATCTGGCAGTGCACAGGGAGAGAGAAGAAGACCCAGCTGTGAGTGACCTCCCGAACCCAGGGAGGAGATGCAGGGAGAAGGTGAGGGTGTCCCGGGACAGTCCTCAGTCTGGGCTGAGACGTCCCGGGACAGTCCTCAGTCTGGGCTGAGACGTCCCGGGACAGTCCTCAGTCTGGGCTGAGACGTCCCGGGACAGTCCTCAGTCTGGGCTGAGACGTCCCGGGACAGTCCTCAGTCTGGGCTGAGACGTCCCGGGACAGTCCTCAGTCTGGGCTGAGACGTCCCGGGACAGTCCTCAGTCTGGGCTGAGACGTCCCGGGACAGTCCTCAGTCTGTGCCACTCTCTGATGTAATACTTTCAGTCGCTCACATCCCTGAAGCAGCCTTTAATTTCCACAGACAGCGCTGGGTGAATTTGCTGGCAGCTGTCTTACAAATCTTCCGATAGGTCAGGGCAGTCCCAGGGCCAAATAGGAACCCTGCTATCAAAAATTCCAAATATGAATACATCCACATCCTCCACTGACTGGACTTCCAGGCACACGACTTGCCAGCTGTTCCAGGCGTCACGCGCAGGACGCCTGGACCAGGAGCACAGCAAAGCAGGGGGTCAAAAAGAAAAGTCTGAGAAGACAAAAACAGGAGCAAGCACTAGACAGAGCGGGAGCAGTAAGAAAACACGTCTGCACACAGGAAGTAGAGACACCACAGAGAAGCAGCTTATCATAAATCCACACCTCAGTGATACACAATGGGCCTAATATAAGTCAAATATCAGTGAGGAAAGACTCATCCTCAGTAAAGACTCTGATCTCCATGGAAACGCTCCGGCGGACGGGCCACTGAAACTTCAGATAAACTTTAGCTGTTGTTAGCCACTTAGCTTTCCTTTAGCTCACTGCTAACAACAAGCTACTTTATGAACGGAGCGAACAGGTGCAGCCTAAATAAAACCTTCAGATGTGTGTTTCTTGCCGTTCGTCCTGGGCTTGTTGTTGTTGTTGTTGTTTTTCCCTGTGCGCTGTGTGTGCACTCCTCCGTCTGTGCAAGAGGTGAGGGAGCGCTCTTCCAGCCGCTTCGAGTAATGAAGCAGTTGTGCAGTCTTTTCACGTTCCCAGCACGTCGGGCTAATGATTTTACGAGTCCTGTAAACTAAAACTTGATATAAATTCATGTTTTTCTTCTGTAAAATGGTCAGGTAATGATGTCTAGCGCCAAACATGTGAGCCAGATTACTACCATTAAACTCTGGTGGCCTGCACACTGTTTTAAAGGGACATCGCGATTGATTTTTTTCTGCACCGATTCAAAATTTCTTTCTTATGCATTGATTTTTAGCCGATTTATGAAGAATCGTTACATCCCTAGTTTTAAGCAAAGATTTAAAATTATTATTATTATTATCTATGGAGGAGCTGGTTTTGATGTGGACTGGGAGTTCGTTCCTCAGTTTGGGGGTGACGTCAGAAAACACCCGGTCTCTCTTTGTTTTAGGGCGAGTTGAGGGAACTGATGGAAAGTGTTGGGAGGAGGACCTGAGCGAGCGCGGGACACCTGTGGGGATAAAAGATCTGAGATACGTAAGGAGGGGCAGTACCAGAAAGTGCTTTAAAAACAAACAAACTTTTGAAATTGATTCTAAATTTTACTGTCAGCCAGTGGAGTTGTTTTAAAATTGTTGAGGTGTTCTCGCTTTTTTGTCCCAGTTAAGAATCTGGCTGCGGGGTTTGGTACTAACTGTAATTTAGCCAGAACTGAGTGTGGAAGTCCTGCAGATAATAAATTACAATAATCTAACAATAATCTAATCTGTTGGATAAAACTGGCTTTAGTCTGGCAGAAAGTTGTTTATCATCCAGCATTTTTGCCCCGCCACACAGTTCTGAGAGGCAGACAGAGAGCTGCTGTCCTGGGGAGAGATTGGCAGATAGAGCCGCGTGTCATCTGCGTACAGGTGCAGTGGACCTTGTACTTTTTAAAAAGTGTACCGAGGCAGACTGTATGTACAGATATACTGTATAAATATAAAATTTACGGTAATAGGGACCTGATACTCCCAAAACAACATGTTGGATAACAAATGGAAGGACTTACACCCTGGTTCTAGGCTACAGTGTTCTTGTTTTTTTTCTTTTTACTTTATTGTATTTGGTTTTTTTTCTCGGTACTTTTGAATACATGCATAAAGGATCCTGCACATCATTCATATAAGGGTCTTGATTTTTATTTGTGAATGATTATCTGTACCCTGTTATCACAATACCTTAAATATTTTGAGAAATACAATAAAAAATAAATTACAAAAAAAAAAAGTGTACTGAGGGGCAGCATATACAGGGAAAATAGCAAAGGTGCTACAACTGAACCCTGAGGTATGCCACGAGTGATGGACAGGAGAGGAAATGTTGTTTGTTTTAACTGAGAAAGTTCTGCCATTTAAGTAAGACTCAAACCATTTTAGGACTAAACCATCAAAACCAACCAAACACTGCAGACGCTTTAAAAGGATTTGATGGTCCACAGTGTCACACGCTGCACTGAGATCAAGTAAAACAAGGATTGCAGAGTTAGGAGAATATCGTTCATCACTCTCAGCAGTGCAGATTCTGTGCTGTGGTTAGGGCAAAATCCTAACTGATATTTATCTAGAAGTTGAAATTGGCTGATGTAGCTTGAGACCTGTAAAAATACAATGTTCTCTAAGACCTTGGAGATGAAGGACAGTTTTGAGATGGGTCAATATTTTGATAATTCATCAGAGTGCAGGGTGGGTTTTTTGAGTAAAGGCTGTACAGTTGCATGTTTAAAACAGTCAGGAACAAACCCATCTGACAGTGAGGAGTTTATAACGGCTAGAACTGTAGGAGCAACAGTAGTAAAAATTTCTTTAAAAAGCAGCGATGGTAAAATGTCAAAATGGCAACTTGTGGTTCTCAAGTGCGCAACCACCTCGGCAAAAAGAGTGAGTGTTACTGGTTCAGAGTGAGTGAGCCCATTAACTGTGGTCGGTTTCCTGACAGGAAGAGGATTTGAAGGTAAAATTTGAGCTCTAATATTGGAGTTTTTATTAATAACGAAGTCTTTAAATGTTTTAACAGGTTTCTGTTGTGTTTGTGAACGCAGAAGGCACAGCTGGAGGATGTAAAAGAGCATTAATGGTTTGGAACAAGACTTTGGGTTTTTGAGCATTGGTTTCAATTAGGTTTGCATTGTTTTCAACCTTATTTATTTTTATTTATTTGACCTTTATCTAACCAGGAAAGTCCCACTGAGATTCAGAATCTCATTTACAGGGGAGTCCTGGCCCCATGTACATGTTTTTAGTGGTAGGGGAAACCTACGCAGACACAGGGAGAACATGCAAACTCCACACAGAAATGCCCCACCCGGCCCGGGAATCGAACCCGGGACCTTCTTGCTGTGAGGCACGAGTGCTAACCACTATGCCACCGTGCCACCCAACCTTGGCGGCTTTAACTCCACAATTGTTGTTGTGGTATTTTTGTACTAATCTGTTATTGTAGATTTCTATATCGTGTAATTCATGTTTGTGGATGACTGTTGTTTTGTATTGTATTGTTGTAATTACGTCATTGCTGCCCTCTTGGCCAGGTCACTCTTGAAAAAGAGGTTTTTAATCTCAATGAGTTTTTTTACCTGGTTAAATAAAGGAATAATAATAATAAAAAACTGCTTGCTGGTAAGATTTAAGGGATTCTCTAAAAAGCGTATCTGAAATATGCAGTTTGTCTTTTTTCCATGTTCTTTCTGGCCCTCTGCAGACCTGTCTCAGAGAACGGGTGGCGTCATTTAGCCGGGGGTTGGTCTAAAAACCTTGTCTTTTTTTAAGCTTTAGATGTGCTACATGGTCTAGAATCTCAGGGCCTGTTTACACAACAACACTGGCCAGGAAAACGCAACAGTCCTGCCGCCTGCGATTTGCATTTACACGACAATGCTTGTTTCGCCTGAAAATGACGTAAACTGCAGTACCTGTGTTTGTCCAGCAAACGGCACTGTGGGCCCCACAAATGCTCTACACCACACAGAGTAACTGCAGAAGAAATGATAGCTCTGCTCTGAATCTTTCCAACTACTTTAGGATCTTGTGGTTTCTGGAGCCATTCTCATAAAAGTGAGTAGCTGTACAGATGTTTCTGACTGTTACTGGGCAAAATATGAACACGAGACATAAAAGCCTCGTATTTTGCGCTCGCGGGTCAGCTGACATACGGCGCGCACTCATCCAATCACAGTTCAGATTGGGGCTGTTACGTCGTCGTTTTCAGTGAGGACGGTGTTTTCAGAGTTTACACCAGAGCGAAGCCACTGGAGCGCCTCCTGCTGTGAGACAAAAACACAGCTTCCAGCGTTTTCAAACCTTTGCGGATTCAGAAAATGGAAACCCCGTCCTCGTGTAAACAAAAGGCCAAACCGCAATCAAATCATTGAAACGGCCCTCAGTGCATACTAGGGCTGTCAAAAAAATCTATACCAAGATATTAATCGACACTAAAACGAGTATGAGATATTCATTTGGAAAAGTATCGATAATGTGACGTCTTTACCTGCAGCCCTCCCCTCTAGTGATGAGGACAGGAGGAGGACAGGAGGAGGACAGGAGGAGAGGAGGAGGACAGGAGGAGAGGAGGAGGACAGGAGGAGAGGAGGAGGACAGGAGGAGGACAGGAGGAGGACAGGAGGAGGACAGGAGGAGGACAGGAGGAGGACAGGAGGAGAGGAGGAGGACAGGAGGAGGACAGGAGGACAGGAGGAGGACAGGAGGAGAGGAGGAGGACAGGAGGACAGGAGGAGGACAGAAGGAGGACAGGAGGAGGACAGGAGGAGGACAGGAGGAGGACAGAAGGAGGCCAGGAGGAGGACAGAAGGAGGACAGGAGGAGGACAGGAGGAGGACAGGAGGAGGACAGGAGGAGGACAGAAGGAGGACAGGAGGAGGACAGGAGGAGGACAGGAGGAGGACAGGAGGAGGACAGGAGGAGGACAGGAGGAGGACAGAAGGACAGGAGGAGGACAGGAGGACAGGAGGAGGACAGGAGGAGGACAGGAGGAGGCCAAGAGGAGGCCAGGAGGAGAGGAGGAGGACAGGAGGAGGACAGAAGGAGGACAGAAGGACAGGAGGAGGACAGGAGGAGGACAGGAGGAGGACAGGAGGAGAGGAGGAGGACAGGAGGAGATAAGGAGGACAGGAGGAGGCCAGGAGGAGGACAGGAGGAGAGGAGGAGGACAGGAGGAGGCCAGGAGGAGGACAGGAGGAGGACAGGAGGAGGACAGGCTCAGTCAGCGCAGCACAAAACTTTCCTTCATCAAAACAGATCTTTAAATATAATTTACTAAAAGCCTCGAGCGCCGCTGCACGAGCGCAGCAGGCTTTCTGTGGGAGTTTCCGTGGGACGTCCCGAGCGGACCGAGCGCGCTCCGATCTGCATCATTCCAAACAGATATAAAACAGATATAAAACAGATATAAAACAGATATAAAACAGATATAAAACAGATATAAAACAGATATAAACCAAACTAAATGTAACTACAAATGCCTCGTTACCAGTGGAGCAAGGAGAGCGCTGTTAGCGTTAGCATCACTGTCACTGACTGCAGCCACAATATAAACATGAACCATGGCTGCTGCAGCCTGATAACCTACTACAGTTATAGAAAATGGAAACAGGTAAACTGTAATTAAACTTTACCTTTGAGGAATCATTTGTCATAATCTGAAGTCATTTTGGATCACATACAAACTAATGACTGTATTATTTAGCATTGTGTTGAATAAAAGATCATCATGAAGCTACATAGCTGTAGACTACAGAGGTAACAGAGTGGTGGAGGATAAACCACTGTTTACATAAAAAATATAAGTTTAAAAAAAATACCAAGTATGCTACATACATAGTAATAACCTAATAATATTATTCTATACAGAATACAGTTTGAATAATATGGTGACGGTAAAGGAGGCGGTTAGAGCCCAGGTATTACCTCAAACATTTAATGAAAAGGTCATTTTTGTCACCGTGGAATCGAAATCGTTTCGAGGGATTTTTTTTGTTTCAAAATCGAGTTGAAATGTTAGTATCCTGACAACACGAGTGCATACAGAACAGAAATGGGATACTAGCTCCTCAGAGTCACTGAGAGTAAGACTAGGAGGGGCCCCAGATATTTCAGAAAATGGTGAAGCTGTGGTTGAGCGAGTGAGCCGCTGAGAGTGTGAGGAGTCTGATGTGGGTCCAGAAACAGACTGGATGACGTTAAAGAATCAACTAAAACCATAAACTCCTTTACCATTGGTTTAGAAGGACAACATAAATGAATAAATCCATATCCACTTTATTTGTATAGGACATTTTATAAACAAAACAGTCTCCAAAGTGCTGCACATAGAACAATAAATAACAATAAATGACTCCATTCAGCTCCAACAGTCTCCAGTAAATAATAAGAATGAGTAAAAACAAATAAAAGTAATACAATAAATAAATAAATATATGACCCAACAACATTCTCTCAGCACGAGAGGAAAGAAAAATCATGAATAAAATTGGAATTTGATTTTGGTGGAAGCACAGAAAACTGGTACTTGGTATTTAGACCTGGTTTAGACCTGGTTTAGACCCGGTTTAGACCTGGTTTAGTCCTGGTTCAGACCCGGTTCAGACCCGGTTCAGTCCTGGATTAGTCCTGGTTTAGACCTGGTTCAGTCCCGGTTTAGTCCTGGTTTAGACCCGGTTCAGACCCGGTTCAGTCCTGGTTTAGACCTGGTTTATTCCTGGTTTAGACCTGGTTTAGTCCCGGTTTAGACCTGGTTTAGACCCGGTTTAGACCCGGTTTAGACCCGGTTTAGACCCGGTTTAGACCCGGTTTAGTCCCGGTTTAGTCCCGGTTTAGTCCCGGTTTAGTCCTGGTTTAGTCCTGGTTCAGACCCGGTTCAGACCCGGTTCAGACCCGGTTCAGACCCGGTTCAGTCCTGGATTAGTCCTGGTTTAGACCTGGTTCAGTCCCGGTTTAGACCTGGTTTAGACCCGGTTCAGACCCGGTTCAGTCCTGGATTAGTCCTGGTTTAGACCTGGTTTAGTCCTGGTTTAGACCTGGTTTAGTCCTGGTTTAGACCTGGTTTAGTCCCGGTTTAGACCTGGTTTAGACCTGGTTTAGTCCTGGTTTAGTCCTGGTTTAGTCCTGGTTTAGTCCCGGTTTAGACCCGGTTTAGTCCTGGTTTAGTCCTGGTTTAGTCCCGGTTTAGTCCTGGTTTAGTCCCGGTTTAGTCCTGGTTTAGTCCTGGTTTAGTCCTGGTTTAGACCCGGTTTAGACCCGGTTCAGTCCTGGTTTAGACCTGGTTTAGACCTGGTTTAGTCCCAGTTCAGACCTGGTTCAGACCTGGTTTAGTCCTGGTTTAGACCTGGTTTAGTCCTGGTTTAGACCTGGTTCAGACCTGGTTTAGACCTGGTTTAGTCCTGGTTTAGACCTGGTTTAGTCCTGGTTTAGTCCTGGTTTAGTCCTGGTTTAGTCCTGGTTTAGTCCTGGTTTAGTCCTGGTTCAGACCCGGTTCAGTCCTGGATTAGTCCTGGTTTAGACCTGGTTCAGTCCCGGTTTAGTCCTGGTTTAGACCCGGTTCAGACCCAGTTCAGTCCTGGATTAGACCTGGTTTATTCCTGGTTTAGACCTGGTTTAGACCTGGTTTAGACCTGGTTTAGACCTGGTTTAGACCTGGTTTAGTCCTGGTTTAGTCCTGGTTTAGACCTGGTTTAGTCCTGGTTTAGTCCTGGTTTAGTCCTGGTTTAGTCCTGGTTTAGTCCTGGTTTAGTCCCGGTTTAGTCCCGGTTTAGACCCGGTTTAGTCCCGGTTTAGTCCCGGTTTAGACCCGGTTTAGTCCTGGTTTAGTCCCGGTTTAGACCCGGTTTAGTCCCGGTTTAGTCCCGGTTTAGTCCCGGTTTATACCCGGTTTATACCCGGTTTAGTCCTGGTTTAGTCCTGGTTTAGTCCCGGTTTAGTCCCGGTTTAGACCCGGTTTAGTCCCGGTTTAGACCCAGTTTAGACCTGGTTTAGTCCTGGTTTAGTCCTGGTTTAGTCCCGGTTTAGACCCGGTTTAGTCCTGGTTTAGTCCTGGTTTAGACCCGGTTTAGACCCAGTTCAGACCCAGTTCAGTCCTGGATTAGTCCTGGTTTAGACCTGGTTCAGTCCTGGTTTAGTCCTGGTTTAAACCTGGTTTAGACCTGGTTTAGACCTGGTTTAGACCTGGTTTAGTCCCAGTTCAGACCCGGTTCAGTCCTGGATTAGTCCTGGTTTAGACCTGGTTCAGTCCCGGTTTAGACCTGGTTTAGACCTGGTTTATTCCTGGTTTAGACCTGGTTTAGTCCTGGTTTAGTCCTGGTTTAGACCTGGTTTAGTCCCGGTTTAGACCTGGTTTAGACCCGGTTCAGTCCTGGTTTAGACCTGGTTTAGTCCCAGTTCAGACCCGGTTCAGACCTGGTTCAGACCTGGTTCAGACCTGGTTTAGTCCTGGTTTGGTTCCTCTAAATAAAAACCTGAGTATTTCTTTCTGTCCCTCTCTGTTTTCCTAAACTCGCAGCTTCTGCCAAGACTTAAATATAAACATAAAAATAAAAGCAGCTCTTCTTCTTTTCTCTCTTAACCAGACTTAACCAGAGTTAACCAGAGTTAAAGAAGTTAAATAAAGGAGTTAAATAAAGGAGTTAAATAAAGAAGTTAAATAAAGAAGTTAAATAAAGAAGTTAAATAAAGGAGTTAAAGCCGTGTTGCTGTGTTTGCTCACCGCTGTGTTTGCTCAGGTGTGTGGGGAGCGAGGCCTGCTCCTGATCCTGGTGCAGCCGGATCTGCAGCACTGTGCCCGGGGAGGGGACCCGGGGCTGACCGCGGGGGTCCGGAGGCTGAGGCCGGGACCCGGGGCTGACCGCGGGGGTCCGGAGGCTGAGGCCGGGGCTCCTCTCAGCGGCTCCGCTCCGTTATCATCACAGAAAAAACAACGAAAGCCGAGAAAGCCGCGGTGTTGCCCAGCTGCTCTCACCGACGGCAGCAGCTTCCGGCTCCGTCTCCTTCTGCGGCCGAGGACAGCGCAGAGACAGCGAGCTACCGCCGCCTGCTGGAGGAACAGAGGTACAGCCAAAATAAACAGCTACAGCTCCTCCACAGGTGTTTGTCTGTGTTTAAAATTCATAAAAACTAGGAGCAGCACACATTTCTCTTACAGAACAGAGTTAAATAAACAAATTATTTTAAAAAATCCTGTTAAATTTGTAAATTTATAAGAAAATCATGCTTTAATTGTCATAAAAAAGAATAAAATTGCGTGAAATATTGTAATTAACTCCAGAAAAAGCAACATTTTACAAATTAAAAAGCTTAATGCCTGAGCCTGTAGTGCTGTACGTGTTTCATAATGTTAGGGCCCATCCTGAAATCCTGCACTGGGGCCCCTCATTACCAAGTTATGCCACTGCCTGGGCACCTGTTAACCCTTGTGCCCCAGTTTTATTTATTCCACTTGAATATTTAAAGCTGCACTACCTGATTTCTTTTTCCTTGTATTTTGGTAAAGATAATTATTTAGTTTTAGTGCAGCAGAACAGAAGTCAGTGACCAGAAGTGACCAGATGTCCCTATTTAACCGGGACAGTCCCAGTTTTAGGCTCCTTGTCCCATGTCCCAACACCCATTTGTAAAAACACTCATATGTCCCAGTTTTTAATAAACCATGTCCCAGTTTTCCCCATTTTAACCAAGAGAAAAGCACAAGAAACTTAAAACACACTACAATTATTTACAGTGTCATTATTTTCATGAGTAAATTCCCATTAAAATTCAAAACTTAAGCCGACGCGTCATGTATTTTAATTACATGACAGAAAATTGTATGGATTTCTGATGCTTTTTTGTTGCTTGATGAGTTCAAATGCACTGTGATTAATAAAGAAATGTGTGTCCCAGTTTGGGGCCTAAAACGCTGGTGGCCCTATCTGCCATGTTAATGAGACAGTTGTTTTTACAGTATTGTACTGTAGGGGGCACTACAGAGGAACACAGGTGGGCCCAACATGGAGCCCATGGACAAACTCACATGGGGCCCATATTTGTAGCCAAGATGTGACCCCTACAGGGCCCACATGGAAATGCTGCTGGGACTGGTGGATTTTGAAAATGCACCTAAATAGTTTTGAATTTTATGATTTTTCAGGTGAATAAATTACATTTTTCATTTGTGTAAAAATCTTTTCTAATCTTGTGCAATTTGTGTCTGGTAACAGCCCTGTTCCCTCTGACCCCTGTTCCCTCTGTTCCCTCTGTTCCCTCTGTTCCCTGTTCTCTCTGACCCCTGTTCCCTCTGTTCCCTCTGTTCCCTCTGACCTCTGTTCCCTCTGACCCCTGTTCCCTCTGACCTCTGTTCCCTCTGACCCCTGTTCCCTCTGACCCCTGTTCCCTCTGTTCCCTCTGACCTCTGTTCCCTCTGACCCCTGTTCCCTCTGACCTCTGTTCCCTCTGACCCCTGTTCCCTCTGACCTCTGTTCCCTCTGACCCCTGTTCCCTCTGACCTCTGTTCTCTCTGACCCCTGTTCCCTCTGACCCCTGTTCCCTCTGACCCCTGTTCCCTCTGACCTCTGTTCCCTCTGACCTCTGTTCCCTCTGACCCCTGTTCCCTCTGACCTCTGTTCCCTCTGACCTCTGTTCCCTCTGACCCCTGTTCCCTCTGACCTCTGTTTTCTCTGACCCCTGTTCCCTCTGACCCCTGTTCCCTCTGACCCCTGTTCCCTCTGTTCCCTCTGACCTCTGTTCCCTCTGACCCCTGTTCCCTCTGACCTCTGTTCCCTCTGACCCCTGTTCCCTCTGACCTCTGTTCCCTCTGACCCCTGTTCCCTCTGACCTCTGTTCTCTCTGACCCCTGTTCCCTCTGACCCCTGTTCCCTCTGACCCCTGTTCCCTCTGACCTCTGTTCCCTCTGACCTCTGTTCCCTCCGACCCCTGTTCCCTCTGACCCCTGTTCCCTTTTACCTCTGTTCCCTCTGACCCCTGTTCCCTCTGACCCCTGTTCCCTCTGACCCCTGTTCCCTCTGACCTCTGTTCCCTCTGACCTCTGTTCCCTCTGACCCCTGTTCCCTCTGACCCCTGTTCCCTCTGACCTCTGTTCCCTCTGGCCTCTGTTCCCTCTGACCCCGGTTTCCTCTGACCCCTGTTCCCTCTGACCCCTGTTCCCTCTGACCTCTGTTCCCTCTGACCTCTGTTCCCTCTGACCCCTGTTCCCTCTGACCTCTGTTCCCTCTGACCCCTGTTCCCTCTGACCCCTGTTCCCTCTGACCTCTGTTCCCTCTGGCCTCTGTTTTCTCTGACCCCTGTTCCCTCTGACCTCTGTTCCCTCTGACCCCGGTTTCCTCTGACCCCTGTTCCCTCTGACCTCTGTTCCCTCTGACCTCTGTTCCCTCTGACCTCTGTTCCCTCTGACCCCGGTTTCCTCTGACCCCTGTTCCCTCTGACCTCTGTTCCCTCTGACCCCGGTTTCCTCTGACCCCTGTTCCCTCTGACCTCTGTTCCCTCTGACCTCTGTTCCCTCTGACCCCTGTTCCCTCTGACCTCTGTTCCCTCTGACCTCTGTTCTCTCTGACCCCTGTTCCCTCTGTCCCCTGTTCCCTCTGACCTCTGTTCTCTCTGACCTCTGTTCCCTCTGACCCCTGTTCCCTCTGACCTCTGTTCCCTCTGACCCCTGTTCCCTCTGACCCCTGTTCCCTCTGACCTCTGTTCCCTTTTACCTCTGTTCCCTCTGACCTCTGTTCCCTCTGACCCCTGTTCCCTCTGACCTCTGTTCCCTCTGACCCCTGTTCCCTCTGACCCCTGTTCCCTCTGACCCCTGTTCCCTCTGACCTCTGTTCCCTCTGACCCCTGTTCCCTCTGACCCCTGTTCCCTCTGACCCCTGTTCCCTCTGACCCCTGTTCCCTCTGACCCCTGTTCCCTCTGACCCCTGTTCCCTCTGTTCCCTCTGACCCCTGTTCCCTCTGACCCCTGTTCCCTTTGACCCCTGTTCCCTCTGTTCCCGTTCCCTCTGACCCCTGTTCCCTCTGACCCCTGTTCCCTCTGTTCCCTCTGACCCCTGTTCCCTTTGACCCCTGTTCCCTCTGACCTCTGTTCCCTCTGACCCCTGTTCCCTCTGACCCCTGTTCCCTCTGACCTCTGTTCCCTCTGACCCCTGTTCCCTCTGACCTCTGTTCCCTCTGACCCCTGTTCCCTCTGACCTCTGTTCCCTCTGACCCCTGTTCCCTCTGTTCCCTCTGACCCCTGTTCCCTTTGACCCCTGTTCCCTCTGACCCCTGTTCCCTCTGACCCCTGTTCCCTCTGACCCCTGTTCCCTCTGACCCCTGTTCCCTTTGACCCCTGTTCCCTCTGTTCCCGTTCCCTCTGACCCCTGTTCCCTCTGACCCCTGTTCCCTCTGTTCCCTCTGACCCCTGTTCCCTCTGACCCCTGTTCCCTTTGACCCCTGTTCCCTCTGTTCCCGTTCCCTCTGACCCCTGTTCCCTCTGACCCCTGTTCCCTCTGTTCCCTCTGACCCCTGTTCCCTTTGACCCCTGTTCCCTCTGACCTCTGTTCCCTCTGACCCCTGTTCCCTCTGACCCCTGTTCCCTCTGACCCCTGTTCCCTCTGACCTCTGTTCCCTCTGACCCCTGTTCCCTCTGACCTCTGTTCCCTCTGACCCCTGTTCCCTCTGACCTCTGTTCCCTCTGACCCCTGTTCCCTTTGACCCCTGTTCCCTCTGACCCCTGTTCCCTCTGACCCCTGTTCCCTCTGACCCCTGTTCCCTCTGACCCCTGTTCCCTTTGACCCCTGTTCCCTCTGTTCCCGTTCCCTCTGACCCCTGTTCCCTCTGACCCCTGTTCCCTCTGTTCCCTCTGACCCCTGTTCCCTTTGACCCCTGTTCCCTCTGACCTCTGTTCCCTCTGACCCCTGTTCCCTCTGACCCCTGTTCCCTCTGACCCCTGTTCCCTCTGTTCCCTCTGACCCCTGTTCCCTTTGACCCCTGTTCCCTCTGACCTCTGTTCCCTCTGACCCCTGTTCCCTCTGACCCCTGTTCCCTTTGACCCCTGTTCCCTCTGACCCCTGTTCCCTCTGTTCCCTCTGACCCCTGTTCCCTTTGACCCCTGTTCCCTCTGACCTCTGTTCCCTCTGACCCCTGTTCCCTCTGACCTCTGTTCCCTCTGACCTCTGTTCCCTCTGACCCCTGTTCCCTCTGACCTCTGTTCCCTCTGACCTCTGTTCCCTCTGACCCCGGTTTCCTCTGACCCCTGTTCCCTCTGACCTCTGTTCCCTCTGACCTCTGTTCCCTCTGACCCCTGTTCCCTCTGACCCCTGTTCCCTCTGACCTCTGTTCCCTCTGACCCCTGTTCCCTCTGACCCCTGTTCCCTCTGACCTCGGCAGTGTGTTCTCTGATGTATTATACACACATTTGCGTACATTTCTTTATATAAATTACCAGAATAAATGGCTCATTAGGAAAGTTATTATTACTTTATTGTTGTTGTTGTTTTATTGTTGTTATAATTAACCATAGCAACTTAACAACAACTAAAACAACAACATCCCATGGACCAGGCTCGGTTTAATAAACCACAATTAACTTTAAAGCTTTCAAATAATTTACCATTTACCTTATGTTATTTCTTACACATTATATAAATATTGCACTGAATCAATTCATTTATTTCAAGTCAGGGCTTCTGTTTTTTCCAGTTTTGTGTGATTTGTGTGATTGTGGTGATTCTTAGTCTGAAGGTTTACTGAGTTTTAAAGCTGTGACTTTTGGAACTGGTTAAAGACAGAGAGTGGTTTCCTGTAAAAGCTCAGGCTCAGGCTCAGGTGATGTTTGAACCTGGTTTATTAAAGTCTGGATCATAAATCTGTGAACTGCACAGGCACGAGCTGTAAACGACTTTTAATATAACTCTCATCTTAAAGTAACCTAAAACCTAAACCAGGTCTAAACTAAACCTAAACCAGGTCTAAACTAAACCTAAACCAGAGCTAAACCAAACCTAAACCAGAGCTAAACCAAACCTAAACCAGGTCTAAACCAACCCTAAACCAGAGCTAAACCAAACCTAAACCAGGACTAAACCAAACCTAAACCAGGTCTAAACCAAACCTAAACCAGAGCTAAACTAAACCTAAACCAGGTCTAAACCAAACCTAAACCAGGACTAAACTAAACCTAAACCAGGACTAAACCAACCCTAAACCAGAGCTAAACCAAACCTAAACCAGGTCTAAACCAGGACTAAACCAGGTCTAAACCAGGTCTAAACCAACCCTAAACCAGAGCTAAACTAAACCAGGTCTAAACTAAACCAGGTCTAAACCAAACCTAAACCAGAGCTAAACCAAACCTAAACCAGGTCTAAACCAGGACTAAACCAGGTCTAAACCAAACCTAAACCAGGACTAAACTAAACCTAAACCAGGACTAAACCAACCCTAAACCAGAGCTAAACCAAACCTAAACCAGGTCTAAACCAGGACTCAACCAGGTCTAAACCAGGACTCAACCAGGACTCAACCAGGTCTAAACCAGGTCTAAACCAGGACTAAACCAGGTCTAAACCAGGTCTAAACCAGGACTCAACCAGGTCTAAACCAGGTCTAAACCAGGTCTAAACCAGGACTAAACCAGGTCTAAACCAGGTCTAAACCAGGACTAAACCAGGACTAAACCAGGACTAAACCAGGTCTAAACCAGGTCTAAACCAGGTCTAAACCAAGACTAAACCAGGTCTAAACCAGGACTAAACCAGGATTAAACCAGGACTAAACCAGGTCTAAACCAGGTCTAAACCAGGACTCAACCAGGACTAAACCAGGTCTAAACCAGGTCTAAACCAGGTCTAAACCAGGACTAAACCAGGCCTAAACCAGGTCTAAACCAGGACTAAACCAGGTCTAAACCAGGTCTAAACCAGGACTCAACCAGGTCTAAACCAGGTCTAAACCAGGACTAAACCAGGTCTAAACCAGGTCTAAACCAGAACTCAACCAGGTCTAAACCAGGACTCAACCAGGACTAAACCAGGTCTAAACCAGGACTCAACCAGGTCTAAACCAGGTCTAAACCAGGACTCAACCAGGACTAAACCAGGTCTAAACCAGGTCTAAACCAGGACTCAACCAGGTCTAAACCAGGTCTAAACCAGGACTAAACCAGGTCTAAACCAGGTCTAAACCAGGACTCAACCAGGACTAAACCAGGTCTAAACCAGGACTAAACCAGGTCTAAACCAGGTCTAAACCAGGACTCAACCAGGTCTAAACCAGGTCTAAACCAGGACTAAACCAGGTCTAAACCAGGACTCAACCAGGACTAAACCAGGTCTAAACCAGAACTAAACCAGGTCTAAACCAGGTCTAAACCAGGACTAAACCAGGTCTAAACCAGGACTAAACCAGGACTAAACCAGGTCTAAACCAGGACTAAACCAGGACTAAACCAGGACTAAACCAGGTCTAAACCAGGTCTAAACCAGGACTCAACCAGGTCTAAACCAGGTCTAAACCAGGTCTAAACCAGGACTAAACCAGGACTAAACCAGGTCTAAACCAGGACTCAACCAGGACTAAACCAGGTCTAAACCAGGTCTAAACCAGGACTCAACCAGGTCTAAACCAGGTCTAAACCAGGACTAAACCAGGTCTAAACCAGGTCTAAACCAGTACTAAACCAGGACTAAACCAGGTCTAAACCAGGTCTAAACCAGGTCTAAACCCGGTCTAAACCAGGTCTAAACCAGGACTCAACCAGGTCTAAACCAGGTCTAAACCAGGACTAAACCAGGTCTAAACCAGGTCTAAACCAGTACTAAACCAGGACTAAACCAGGTCTAAACCAGGTCTAAACCAGTACTAAACCAGGACTAAACCAGGTCTAAACCAGGTCTAAACCAGGACTAAACCAGGACTAAACCAGGACTGAACCAGGTCTAAACCGGGTCTAAACCAGGACTCAACCAAGTCTAAACCTGGACTAAACCAGGACTAAACCAGGTCTAAACCAGGACTCAACCAGGTCTAAACCAGGTCTAAACCAGATCTAAACCAGGTTTAAACCAGGACTCAACCAGGACTAAACCAGGTCTAAACCAGGTCTAAACCAGGACTCAACCAGGTCTAAACCAGGTCTAAACCAGGTCTAAACCAGGACTCCACCAGGACTCAACCAGGTCTAAACCAGGTCTAAACCAGGTTTAAACCAGGACTCAACCGGGTCTAAACCAGGTCTAAACCAGGTCTAAACCAGGTCTAAACCAGGACTCAACCAGGTCTAAACCAGGTCTAAACCAGGTTTAAACCAGGACTCAACCGGGTCTAAACCAGGTCTAAACCAGGTTTAAACCAGGACTCAACTGGGTCTAAACCAGGTCTAAACCGGGTCTAAACCAGGACTCAACCAAGTCTAAACCTGGACTAAACCAGGACTAAACCAGGTCTAAACCAGGACTAAACCAGGTCTAAACCAGGTCTAAACCAGGACTTAACCAGGTCTAAACAAGGACTAAACCAGGACTAAACCAGGTCTAAACCAAGACTCAACCAGGACTCAACCAAGTCTAAACCTGGACTAAACCAGGACTAAACCAGGTCTAAACCAGGTCTAAACCAGGACTAAACCAGGATTAAACCAGGTCTAAACCAGGACTCAACCAGGACTCAACCAGGTCTAAACCAGGACTCAACCAGGACTCAACCAGGTCTAAACCAGGACTCAACCAGGACTCAACCAAGTCTAAACCAGGACTAAACCAGGATTAAACCAGGTCTAAACCAGGACTCAACCAGGACTAAACCAGGTCTAAACCAGGACTAAACCAGGACTCAACCAGGTCTAAACCAGGACTCAACCAGGACTCAACCAAGTCTAAACCAGGACTCAACCAGGACTCAACCAGGTCTAAACCAGCACTCAACCAGGACTCAACCAAGTCTAAACCTGGTCTAAACCAGGACTCAACCAGGTCTAAACAAGGACTAAACCAGGACTAAACCAGGACTAAACCAGGTCTAAACCAGGTCTAAACCAGGACTCAACCAGGTCTAAACCAGGTCTAAACCAGGTCTAAACCAGGACTCAACCAGGTCTAAACCAGGTCTAAACCAGGACTCAACCAGGACTCAACCAGGTCTAAACCAGGACTCAACCAGGACTCAACCAAGTCTAAACCTGGACTAAACCAGGTCTAAACCAGGTCTAAACCAGAACTGAACCAGGTCTAAACCAGGACTCAACCAGGTCTAAACCAGGCCTAAACCAGGACTAAACCAGGACTAAACCAGGACTAAACCAGGTCTAAACCAGGTCTAAACCAGGACTCAACCAGGACTAAACCAGGTCTAAACCAGGACTCAACCAGGTCTAAACCAGGTCTAAACCAGGTCTAAACCAGTACTAAACCAGGACTAAACCAGGTCTAAACCAGGACTCAACCAGGTCTAAAGCAGGTCTAAACCAGGACTAAACCAGGACTAAACCAGGTCTAAACCAGGTCTAAACCAGGACTCAACCAGGTCTAAACCAGGTCTAAACCAGGACTCAACCAGGTCTAAACCAGGTCTAAACCAGGACTAAACCAGGACTAAACCAGAACTAAACCAGGACTCAACCAGGTCTAAACCAGGTCTAAACCAGGACTAAACCAGGACTCAACCAGGACTCAACCAGGTCTAAACCAGGACTAAACCAGGTCTAAACCAGGTCTAAACCAGGACTCAACCAGGTCTAAACCAGGTCTAAACCAGGACTCAACCAGGTCTAAACCAGGATTAAACCAGGTCTAAACCAGGACTCAACCAGGACTCAACCAGGTCTAAACCAGGACTAAACCAGGTCTAAACCAGGTCTAAACCAGGTCTAAACCAGGACTAAACCAGGTCTAAACCAGGTCTAAACCAGGACTAAACCAGGTCTAAACCAGGTTTAAACCAGGACTCAACCAGGTCTAAACCAGGTCTAAACCAGGTCTAAACCAGGACTAAACCAGGTTTAAACCAGGACTCAACCAGGTCTAAACCAGGTCTAAACCAGGTCTAAACCAGGACTAAACCAGGACTAAACCAGGTCTAAACCAGGTCTAAAGCAGGTCTAAACCAGGTCTAAACCAGGACTAAACCAGGTCTAAACCAGGTCTAAACCAGGACTAAACCAGGACTAAACCAGGACTAAACCAGGACTAAACCAGGTCTAAACCAGGACCATGTCACATAAACCTGAACCTAACTATCAGTGACCTGTCCTCTGTCAGATCCATGGCTGCTGTGTGACCTGAGGACTGAAGACCACAGAGATGTCCTCCTCGGGGTCGTCCCCTCAGAGGAACCCGGCTCCTCTGGGCCTGGGACCGGTCCCGGCTCTGGACATTAAACTGGGCGCTCTGGCCCTGCTGCTGTCGGTGACTCTGGTGTTCGGCTTCGCTCCGCTGTGCCTCGTACGCTGCACCGCAAACCCACACACTTCCTTCTTTAGCTTTTTTTAAACTTTTGGCTCCACGCCACCCACGCGAATTAAAAATAAGTTTGAATTTTTGCACAGTTTTCCTGGCATTTTATTCTGAAAAGGGGAAGCGTCGTTGTTGCGTAAAGGCTGGAGTTTGACGCGGCTCCAGTAAACCCGGGATCAGCTGATGGGAACTGAGTCACACTTCCCGAACACAGCGCGGCCCCTCAGCAACAAACTCTCTCCGAGGACTTCAGGCTGATTTTTACCAACATCTACTCACGATACAGGACTTTATTCCGGTTTCTGTGCAAGGTTCCTGGGTCTAAACTGAGGAAGAGGAGCGACTTTAGAACCAGGTGAGTCTCAGAAAAGTTGTTCCGTGCGCAAAAACCACAGCCATCCATGTTTTTCGGGTTTTTCCTCGCGTCTTTTTGGTCGTCCATATTTTTCCAGTGGAACTTTTTGTACTTTTTTATACTTGTTAAATGTTATGAAAACTTATTACTGACGGAAAGTAAAGAAGTAGTAACAGAGTACAGAAGGTGAACATAGTTTTTAGTTTTAATGCTGTAAGGAACGGGACAGAGTGGAAGATCTCGCTGTAAACTCGTAATAACATTGTGTTAGACTTTGGTCCTGTTTTTTTCTGACTGGGCAAAAATCAATAGATCATCGCAGAGATACACAGTAGTAGTAGTAGTAGTATTAGTAGCAGTAGTAGTAGTATTAGTAGCAGTAGTAGTACTTTAACTTGTGTACAGATTTTGGAGAACTTATTTCTTTTCTGTTTCCAAGCCCAGGGATTATATAAGTTTTACAATAATTATGAATAAACTGGAAACAAGCGCCAGTAACAGTGCCGTAGCTTATTAATGTGGGGCCCCAGTGCAGGATTTCAGAATGGGCCCTAAAGTAATGAAGTACGTTCAGTGCTTCAGGTTCCTGCAAAAGGCTTTTTAAATTATAAAATATAGCTGTTAAAAAAACAAAAACAAAAAAAACAGTTGCTTATTCGTTATTATTTAGGGACTATTTTGTGAACGTATATAGATTTTTTATTGCAATTTGTGTATTTATCTTAAGAAAAAAAAACATGTTTTTGTTCTATTTGCTATGAGTTTACAAATTTAACAGAATTTAAAATTGAATTTATGTTAAAACCAGGTCTAAACCAGGATTAAACCAGGTCTAAACCAGGACTAAACCAGGACTAAACCAGGACTAAACCAAGACTAAACCAGGACTAAACCAGGCCTAAACCAGGTCTAAACCAGGTCTAAACCAGGACTAAACCAGGACTCAACCAGGACTAAACCAGGTCTAAACCAGGACTAAACCAGGTCTAAACCAGGTCTAAACCAGGACTAAACCAGGCCTAAACCAGGCCTAAACCAGGACTAAACCAGGCCTAAACCAGGTCTAAACCAGGTCTAAACCAGGTCTAAACCAGGACTAAACCAGGACTAAACCAGGTCTAAACCAGGTCTAAACCAGGACTAAACCAGGACTAAACCAGGTCTAAACCAGGTCTAAACCAGGACTAAACCAGGTCTAAACCAGGTCTAAACCAGGTCTAAACCAGGTCTAAACCAGGACTAAACCAGGACTAAACCAGGTCTAAACCAGGTCTAAACCAGGACTAAACCAGGCCTAAACCAGGTCTAAACCAGGACTAAACCAGGCCTAAACCAGGTCTAAACCAGGTCTAAACCAGGTCTAAACCAGGACTAAACCAGGACTAAACCAGGTCTAAACCAGGTCTAAACCAGGACTAAACCAGGTCTAAACCAGGTCTAAACCAGGACTAAACCAGGACTAAACCAGGTCTAAACCATGACTAAACCAGGACTAAACCAGGACTAAACCAGGTCTAAACCAGGTCTAAACCAGGTCTAAACCAGGTCTAAACCAGGACTAAACCAGGTCTAAACCAGGACCATGTCACATAAACCTGAACCTAACTATCAGTGACCTGTCCTCTGTCAGATCCATGGCTGCTGTGTGACCTGAGGACTGAAGACCACAGAGATGTCCTCCTCGGGGTCGTCCCCTCAGAGGAACCCGGCTCCTCTGGGCCTGGGACCGGTCCCGGCTCTGGACATTAAACTGGGCGCTCTGGCCCTGCTGCTGTCGGTGACTCTGGTGTTCGGCTTCGCTCCGCTGTGCCTCGTACGCTGCACCGCAAACCCACACACTTCCTTCTTTAGCTTTTTTTAAACTTTTGGCTCCACGCCACCCACGCGAATTAAAAATAAGTTTGAATTTTTGCACAGTTTTCCTGGCATTTTATTCTGAAAAGGGGAAGCGTCGTTGTTGCGTAAAGGCTGGAGTTTGACGCGGCTCCAGTAAACCCGGGATCAGCTGATGGGAACTGAGTCACACTTCCCGAACACAGCGCGGCCCCTCAGCAACAAACTCTCTCCGAGGACTTCAGGCTGATTTTTACCAACATCTACTCACGATACAGGACTTTATTCCGGTTTCTGTGCAAGGTTCCTGGGTCTAAACTGAGGAAGAGGAGCGACTTTAGAACCAGGTGAGTCTCAGAAAAGTTGTTCCGTGCGCAAAAACCACAGCCATCCATGTTTTTCGGGTTTTTCCTCGCGTCTTTTTGGTCGTCCATATTTTTCCAGTGGAACTTTTTGTACTTTTTTATACTTGTTAAATGTTATGAAAACTTATTACTGACGGAAAGTAAAGAAGTAGTAACAGAGTACAGAAGGTGAACATAGTTTTTAGTTTTAATGCTGTAAGGAACGGGACAGAGTGGAAGATCTCGCTGTAAACTCGTAATAACATTGTGTTAGACTTTGGTCCTGTTTTTTTCTGACTGGGCAAAAATCAATAGATCATCGCAGAGATACACAGTAGTAGTAGTAGTAGTATTAGTAGCAGTAGTAGTAGTATTAGTAGCAGTAGTAGTACTTTAACTTGTGTACAGATTTTGGAGAACTTATTTCTTTTCTGTTTCCAAGCCCAGGGATTATATAAGTTTTACAATAATTATGAATAAACTGGAAACAAGCGCCAGTAACAGTGCCGTAGCTTATTAATGTGGGGCCCCAGTGCAGGATTTCAGAATGGGCCCTAAAGTAATGAAGTACGTTCAGTGCTTCAGGTTCCTGCAAAAGGCTTTTTAAATTATAAAATATAGCTGTTAAAAAAACAAAAACAAAAAAAACAGTTGCTTATTCGTTATTATTTAGGGACTATTTTGTGAACGTATATAGATTTTTTATTGCAATTTGTGTATTTATCTTAAGAAAAAAAAACATGTTTTTGTTCTATTTGCTATGAGTTTACAAATTTAACAGAATTTAAAATTGAATTTATGTTAAAACCAGGTCTAAACCAGGATTAAACCAGGTCTAAACCAGGACTAAACCAGGACTAAACCAGGACTAAACCAAGACTAAACCAGGACTAAACCAGGCCTAAACCAGGTCTAAACCAGGTCTAAACCAGGACTAAACCAGGACTCAACCAGGACTAAACCAGGTCTAAACCAGGACTAAACCAGGTCTAAACCAGGTCTAAACCAGGACTAAACCAGGCCTAAACCAGGCCTAAACCAGGACTAAACCAGGCCTAAACCAGGTCTAAACCAGGTCTAAACCAGGTCTAAACCAGGACTAAACCAGGACTAAACCAGGTCTAAACCAGGTCTAAACCAGGACTAAACCAGGACTAAACCAGGTCTAAACCAGGTCTAAACCAGGACTAAACCAGGTCTAAACCAGGTCTAAACCAGGTCTAAACCAGGTCTAAACCAGGACTAAACCAGGACTAAACCAGGTCTAAACCAGGTCTAAACCAGGACTAAACCAGGCCTAAACCAGGTCTAAACCAGGACTAAACCAGGCCTAAACCAGGTCTAAACCAGGTCTAAACCAGGTCTAAACCAGGACTAAACCAGGACTAAACCAGGTCTAAACCAGGTCTAAACCAGGACTAAACCAGGTCTAAACCAGGTCTAAACCAGGACTAAACCAGGACTAAACCAGGTCTAAACCATGACTAAACCAGGACTAAACCAGGACTAAACCAGGTCTAAACCAGGTCTAAACCAGGTCTAAACCAGGTCTAAACCAGGACTAAACCAGGTCTAAACCAGGACCATGTCACATAAACCTGAACCTAACTATCAGTGACCTGTCCTCTGTCAGATCCATGGCTGCTGTGTGACCTGAGGACTGAAGACCACAGAGATGTCCTCCTCGGGGTCGTCCCCTCAGAGGAACCCGGCTCCTCTGGGCCTGGGACCGGTCCCGGCTCTGGACATTAAACTGGGCGCTCTGGCCCTGCTGCTGTCGGTGACTCTGGTGTTCGGCTTCGCTCCGCTGTGCCTCGTACGCTGCACCGCAAACCCAGGTCTTTACTTTTATTATTACTGCATTTAAAAATAATTACTACATTTATAATCAGAACAATACTGAGGTTCCTCTGACCTCCTCTGCTTCTGTTTCTCTTTTATTTTTTATTATTATTAAGTCTTTATTTAACCAGGTAAAAAAAACAAAACATTGAGATCAGGTTCTCTTTTACAGGGTTAGATAATATATAAAATAAACAATTTAATTAGAATTATTATTATTAAACTTTATTTATACAGAGAAAGCTCAAGTTTACTTCTCTCTTTTTCACGAGTGCCCTGTGTGACACATAAACATACAATGGATAAAAACAAAATTTGCCAAATCATGAGATAAAATATTGACAATAAATCATTGCACATAAAGTACACACACACACGCACGCACGCACGCACGCACGCACGCACACACACACACACACACACACACACACACACACACACACACAAAGTTATTTAAAACAGGAACAGTGGCATTGTGGATAAACTTTCACAAAAGCCTTAAAATGTTTAAAAGACAAAAGTTTGTCCAGATGCAGTGATTTCTGTGCCTTTTTCCAATAATGAGGAGCAAAATAACTAAAATCTTTTTTTACCAATTTCACTTTTAAAGTTGTAAGATTGAAGAATTAAAAGGTCCTGGGACTGGAGTTGGTAAGAAGTTAACTTGAAGTTTAACACACCGGTTAAATAATGGGGCAACCTACCAAGAAGAGTTTTATATATAAACAAAAGAATCATTACTATATTAAAATTAAAGTGCAGCAAAACAATTTGATGTTAAAAATGCAGTAGATGTGAACAGTCAGACATAAAGTGCAATAGTTGTAAAGCAGTAATAGATGTTAAAGTGCAAATGATACAAGGTGCACTAGGTTACAGTAAAAAATGAAAAACACAGGCACTGACTGAAGGACTCTGTGTGTGTTACATAGAAGGGAATGGAAAGTTCTAAATGAAACAAGCTCAGACATTTTCAGTTCAACTTGGAGAGAGTTCCCAGCTAGAGGGGAGAGAAAAACTGAAGGTTTGTTTCCCAACTTCAGTCCTAACACGAGGAACATGCAGGGGATAAATGTCTCCAGAAAACAAGGCGTAATAACTGGTGGTTATTTGAAGAAGACAGCAAAGGTAAGAAGGAGCCGAGCAGAGACCAAAGTCATCCAGTGCACTCAGCTTTGGCTCACAGTTCACAGAGAGGAGCTGGTCACAAACCTCAGAGCACAGTGATGAACAGTATTCAGTGATCAAAGACAAGCGGACGAGGCGCTCATGTACAGAACATCTCCAAGGTCAAGCAAAGATAAAAATGTAGCTGCTACAAGAAGTTTGTAAAATCCGAGCTTCAGTTTTAGATTGTGTATGAAATTGGCAATATGCGCTTTAAAAGAAAACTCTGTATCAAGCACAAAACCAAGGTACTTGTATCTATCCACTAATTCTATTGCTTTACCAAGGACGGTTGTTATAACCAGAATGTTCTCTGGTAACTCAGGTTTATGTGAAAGTACCATCACTTTGGTTTTCTCTGCGTTTAAAGCCTGGGCCTCACCGACCCAACGCCTGGCCGCTGTCAGCAGAGGCGACTGCTGCAGACCCACGACCGAGCAGTGCCATGTGCAAAACGTGATAACTATTTACAACAGCAGGCGGTGCTAGTCACTAAACTCTGCGGTTATTTAAACTCTAGTAAATAAAACTCCGCAACACACACGAGTTTAACTCAAGTATTTATCAGTCAATAATAATTATAGGCACTAGATTAAACTCTGATCACAGTAATGAATAAAAGAGACTGGATTATTGCAGTTGTTTGCCTCAGAGGAGGATTATATTTTTATCTGCACAAGGCTAAAGCTAAGGTACGCTAACTGCAGCACATTAGCACGAGGCTAAAGCTAAGGTAAGCTAACTGCATCACATTAGCATGAGGCTAACGCTAAGGTAAGCTAACTGCATCACATTAGCATGAGGCTAACGCTAAGGTAAGCTAACTGCATCACATTAGCATGAGGCTAACGCTAAGGTACGCTAACTGCATCACATTAGCACGAGGCTAACGCTAAGGTAAGCTAACTGCATCACATTAGCATGAGGCTAACGCTAAGGTAAGCTAACTGCATCACATTAGCATGAGGCTAACGCTAAGGTACGCTAACTGCAGCACATTAGCACGAGGCTAAAGCTAAGGTAAGCTAACTGCATCACATTAGCATGAGGCTAACGCTAAGGTAAGCTAACTGCATCACATTAGCATGAGGCTAATGCTAAGGTAAGCTAACTGCATCACATTAGCACGAGGCTAAATCTAAGGTAAGCTAACTGCAGCACATTAGCACGAGGCTAAAGCTAAGGTAAGCTAACTGCATCACATTAGCACGAGGCTAAATCTAAGGTAAGCTAACTGCAGCACATTAGCACGAGGCTAAAGCTAAGGTAAGCTAACTGCTAACATTAGCGTCACAGGTGTGGAAACATAATGAAGTAGTTGTAGAACAGAAAGTTCCTTATATTTTGACGTTAAACTCGAGCTGTTTGACAAACACAGGACACAGCCAATCCACAGTCAGTGCCTTAGAGAGGTCACTAAAGACTGCAACACAATCAACAAGTGCCTCAATAAAATCAACTCTTTTGTGGCCTCCTCTGGTTCTGTTTTCTGACCTCCTCTGGTTCTGTTTTCTGACCTCCTCTGGTTCTGTTTCCTGACCTCCTCTGGTTCTGTTTTCTGACCTCCTCTGGTTCTGTATTGTGACCTCCTCTGGTTCTGTTTCCTGACCTCCTCTGGTTCTGTTTTCTGACCTCCTCTGGTTCTGTTTTCTGACCTCCTCTGGTTCTGTTTTCTGACCTCCTCTGGTTCTGTATTGTGACCTCCTCTGGTTCTGTTTTCTGACCTCCTCTGGTTCTGTTTTCTGACCTCCTCTGGTTATGTTTTCTGACCTCCTCTGGTTCTGTTTTCTGACCTCCTCTGGTTATGTTTTCTGACCTCCTCTTGTTATGTTTTCTGACCTCCTGTGGTTCTGTTTTCTGACCTCCTCTGGTTCTGTTTTCTGACCTCCTCTGGTTCTGTTTCCTGACCTCCTCTGGTTCTGTTTTCTGACCTCCTCTGGTTCTGTTTCCTGACCTCCTCTGGTTCTGTTTCCTGACCTCCTCTGGTTCTGTTTCCTGACCTCCTCTGGTTCTGTTTTCTGACCTCCTGTGGTTCTGTTTTGTGACCTCCTCTGGTTCTGTTTCCTGACCTCCTCTGGTTCTGTTTCCTGACCTCTGGTTCTGTTTTCTGACCTCCTCTGGTTATGTTTTCTGACCTCCTCTGGTTCTGTTTTCTGACCTCCTCTGGTTATGTTTTCTGACCTCCTCTTGTTATGTTTTCTGACCTCCTGTGGTTCTGTTTTCTGACCTCCTCTGGTTCTGTTTTCTGACCTCCTCTGGTTCTGTTTCCTGACCTCCTCTGGTTCTGTTTTCTGACCTCCTCTGGTTCTGTTTCCTGACCTCCTCTGGTTCTGTTTCCTGACCTCCTCTGGTTCTGTTTTCTGACCTCCTCTGGTTCTGTTTCCTGACCTCTGGTTCTGTTTCCTGACCTCTGGTTCTGTTTCCTGACCTCCTCTGGTTCTGTTTCCTGACCTCCTCTGGTTCTGTTTTCTGACCTCCTCTGGTTCTGTTTCCTGACCTCTGGTTCTGTTTCCTGACCTCCTGTGGTTCTGTTTTGTGACCTCCTGTGGTTCTGTTTTGTGACCTCCTCTGGTTCTGTTTTCTGACCTCCTCTGGTTCTGTTTCCTGACCTCTGGTTCTGTTTTCTGACCTCCTCTGGTTCTGTTTCCTGACCTCCTCTGGTTCTGTTTCCTGACCTCCTCTGGTTCTGTTTCCTGACCTCCTCTGGTTCTGTTTTCTGACCTCCTCTGGTTCTGTTTCCTGACCTCTGGTTCTGTTTCCTGACCTCCTCTGGTTCTGTTTCCTGACCTCCTCTGGTTCTGTTTCCTGACCTCTGGTTCTGTTTCCTGACCTCCTGTGGTTCTGTTTTGTGACCTCCTGTGGTTCTGTTTTCTGACCTCCTCTGGTTCTGTTTCCTGACCTCTGGTTCTGTTTTCTGACCTCCTCTGGTTTTGTTTTCTGACCTCCTCTGGTTCTGTTTTGTGACCTCCTCTGGTTCTGTTTTCTGACCTCCTCTGGTTCTGTTTCCTGACCTCCTCTGGTTCTGTTTTCTGACCTCCTCTGGTTCTGTTTTCTGACCTCCTCTGGTTCTGTTTTCTGACCTCCTCTGGTTCTGTTTTGTGACCTCCTCTGGTTCTGTTTTCTGACCTCCTCTGGTTCTGTATTGTGACCTCCTCTGGTTCTGTTTTCTGACCTCCTCTGGTTCTGTTTTCTGACCTCCTCTGGTTCTGTTTTCTGACCTCCTCTGGTTCTGTTTCCTGACCTCCTCTGGTTCTGTTTTCTGACCTCCTCTGGTTCTGTTTTGTGACCTCCTCTGGTTCTGTTTTGTGACCTCCTCTGGTTCTGTTTTCTGACCTCCTGTGGTTCTGTTTTGTGACCTCCTCTGGTTCTGTTTCCTGACCTCCTCTGGTTCTGTTTCCTGACCTCTGGTTCTGTTTTCTGACCTCCTCTGGTTCTGTTTCCTGACCTCCTCTGGTTCTGTTTCCTGACCTCCTCTGGTTCTGTTTTCTGACCTCCTCTGGTTCTGTTTTGTGACCTCCTCTGGTTCTGTTTTGTGACCTCCTCTGGTTCTGTTTTCTGACCTCCTCTGGTTCTGTTTTCTGACCTCCTGTGGTTCTGTTTTCTGACCTCCTCTGGTTCTGTTTCCTGACCTCTGGTTCTGTTTTCTGACCTCCTCTGGTTCTGTTTTGTGACCTCCTCTGGTTCTGTTTTGTGACCTCCTCTGGTTCTGTTTCCTGACCTCCTCTGGTTCTGTTTTCTGACCTCCTCTGGTTCTGTTTCCTGACCTCTGGTTCTGTTTCCTGACCTCCTCTGGTTCTGTTTCCTGACCTCCTCTGGTTCTGTTTTCTGACCTCCTCTGGTTCTGTTTCCTGACCTCTGGTTCTGTTTCCTGACCTCCTCTGGTTCTGTTTCCTGACCTCCTCTGGTTCTGTTTTCTGACCTCCTCTGGTTCTGTTTCCTGACCTCCTCTGGTTCTGTTTTCTGACCTCCTCTGGTTCTGTTTCCTGACCTCTGGTTCTGTTTCCTGACCTCCTCTGGTTCTGTTTTCTGACCTCCTGTGGTTATGTTTTACCTCAGACCTGCGGCGGCGGCTGCTCAGTCTCACCAGTTGTTTCGCTGGAGGAGTTTTCTTCGCCACCTGTCTCTTAGACCTGCTCCCGGACTATCTGGACGGGTTCCACCAGGCCTTCAACAACGCAGGCATCACAGTAAGTTTAGACCTGGATTAGACCTGGATTAGACCTGGTCTAAATCCTGGACTAAACCTGGACTAGAGGTGGACTAAACCTGGACTAAGCCTGGACTAAACTTGGACAAGACCTGGACTAAACCGGGACTAAATCTGGACTAAACCTGGACTAGAGGTGGACTAAACCTGGACTAAGCCTGGACTAAGTCTGGACTAAGCCTGGACTAGAGCTGGACTAAGCCTGGACTAAACCTGGACTAGAGCTGGACTAAGCCTGGACTAAACCTGGACTAGAGCTGGACTAAGCCTGGACTAAACCTGGACTAGAGCTGGACTAAACCTGGACTAGAGCTGGACTAAACCTGAACTAGAGCTGGATTAAACCTGGACTAAATCTGGACTAAACCTGGACTAAATCTGGACTAAACCTGGACTAGAGCTGGACTAAACCTGGACTAGAGCTGGACTAAGCCTGGACTAAACCTGGACTAAACCTGGACTAGAGCTGGACTAAACCTGGACTAGAGCTGGACTAAACCTGAACTAGAGCTGGACTAAACCTGGACTAAACCTGGACTAAACCTGGACTAAATCTGGACTAAGCCTGGACTAAGCCTGGACTAAACCCGGACTAAACCTGGACTAGAGCTGGACTAAACCTGGACTAAACCTGGACTAGAGCTGGACTAAACCTGGACTAAACCTGGACTAAACCTGGACTAAACCTGGACTAAGCCTGGTCTAAACCTGGACTAAACCTGGACTAAACCAGGACTAAACCTGGACTAAACTTAGACTAAATCTGGACTAGAGCTGGTCTAAGCCTGGACTAAACCTGGACTAAACCTGGACTAAACCTGGACTAAGCCTGGACTAAGCCTGGTCTAAACCTGGACTAAACCTGGACTAGAGCTGGTCTAAACCTGGACTAAACCTGGACTAAGCCTGGACTAAGCCTGGACTAAGCCTGGACTAAACCCGGACTAAACCTGGACTAGAGCTGGACTAAACCTGGACTAAGCCTGGACTAAACCCGGACTAAACCTGGACTAGAGCTGCACTAAACCTGGACTAAACCTGGACTAGAGCTGGACTAAACCTGGACTAAGCCTGGACTAAACCTGGTCTAAGCCTGGTCTAACCTTCGCTCGTGTTCTTGTCGCAGCTCCAGTTTCCTCTGCCTGAGTTCATCATGGCCATGGGTTTCTTCTTGGTTCTGGTTCTGGAGCAGATCGTCCTCTCCTTCAAACACCACCACCACCACCACACCTCCTCCTCCTCCTCCTCCTCCTCTTCTTCTTCTTCTGGTGTTTACGACGAACGCCGCTCTCTCCTCGACCCCTCCTCCACCGACGTCCAGTCCGAGTCCCACCGCCTTCCCGAGGACTCGCACCACTTCCACGTCGACTTCTCCTCGCAGTCCGCGCTCCGAGCCTTCATCCTGGTCTTCTCCCTGTCCCTGCACTCGGTCTTCGAGGGCCTCGCCGTCGGCCTGGTGGAGGACGAGAAGGAGGTGCTGGAGATCTGCCTGGCGCTGACGATCCACAAGAGCATCATCGCCCTGAGCCTGTCCTTCCGGCTGATCCAGGGCCGGATGCGGCGCTCGGTGGTGGCCGGCTGCCTGCTGCTGTTCGCTGTCATGTCGCCGCTGGGCATCGCGGTCGGCGTGGGGCTCACGGAGGAGACCAGGACGTCGCCGCAGCAGCAGATGGCGCGGAGCTCGCTGGAGGGGGTGGCCGCCGGGACCTTCATCTACATCACCTTCATGGAGATCCTGCCCCACGAGCTGCGGGGCGACGGCCGCGGGAACAACATGCCCAAAGTCTGCATGCTGCTGCTGGGCTTCGCGCTGGTCACCGCCGTGCTCTTCATCAAACTCTGAGTCTGCTCGGTCACTCACTTCAGCGTTTTATTTTAACTTTCTAGGTTCTTATGTTAGGGAGATATTTGACAAAGATGTTCATTAATAATAATAACAATAATAACACTAATAATAATAATAATAATAGATTTATATACTGTGTTTTCCGCACTATAAGGCGCATCGGATTATAAGGCGCACCTTCAATGAATGGCCTATTTTAAAACTGTTTTCATATATAGGGCGCACCGCATTATAAGGCGCATCCACTAGATGGCGCTGCGCTAAAGGGAATGTCAATAAAACAGTCAGATAAGTCAGTCAGTCAAACTTTATTAATAGAATACAAACCAGCGTTCTTACAACTCCCTCGTTGAAAACAATGTATTTCCAACTCCATTTGTCGCAGTTCAAAGCTACATGAACAGCGTTCGAGCGCTCAGTTTTCTGTCCCCTCAATGTCGCAACTCTTCTACTGAGATGGAGCAAAGGCCGCGCCTCCTTGTTCTTTTGCGGCAGGATCCATAAACACGCCTATGGCACACATGAACAGCTGGGACTGGAATTCCCCTTTACCGTTTTTACCGACGCCCCCTGAATACGGTAGGCATAATTAACCAACATTGATCCATATATAAGGCGCATCGGATTATAAGGCGCACTGTTGGTTTTTGAGAAAATTAAAGGCTTTTAGGTGCGCCTTATAGTGCGGAAAATACGGTAGTGCCTTTCTAGAAACCCAAAGCGCTTTCACATTGCATTATTCCTTCGTTCCTCAGTCTCACCCGGTGGTAGTAAGTTACTTCTGTAGCCACAGTTGCTCTGGGGCAGACTGATGAAAGCGTGGCTACACCCTCTCCGACCTCCACCAAACACAGCCACACTGACACATTCATACGTAGGCAAGGCGGGTGAAGTGTCTTGCCCAGGGACACAACGACAGTATGTGACAGTAAGTCTGAATGTGTCGATGGCTGTGTCCGAACGTCATCCCTCGCCCCTCAATCACTACACAGTCCAGCACTATACAGCGGACTGTAGTGCACTCATTTTGTGAATGATTCAGACTCGCACACTATTTTTCTTTCACCGGTGATCACGTGACTCTGGCGTCTGTGTAAAAAAACTTTGTTGAAACTCGGCTGATAATGTTCTTCTGTGATAAACCTGACCTGATGTTTTAGTATTTATAGATAAATAATAGTCATACGTGTGATATTTAACATGAATTATCGCTATAATGAATAAAACAGAGTGGATTATTGCAGCTCTGAACGCTGGCTAAGCTAACGTTAGCAATTTTACACTGCAGTGGTTTATTTAAGAGCTTTTTATTTCTGATTACGACGGGACAGAAGTAAAAAAAGTGTTTCTAACTGGTTTCATTCAGACGTGTTGTGTACAGTTTAAAGTCCTGTCGCGGTCCCGCTGTTCTCCTCCAAAACTCGCAAAGCATTCTGCTCTATACTGCCCTCTAGTGGCCTCAAAATGGCAGCCACGCTTCTGTCAGTCTGCCCCAGGACGGCAGGAAGTAGCTCACCACCACCGAGTGAGACTGAGGAGAGAAGGAAGAATGCACCAAAGTGTAAAGCAACTGAGTGTCTAGAAAAGTGCTGTATAAGATTCATGCATTATTATTATTATTATTATTATTATTATTATTATTATTATTATTATTATTATTATTATTATTATTAAGAACCTGAGTTTCAGACCAAAGTAAAAATGGATTAAATCAGTGTTAGGGCGAATCAGAGACCGATCAGGACTAGGAATCCCTGCACAAACAAAAACACTTTGGATCTTTAAAAAGGAAATAATTCATGTTTTATTTATGAATCTGTAGAATTATGTAAACAAACTGCATTTAGAGTTGAAAATATGAAAATGAATTCACTTTTGTTCTCTCTGATGAGGACAGGGGTTAATGATTACAAAACAAAACAAACAAACAAAAATAAAAAAAGCAATAAAAATGTAAATGTGACCTAAAAGGGTTTTAAAAGGAAGAACCGACTGAAAACTGAAACAAGTCGCTCGCTTCAGGAGCATTTTATTTTATTTGAACTTCCTAGGTTTAACTTGGTGCAAAAACAAAAAGAAACCTGTGAACGTTAACTGCAAAAGCAAAAAAAATAAAAAACAGTCCGCTCTGGAGTCAGCCTCCTAATGTGCCAGTGCTTATTCATTTTAATTTCTAAAGTTTTTTACGCCGGATGCTCGTCCTGATGCAACCTTCTCTGCACTGTAAAAAAAAATCTGTAAATTTTACGGTAAAAAATTGGCAGCTGTGGTTGCCAAAATTCTACCATAAAAATTACAAGAGGCCTTTATTTCATTTTACAGTATAATATTATCACAAATGTTGTTTTTACAGTTTTTGACTTGAGTTTTTATTATTATTTACTGTAAAATTAAGTTATTAATCTTTCAAAAAATAGATTAACTGTATATTTTACAGTTTGCGGCTCACATTTTAATCAATATTTACTGTAAAATTTAAAGTTATCTTTTAAAAAGGTGTTAAACTGTAATAAACACAGGACTCAATTATTTTACCAGTGCTATACTGTATACATTACAAAAAATAAAACTAAAAATATCAATTACGGTCTTTTACTGTTGAGATTTTACAGATTTTTACCATGAAATCTACAGATATTTTTTACAGTGTGTTTATCCAGGCTTGGGACCGGCTCAAAGGGCGAGCGGAGACAAAAGCTCAGGCTCAGAAGCAAAAGTAAAATCATTCATTGGACGCACAATTTGTGACCTAAAGAAAAATAAATACCTGGATCTATATTTTTAGTTTATTTTTTGTTTCTAATTATTATTTTTTGCTTCCAAACCAACGATGCAGAGGCAGGCTGTAGTTTCTGCAGAATTTTAGGAAAGACTGAGGTCCAAAAACAAACTTGTGCAAGATGTCTGAGTTGTTTTAAGACTAAAAAGCGCTCGAATGCTCTGGACAATCATTGATTTTAGTGAAAACAAAGACAAAATCATGTTAAACCTGGTACTTTTATTCATTTCAGATAAAAAAAACAAAAAACAACTGAAAACCTTTTACCTTTGTTCCCACGAGTGCTGGAAAACTGGAACAGTAGAGGGCTGTTGTCCAGTCATGGAAAACACCCGGAATTTAATGTTATTTATTAAGAAATCTTTAAACTTTGCTGTATATGTTCTTCTTTTTGACCCTCAGACCCTCCCAGAACCTTTTTAGAACTTGTATTTTTTGCATTTCATAAGGCTAAGATCATGATATTTGACAAAGATGTTCATTAATAAATCAGTTTTAGAATTTCAGCATCACAACTGAAAAACAAACAAAAAAGAATGTTCTACTGTCGAGACCAAAAACTCTCTTTTTCTTAAAGCCTTTCCTGATCTCATTGACTCACATTATAATCACTGATTTTCACTCTGCTGCCGTCAAATACAGAAATGTTAAATCCTGTTACTTCCTCTGAGGCTGGAGAAGGTCCAGCTCGGTCCAGGATCCTGGCTCAGATCTGGGGAAGGTCCAGCTCGGTCCAGGATCCTGGCTCAGATCTGGGGAAGGTCCAGCTCGGTCCAGGATCCTGGCTCAGATCTGGGGAAGGTCCAGCTCGGTCCAGGATCCTGGCTCAGATCTGGGGGCAGTAAAGTCGACCTTAAGCTGATCCAAACCCTGCTGCGCTGCTCTTAACGGAGGCCTAACCCTAACCTCTGAGTAAAACTGCAGTACCACTTTAAAACCGCTGACTCCTCTTGAGTCCGCTCCGTCCTCGGTCTCAGGTCTTTGTTCAGAGACCGGGGTTTTTCAGTCCTCGGAGACAGAGAGACCAGTGTTAGTCCAGATTCCTGTTCGTTTGGAGCTGAATGGGGCTTTTCTCTGCTGCAGCGGACAGAGTCTGGACCAAAGAACTGTCTCTGAGATGGAGCGATACTATTTACTGCTAACTCTGTAGTACTGTAGTACTGCTAACTCTGTAGTACTGTAGTACTGCTAACTCTGTAGTACTGTAGTACTGCTAACTCTGTAGTACTGCTAACTCTGTAGTACTGCTAACTCTGTAGTACTGTAGTACTGCTAACTCTGTAGTACTGTAGTACTGCTAACACTGTAGTACTGCTAACTCTGTAGTACTGCTAACTCTGTAGTACTGTAGTACTGCTAACTCTGTAGTACTGTAGTACTGCTAACTCTGTAGTACTGTAGTACTGCTAACTCTGTAGTACTGCTAACTCTGTAGTACTGTAGTACTGCTAACTCTGTAGTACTGCTAACTCTGTAGTACTGTAGTACTGCTAACTCTGTAGTACTGTAGTACTGCTAACTCTGTAGTACTGCTAACTCTGTAGTACTGTAGTACTGCTAACTCTGTAGTACTGCTAACTCTGTAGTACTGTAGTACTGCTAACTCTGTAGTACTGTAGTACTGCTAACTCTGCAGTACTGCTAACTCTGTAGTACTGTAGTACTGCTAACTCTGTAGTACTACTAACTCGGTAGTACTGTAGTACTGCTAACTCTGTAGTACTGCTAACTCTGTAGTACTGCTAACTCTGTAGTACTGCTAACTCTGTAGTACTGTAGTACTGCTAACTCTGTAGTACTGTAGTACTGCTAACTCTGCAGTACTGCTAACTCTGTAGTACTGTAGTACTGCTAACTCTGTAGTACTACTAACTCGGTAGTACTGTAGTACTGCTAACTCTGTAGTACTGCTAACTCTGTAGTACTGCTAACTCTGTAGTACTGTAGTACTGCTAACTCTGCAGTACTGCTAACTCTGTAGTACTGTAGTACTGCTAACTCTGTAGTACTACTAACTCGGTAGTACTGTAGTACTGCTAACTCTGTAGTACTGCTAACTCTGTAGTACTGCTAACTCTGTAGTACTGCTAACTCTGTAGTACTGTAGTACTGCTAACTCTGTAGTACTGTAGTACTGCTAACTCTGCAGTACTGCTAACTCTGTAGTACTGTAGTACTGCTAACTCTGTAGTACTACTAACTCGGTAGTACTGTAGTACTGCTAACTCTGTAGTACTGCTAACTCTGTAGTACTGCTAACTCTGTAGTACTGCTAACTCTGTAGTACTGTAGTACTGCTAACTCTGTAGTACTCTAGTACTGCTAACTCTGTACTACTGCTAACTCTGTAGTACTCTAGTACTGCTAACTCTGTAGTACTGCTAACTCTGTACTACTGCTAACTCTGTAGTACTGTAGTACTGCTAACTCTGTACTACTGCTAACTCTGTAGTACTGTAGTACTGCTAACTCTGTACTACTGCTAACTCTGTAGTACTGTAGTACTGCTAACTCTGTAGTACTGCTAACTCTGTACTACTGCTAACTCTGTAGTACTCTAGTACTGCTAACTCTGTAGTACTGCTATCTCTGTAGTACTGTAGTACTGCTAACTCTGTAGTACTGCTAACTCTGTAGTACTGTAGTACTGCTAACTCTGTAGTACTGTAGTACTGCTAACTCTGTAGTACTGCTAACTCTGTAGTACTGTAGTACTGCTAACTCTGTAGTACTGTAGTACTGCTAACTCTGTAGTACTGTAGTACTGCTAACTCTGTAGTACTGCTAACTCTGTAGTACTGTAGTACTGCTAACTCTGTAGTACTGTAGTACTGCTAACACTGTAGTACTGCTAACTCTGTAGTACTGCAGACATGTCCAGGGTTTAGCTCTGGTTAAGACCAAAAACTCTGACACTGGTTTTTAGACCTGGTTTAGTCCTAGTTTAGATCTAATTCAGACCTGGTTTAGTCCTAGTTTAGATCTAACTCAGACCTGGTTTAGACCTGGTTTAGTCCTAGTTTAGATCTAATTCAGACCTGGTTTAGTCCTAGTTTAGATCTAATTCAGACCTGGTTTAGTCCTAGTTTAGATCTAATTCAGACCTGGTTTAGACCCGGTTCGGACCAAAAACTCTCTGATAGACAAACATTGTGTTTAAAATCTGGCTTAGACCTGGTTTAATCCTGGTTTAGACCCAGTTAAGACCAAAAAACCCTCTCTGCAGACAAAACTCTGAGGAGGAGGTGTTGTTGTGATGAAGAATCCAAATGGAGCTGATCTCAGGGCACACAAAAACTCTCAGGTCTGAAGAGACCAAGAACTTTCAGGTCTGAAGAGACCAAGAACTTTCAGGTCTGAAGAGACCAAGAACTTTCAGGTCTGAAGAGACCAAGAACTTTCAGGTCTGAAGAGACCAAGAACTTTCAGGTCTGAAGAGACCAGGAACTTTCAGGTCTGAAGAGACCAAGAACTTTCAGGTCTGAAGAGACCAGGAACTTTCAGGTCTGAAGAGACCAGGAACTTTCAGGTCTGAAGAGACCAAGAACTTTCAGGTCTGAAGAGACCAGGAACTTTCAGGTCTGAAGAGACCAGGAACTTTCAGGTCTGAAGAGACCAGGAACTTTCAGGTCTGAAGAGACCAGGAACTTTCAGGTCTGAAGGTTTGAGAGGACCGGGTTCCGTGGATCCTTCAGGCTCTAACCCAGCCCAGGACAACTTTCTGTGGAGGCGCACACTTTCATTCTCTTTACTTTCTGGACACACCTGGTGTATTTGTGTTTATTTTCCAGGTCTTATCCTGTGACGTGTTTGCACACCATGTTTGTTTGTTTGTTTGTTTGTTTGTTTGTTTGTTTGTTTGTTTGTTTAAGGATCCCCGTTAGTCCACAGTGAGGACTTTTCTTCCTGAGGTCCACTTTTACAGCTCATACAGTGTTACAGCTACAAAAACAGAAGAATGACCCAGTAATGAAACGATAATGGCTCCACAGATAAACAGCTTCTACAAAATGAGTCAAAACAAATTAAAGTTGTCACGTCCAGCTGCTCAGATACAAACCAAACTGTTCCTGTCGCAGTACCGTGTTGTTTTCCTTATCTGTACTGTAAATGTACATTCATTATCAGAAAATGTACTTGTTTTTGTTGAAGTCTCTTTAAGTGTTGTTTTATTGCTGTCTTAAAGTGTAAGGGTAAAATTAAACATTTCAATTACTTTAAACGCACTTTTTTTTTTGCCTCAATGTATTTTTGTAATGGAAATCTGATGATATTATGATCCAGGATACAGCAAATTAAAACATTTCAATGATATTTGTCTGAAAGTTTTACTGAGATAGTTCTAAACTACATCGTTACAATGCACAAGACTTTGATCTGACGGCCTAATTGTGTGGAAAAAGTATTGTTAAAGAGTGGTCATTTTGTTTTACTGCAAAAAACTTTAAATTGGTTTTATCACAGATCCATCAAATCGCATCAACTTAAGTTTATATAGAAACTGATTACACAGGTCTACAGCAAAATGCTTCTGGAATAAAAGTAGTGACATTTTTCTTGGATTAGGTCACTAATAAAGAAAAAGTAAGTGAGAAGTGCAGATTGCTATAGTTTCCAAGAAACAGTACTGGGTCAAAATAGGAAATTTATGCAAAATAAGTCAAAAATGGTAGTTTATCAGAAGGTACAGTGTCTACAAGCAACCAGTTCTATCTGAAAGCTGCACATTCAATACATTCATTTTAATATGGGCTCAAGTTTTGACATAAAATGTTTTGTTTTTATTTGCAGAAATCTCTCTCTTGGAAGTGGACAAAATGCATGCATGTAGAGAAATTAAATATTTTCAAAATATCAATATTTTTAAGCAAAAATGCCTAAATCTATTGTATAAACAGATGTGACTTTGATGTGAAACATTCATTCATTCATTTTCTTCCACTTATTCCCGTTAGGGGTCGCGGGTGACTGGAGCCTATCCCAGTAACTTTGGGCCGTAGGCGGGGCTCAGCCTGGACAGGGGCCAGCTTGTCTCAGGGCTGACACAGAGACGAACACAGACAGACAAACATTCACTCTCACATTCATCCAGTAGGGGCAGTTTAGAGTCACCAGTTCACCAACGCATGCCTGTGTTTGGAGGAACCCAGAGAGAACCCACAGTAACACGGGCAGAACCTGCAGACTCCACCCACAGAGTTCGTGTGATGGTGTAGTGGTCGGCCTGGGGCTCGAACCCACAACCTCCTTGCTGGGAGGGGAGAACGCTAACCACTCTGCCACCCCCTGTGCATCAATTGATGTGAAACAATATCATTAAATATCTTGAATACATAGCTAACAGCACAGTTATCATTGATTTTCAGTTCTTATCAAAATAAATGAGATTGAGCCGCTTTTATCTCAGAAGCAGATCCAGTCCAAACATTTGTAACCTGTGCTATAACAATATCAGGACATGTAAGTTCAAATTAAACATGGATTTAGTTTAGTTTAATATCCAAATATAAACTAGAACTAAACCGGTCCAGTCAAACATTTGTAGGTAAATTACCCTGATATATATTTTTTGTAACCGCGTAGCCCTAACCCTTAAGTAACTACTACTTTAGGTGTCATGTTTGTATGCATTTATTTTGTTATCTTAAATATTTCAGCATTAATGTTATTTATTTATTTATTTTTGATTTTTAGGTAATTTATTTACTTATTCATTTATTTATTTTCACCAAAATTCTTGTGCTAATGCTGCCACACTTCCCTGGGTGTACTAGAATTTAAGAAACACGACACTGATCCGTCATAAATCACTGTAAAAACAAAACTAAATCAGAGCTAAAACCTGAGCTAAAGTAAACCAAGAACAAACCCCAGGTAAACAAAACCTAAACTCAGACTAAACAGATTTATTTGGTTTATTTGGTTTCTCTCTTTAACTTTAACCCTTGTGCCTCCATTTTAAAAAGTTACGTTTCATCCCCGTCACAAAACATCATAAAAGTATATACAGTCATATTTTTTTTATTATTTTTTTTGCATAAATCTTTTAATCAACTTGTGCCCTGACCATAAATACCAAATATTTTATTATTTTATTAATTTTAACCCTTTCTTTTTACCTTTTTTAACCCTTTAACATTCTGAAATCAGTTAAATATTTGGTATTTATGACCAGGGCAGAAGTTGATTAAAAGATTTATGCAAAACAAGTAGAAAAAAAAAAGGAATGTATAAATAATTTATGATGTTTTTTGCTGAGGACACTTTTGTCTCTGAACAGCAGCAGTGTCTCAGGTTTAGTCAGAGTCAGAGTAAACATGAAGTAATATTAGATTTGTGTTTAAAAAAATCAACATTAGTGATAAAATACACGGCTGAGACACATTTCATAAAAAAAGTTAGAACACAAGCAGTAAATAAAGTGTAATTATGGATTAATAATTAAATCTAAACTGTTTTAGACTAAATCAGGGCAGTTATTTGTTTACAGTTAAAGCTTGTTTTGTCTGTAAATAAATATCCTTCCACATATTTGGTCTCAGTGATAATAAACCTGGAGGTAAATGAGCAGAAATCACGCGTTAACCCATAAACCTGTGTGTTTTTATCCTCAGCTCTGTGTGTGACTCAGGAAGTCCTCTGTGGGTTTTTTTTTTTTTTTTTTTTTTTGGTTTTGGCGCTGCAGTTGTAAGCCTGAGCCAGCAGGGGGCGCGCTGACCCCGTCCCCAGGGGCCCACAGCTCGTCTCTGACGCACAGAGCGCTCACTCCGTGCGGATTCTGCGCAGTGGGCGTGGACCGCGCTTGGCCTCGTTTGAACCCGAGGCACGTTTCACAATAACAACATAAAACACAAAAACACAGCAGAAAAACGTGTTTTATGTAAAAGTAATGTAAAAATATGGTTTGCTTTTTAAAATTCAGTTTTGTTAGATATGAAAGACAAAGTTTGTGGTGACAAAAGTGTAATGGATTTGATGCACTGAGATTAAAGTAGAAGAGAAATGACAGAATAAACCCAGATTGTTAGTATGAGCTGTTTATTATGAATATTTCAGTCCCAGAGATGGAGACTACAGGAACTTTAATGGGCCCCTAAACCTCCCGGGCCCCAGAGCAGATGCACTGCCTGATGTTACGTCCCTGGTTAAAAACAATGGTAATCCAGGATTAAAGTCGTACTATGTTTAAATTAAATTAAGACTAAAAACATCTAACCAAAACTAGACCTGGACTAAACCTGGACTAAACCAGGACTAAACCTGGACTAAACCTGGACTAAACCTGGACTAAACCAGGACTAAACCAGGACTAAACCTGGACTAAACCAGGACTAAACCTGGTCTAAACCAGATCTAAACCTGGACTAAACCAGGACGAAACCTGGGCTAAACCAGGACAAAACCAGGTCTAAACCTGGACTAAACCAGGACGAAACCAGGTCTAAACCTGGACTAAACCAGGACAAAACCTGGGCTAAACCAGGACTAAACCAGGACTAAACCTGGACTAAACCTGGACTAAACCAGGACTAAACCAGGACTAAACCTGGACTAAACCAGGACTAAACCAGGACTAAACCTGGACTAAACCAGGACTAAACCAGGTCTAAACCTGGACTAAACCAGGACTAAACCTGGTCTAAACCAGGTCTAAACCTGGACTAAACCAGGACTAAACCTGGACTAAACCAGGACTAAACCTGGACTAAACCAGGACTAAACCAGGTCTAAACCAGGTCTAAACCTGGACTAAACCAGGACAAAACCTGGGCTAAACCAGGACTAAACCTGGACTAAACCAGGACTAAACCTGGACTAAACCTGGACTAAACCAGGTCTAAACCAGGTCTAAACCTGGACTAAACCAGGTCTAAACCAGGACTAAACCTGGACTAACCCAGGACTTCAGGTCTAACCCAGGACTTCAGGACTAACCCAGGACTTCAGGACTAACTCAGGACTTCAGGTCTAACCCAGGACTTCAGGTCTAACCCAGGACTAACCCAGGACTTCAGGACTAACCCAGGACTTCAGGTTTATCTGAGGACTTCAGGACTAACTCAGGACTTCAGGTCTAACCCAGGACTTCAGGACTAACTCAGGACTTCAGGACTAACCCAGGACTTCAGGTCTACCTGAGGACTTCAGGACTAACCCAGGACTTCAGGTCTAACCCAGGACTTCAGGTCTAACCCAGGACTTCAGGACTAACCCAGGACTTCAGGTCTAACTCAGGACTTCAGGACTAACCCAGGACTTCAGGTCTAACTCAGGACTTCAGGACTAACCCAGGACTTCAGGTCTAACCCAGGACTTCAGGTCTAACCCAGGACTTCAGGACTAACCCAGGACTTCAGGTCTAACTCAGGACTTCAGGACTATCCCAGGACTTCAGGACTAACCCAGGACTTCAGGTCTAACTCAGGACTTCAGGACTAACCCAGGACTTCAGGACTAACCCAGGACTTCAGGTCTAACTCAGGACTTCAGGACTAACCCAGGACTTCAGGTCTAACTCAGGACTTCAGGACTATCCCAGGACTTCAGGACTAACCCAGGACTTCAGGTCTAACTCAGGACTTCAGGACTAACCCAGGACTTCAGGACTAACCCAGGACTTCAGGACTAACCCAGGACTTCAGGACTAACCCAGGACTTCAGGTCTAACTCAGGACTTCAGGACTAACCCAGGACTTCAGGTCTAACCCAGGACTTCAGGTCTAACCCAGGACTTCAGGACTAACCCAGGACTTCAGGACTAACCCAGGACTTCAGGTCTAACTCAGGACTAACTCAGGACTTCAGGACTAACTCAGGACTTCAGGTCTAACTCAGGACTAACTCAGGACTTCAGGTCTAACTCAGGACTTCAGGTCTAACTCAGGACTTCAGGTCTAACTCAGGACTTCAGGACTAACTCAGGACTTCAGGTCTAACCCAGGACTTCAGGTCTAACTCAGGACTTCAGGACTAACTCAGGACTTCAGGACTAACTCAGGACTTCAGGTCTAACTCAGGACTTCAGGTCTAACTCAGGACTTCAGGTCTAACTCAGGACTTCAGGTCTAACTCAGGACTTCAGGTCTAACTCAGGACTTCAGGACTAACTCAGGACTTCAGGTCTAACCCAGGACCTCAGGTCTAACTCAGGACTTCAGGACTAACTCAGGACTTCAGGACTAACCCAGGACTTCAGGTCTAACCCAGGACCTCAGGTCTAACTCAGGACTTCAGGACTAACCCAGGACTTCAGGACTAACCCAGGACTTCAGGTCTAACCCAGGACTTCAGGTCTAACTCAGGACTTCAGGACTAACCCAGGACTTCAGGTCTAACCCAGGACTTCAGGTCTATCTCAGGACTTCAGGTCTAACCCAGGACTTCAGGTCTATCTCAGGACTTCAGGACTAACCCAGGACTTCAGGACTAACCCAGGACTTCAGGTCTAACCCAGGACTTCAGGTCTATCTCAGGACTTCAGGTCTAACCCAGAACTTCAGGACTAACTCAGGACTTCAGGACTAACCCAGGACTTCAGGTCTAACCCAGGACTTCAGGTCTAACTCAGGACTTCAGGTCTAACTCAGGACTTCAGGACTATCTCAGGACTTCAGGTTTAACCCAGGACTTCAGGACTAACTCAGGACTTCAGGTTTAACCCAGGACTTCAGGTCTATCTCAGGACTTCAGGACTAACCCAGGACTTCAGGTCTAACTCAGGACTTCAGGTCTAACTCAGGACTTCAGGTCTATCTCAGGACTTCAGGTCTAACCCAGGACTTCAGGTCTAACTCAGGACTTCAGGACTAACCCAGGACTTTAGGTCTAACCCAGGACTTCAGGTCTAACCCAGGACTTCAGGTCTAACCCAGGACTTCAGGTCTAACCCAGGACTTCAGGTCTAACCCAGGACTTCAGGTCTATCTCAGGACTTCAGGTCTAACCCAGGACTTCAGGACTAACTCAGGACTTCAGGTCTAACCCAGGACTTCAGGTCTATCTCAGGACTTCAGGTCTAACCCAGGACTTCAGGACTAACTCAGGACTTCAGGACTAACCCAGGACTTCAGGTCTAACCCAGGACTTCAGGTCTAACCCAGGACTTCAGGTCTAACCCAGGACTTCAGGTCTATCTCAGGACTTCAGGTCTAACCCAGGACTTCAGGACTAACTCAGGACTTCAGGACTAACCCAGGACTTCAGGTCTAACCCAGGACTTCAGGTTTAACCCAGGACTTCAGGTCTAACTCAGGACTTCAGGACTAACCCAGGACTTCAGGTCTAACTCAGGACTTCAGGTCTAACCCAGGACTTCAGGTCTAACTCAGGACTAACCCAGGACTTCAGGACTAACTCAGGACTTCAGGTCTAACCCAGGACTTCAGGTTTAACCCAGGACTTCAGGTCTAACTCAGGACTTCAGGACTAACCCAGGACTTCAGGTCTAACTCAGGGCAGGGCTTCAGGTCTAACCCAGGACTTCAGGACTAACCCAGGACTTCAGGTCTAACCAGGACTTCAGGTTTAACCCAGGACTTCAGGTCTAACTCAGGACTTCAGGACTAACCCAGGACTTCAGGACTAACTCAGGACTTCAGGTCTAACCCAGGACTTCAGGACTAACTCAGGACTTCAGGTCTAACTCGGGACTAACCCAGGACTTCAGGACTAACTCAGGACTTCAGGTAGGACTAACCCAGGACTTTAGGTCTAACCCAGGACTTCAGGTCTAACCCAGGACTTCAGGTCTAACCCAGGACTTCAGGTCTAACCCAGGACTTCAGGTCTAACCCAGGACTTCAGGTCTATCTCAGGACTTCAGGTCTAACCCAGGACTTCAGGACTAACTCAGGACTTCAGGTCTAACCCAGGACTTCAGGTCTATCTCAGGACTTCAGGTCTAACCCAGGACTTCAGGACTAACTCAGGACTTCAGGACTAACCCAGGACTTCAGGTCTAACCCAGGACTTCAGGTCTAACCCAGGACTTCAGGTCTAACCCAGGACTTCAGGTCTATCTCAGGACTTCAGGTCTAACCCAGGACTTCAGGACTAACTCAGGACTTCAGGACTAACCCAGGACTTCAGGTCTAACCCAGGACTTCAGGTTTAACCCAGGACTTCAGGTCTAACTCAGGACTTCAGGACTAACCCAGGACTTCAGGTCTAACTCAGGACTTCAGGTCTAACCCAGGACTTCAGGTCTAACTCAGGACTAACCCAGGACTTCAGGACTAACTCAGGACTTCAGGTCTAACCCAGGACTTCAGGTTTAACCCAGGACTTCAGGTCTAACTCAGGACTTCAGGACTAACCCAGGACTTCAGGTCTAACTCAGGGCTTCAGGTCTAACCCAGGACTTCAGGACTAACCCAGGACTTCAGGTCTAACCCAGGACTTCAGGTTTAACCCAGGACTTCAGGTCTAACTCAGGACTTCAGGACTAACCCAGGACTTCAGGACTAACTCAGGACTTCAGGTCTAACCCAGGACTTCAGGACTAACTCAGGACTTCAGGTCTAACTCGGGACTAACCCAGGACTTCAGGACTAACTCAGGACTTCAGGTCTAACCCAGGACTTCAGGTTTAACCCAGGACTTCAGGTCTAACCCAGGACTTCAGGACTAACCCAGGACTTCAGGTCTAACCCAGGACTTCAGGTCTAACCCAGGACTTCAGGTTTAACTCGGGACTTCAGGACTAACTCAGGACTTCAGGTCTAACTCGGGACTTCAGGACTAACCTAGGACTTCAGGTCTAACTCAGGACTAACCCAGGACTTCAGGACTAACTCAGGACTTCAGGTCTAACCCAGGACTTCAGGTTTAACCCAGGACTTCAGGTCTAACCCAGGACTTCAGGTCTAACCCAGGACTTCAGGTTTAACCCAGGACTTCAGGACTAACCCAGGACTTCAGGTCTAACCCAGGACTTCAGGTTTAACCCAGGACTTCAGGTTTAACCCAGGACTTCAGGACTAACCCAGGACTTCAGGTTTAACCCAGGACTTCAGGACTAACCCAGGACTTCAGGTTTAACCCAGGACTTCAGGACTAACCCAGGACTTCAGGTCTAACCCAGGACTTCAGGTTTAACTCAGGACTTCAGGTCTAACCCAGCTCAGAGCGGCCTGGGGACAGAGTGACACCTCCTCCGCGGCGCCTGTCTCCGGTGAATCATTCCACTGCGTCACGTCGCCCTCTGCCGCCGCTGCCGCCGCTCGGTGCCGCTGCTCCGCAGAGAACAGAGACATGTCTGCGACGGGAACGGGCGGCTGCGGTCCCGGCCCCGGAGCCTCCGCGGGCGCCGGGACCGGGGCTTCCAACCCGCGAAAGTTCAGCGAGAAGATCGCGCTCCACACCCAGCGCCAGGCCGAGGAGACGGCCGCCTTCCAGGAGGTGATGATGGACATCAGCTCCACCCGGGTGAGTGCGCTCCGCCCGGGGCTCGGCTCAGGAGAGCGGCGCGGCGCAGCTGAGGCCTAGCCCGGGCTCCGCTGCCTCCGCGCCCCGCGGGATTTTAACTCTGTTTTTACATCATTTACAGCTGATACCAACCCGAGGCCAGGACGCCCGGGGTCTGCGTCACCTTCAGACCGAGACACGCGTTAGTTTTGCGGCTTGTGGCTCGTTTCCGACTCGGCGTTAGCAACAGTTAGCTGTAAAAGCTAACTTGGCTTGTTTACTATGTTACGTAGCTGTCATTCTGTTAGCCGCCAGGGAACGGCTGCTTAACCCCGCAGAAAAACACCTCTGCGGCCCCTCAGAGCTCTCATCACCGCAGAGGGAAGTCAGAACTAAAAACACATTAAAAACCTTTAATTATATTCGCTCCTTTTGGGTTCAGCGAATGAATTATAATCAACAGTTGGTGATCGCGAGGACGCCCACTGACAGCGCAGTCTGCGGACATCGACTTTTACACAAATATTTAATGCACATGAGCACATTTCAGCTCCTGCATCTTCAAAATAATTCTTTAAAAACGCATTAAAGTGTTTGCCAGGGCTTTTATTGACAGCAGTTCAGAGGCGGTGGGCTGTTTGTGGCCTGTGAGGTTTGAATGAGTAGCACTTTAGCGCCACAGCTGCATTTACAACACATCAGATATTAAATCAGATTCGGAGGGAAGACGTCTAAATGTGATAAAATTATAAAAGATATTTGAAATCCTGTGTCCTTTCCATGCTAGTGTTAGCTCTAAAGTCCTAAACCATTGCTACATGTTGTTATGGCAGGTGTCTCTTGCAGAAGTGAGAGTGTTTTTTTTTATTCTCAAAGCTCATATTTAGTTTCTATTTGAATCTCAGTGTTAATAAATGGATCGTTTTAGTTTGTTGCATTCTCAAGATAAAAAAGACGATAATTCAGAAAACAATAAAAATAATAAACAGCAAATATTATCCATTATTTCTGCAGGGTTTTAAAAAGTCTAAAAAACTCTTAAATGTTAAAGCCTGAATTTGAGGCCTTAAAAAATACAAAAAAATACTATAATAAAAAAAAATACTTTGCACAGATGGTCTCAGCTTTTTGTACACCACAAGCTTACGGTATAGGTCTTATTTTTCTTGAGCAATGGTCTTAAAAGAGTCTAAAAAGTCTTAAATTAAACGTATTGAAGCCTTCAGAAACCCTGCTATCACATTACTAAAGCAAAGTGTTGGGCAGTGTGTCACAGGTGACAGTTCCGGGGTAAATGCTGTTCTTGAGTCTGTTAATGGTCCTGTATCTGCGTCCTGAGGCCTGGCTGAGTGTCGTGCCATTGAGTCATTGTTTAATTTGGAAAACTGGACAATAGCTTTTATTATATTTATTAAAGTGTTAGGCTAATATTTAGTTAAAAGCATGTCTGTGGTTTACTGAGTTTCTTCTGTGTTTTTGTTGAGAGCTACATCGAGGAGCTAAGTTCTGGGGTTGTACTACTACTGCGGCTACTACTACTACTAAAACTATCACTACTATTGCTAATACTAATGCTAAGACCTTCCACCTGACAGAAATTCAAAACAAATATCTGGAGCTTTAAGTTAAACCATGTCTTAATCAGATAAAAACTTAAATTGAATTATTCTGATTTAGTCTAAACTCTGTGCTACATTTAATTCTGTTTTTTGACCATGTTTTAGTTCTGGTTTAATACTGGTGTAGATCTGGTTTTAGTCTTTGTTTAGTCCTAGTGTAGTCCTGGAGTAGACCTGGTTTAGCCCTGGTGTAGTCCAGGTTTTAGGCCTCATTTAGACTTGGTTTAGTCCTGGGTGAGTCTTGGTTTAGTCCTGGTTTAGTGCTAGTTTATTTTTGGTGTAGACCTGGTTGGATCTTTGTTTACTCTCAGTGTAGCCCAGGTTTTAGACCTGGTTTAGTCCTAGTTGAGTCTTGGTTCGGTCCTGGTTTACCCTCGGTGTTAAGGATTTAGATCTTGTTTAGACCTGGTTTGTTTCTGGTCTAGCCCCAGTGTAGTCCAGGTTTTAGACCTTGTTTAGTTTTGGTTTAGTCCTAGTTTATCCCTGGTTTGTTCCTGGTTTACCCCTGGTGTAGTCAAGGTTTTAGATCTCGTTTAGTCCTGGTTTAGTCCTGGTTTAGTCCTGGTTTAGTCCTGGTGTAGTCAAGGTTTTAGATCTCGTTTAGTCCCGGTTTAGTCCCGGTTTAGTCCTGGCTTAGTCCTGGTTTAGTCCTGGTGTAGTTCGGGATTATTACTGGAGTAGATCTGGTTTGTTCCTGGTTTAGCCCTGGCGTAGTCCAGGTTTTAGACCTCATTTAGACCTGGGTGAGTCTTGGTTTAGTCCTGGTTTAGTGCTAGTTTATTTTTGGTGCAGACCTGGTTGGATCTTGGTTTACTCCCAGTGTAGTCCAGGTTTCAGACCCCAGTTAGACCTGTTTAGTCCTGGTTGAGTCTTGGTTCGGTCCTGGTTTACTCCTGGTGTAGTTCAGGATTTAGGTCTTGTTTAGACCCGGTTTGGTTCTGGTCTAGCCCTGGTGTAGCCCAAGTTTAAGACCTTGTTTAGTTTTGGTTTAGTCCTAGTTATCCCTGGTTTGTTTTAGATCTCGTTTAGACTTGGTTTATTCCTGGTTTAGGCTTTTGTATTTTATGATTTTAATTAATGTGTATCCAGACACCACCATCACAGTGAAATTGCAGTGAAGTTAAATGTTTTTCTAAAACAAAGTCCCTGCTCCCGTCTGCTCCTCTGAACTGGGAGTGTGCTCTCTGTTACCTACTGTTTAGCCCTGCTTTTATTATGCCTGTTTTGTGGTGAAAGTAGCCTCTGATTTCGGCCTTTAGCCGTAAATTCTTGTCTTTAGCAGCGGCGGTGGTCTGTCATTAGAGCCGCACTCAGCACAGAAGCTTTCAGACGATGGAGGCAGAGCTCCCAGAACCGAGCTGAGCCTGTCACATTTAACACATTTATCCACCATCAATTGCATATTAATTTGACATAGGTTTTACGTCCCTTCCTTACACGACCCTCCTCATTTATCCAGGCTTTGGACCATCTTGTAATCTTTTGTGGCTTAAATACATTTTGTTTATCTAGGTCCTAAAATGCCATGTACTGCATAATCTTAGTGTAGCCTGTTCAAAGTTGCTGGTGAATTTGTAAAAAAAGCCACCAAACCTTGTCATTTATGCTAAAGTCACCCAGGTGTTACTATTTTACCTATGTATTTGAATTTATTTGACAGGGACAGTGTTTATTTATTAACATTTCTGTAAATGCACCAGAGTTTGCCAAGCTGCTGTTTTACATCTGCAAACCCTGGACAGATGTTAAAGTCACCAAAATTCAATTAAATTCAATTCAGTGCTATTTATATTTACATAACCCTAACCCTAGCAGTCACCTCAAAGGGTTTTACAAACAGTTAGTCACACAACTAAACATAAACAATAAGAACTACACTAAACTAAACACATTCAACGAAACACATTAAACTTCTCTTAAGGAAAATTTCCTAAAAACCCAGCTGTGTTGAAACCTCTAAATAAAAAAAAAAGTCCATTAGCTAGGGCTGCACAATATATCGCAAAATTATCGTTATCGCAATATCAGCAAACGCAATATCTGTATCGCAAAAATCTAAATATATCACAATAACGCTGTGGTCTTCCATCTGACAGAGATTTACACTGAAGAATCATTTTCCACCAGAGCCTTAAAAGAACATGTGTTGTGACTAAATAAAAATGTTTAAAAAGTCCAGTTTTAGTGGTAATTTAATTAATTTAGTCACAGCTTAGCCTTGTTTTATTCCTGGTTTAGTCTGGGTTAAGTTTTGATTTTGTGGCTGTTTTGACTTGTAAATACAGGAACTTACATTTTGTGAAATGTAGTGAATTTAACTTCCTATGTTCCAAAAGTAGGCTGTTTTCAAATATCACAATAATATTGTTATCGTAATTTTCAACATAGTTATGGAATATCGTATGTTTTCTCCATATCGTGCAGCCCTAATGCGTGCTCAGCCCTAAATAGTAAAACTAAACTCTCTTTAACTCATAAACTTTGGGTGCGTTTGATCAAACAGAGCTGACAGTCTGCCGCTGGGTCACAGAGACACAGAGGGAGCACTGCTGAACCTGAGAGACCTGAGGAAAGTGGAGGAGCTCACGGTGCACCTGCTGCTTGTAGAGAAAAGTAACTACCGTATTTTCCAGACTATAAGTCGCACAAGCCAAAAAATGCATAATGAAGAAGAAAAAAACGTATAAAAGTCGCACTGGACTATAAGTCACATTTTTTGGGGGAAATTTATTTTACAAAATCCCACACCAAGAACAGACATTTCATGTTGAAAGGCAAGTTATAGTAATAATAGAATAGAGAACAACAGCTGAATAGGTGTGCGCTATGCTAACGTAACACATTGATGGTTATTCAGCTACATGAAGCATAAACAACAAACTGAATAGGTGTCTCGTATGTTAACGTAATATATTAACAGTTATTCACATAACTATAGCATAAAGAACATAATATAACAAGTTCACCAAACTCACCATCTCACTCCTAATCGCTAAATCCTTTAAATTCTTCATCCTCGGTGTCGCTTCTGAACAACTCCGCCAACTCCGGAGGTAGACGAAGCGCCGCTTCCTCCTCTGCGTGGCTGTCGTCAGACTCAGCATCAGTTCCATTTCCAATTATTCCGCTCTTTCTCAGTTGTCTTTATAGCCTAAGTTGTTAGCGCTAATGTTTACATTTTAAATTGGTCTTTGTGCTGCCCACCCAACCAGGAGTTACAAAGGGATGTTAAACTTTTTTGATTGGGTGGGCAAGAATTAAATTTTGTCCCCTACTGCCGCTGGCCACGCTCTATAGTATCATAGTTCAGGTCTGTAAGGATGCAGCAGGAAGGATGCTTTTTGTGCTGTTTCTCTGGGTGAGCTGGGACAGACACTTTCTCAGTACGACTTTTATTTCTGCCATTGAATGACCGATGACGAGCCATGTAGACCAGCAGCCAATGGAAGCACCGCTGGCCGTACACAAGCTCTTTCTAGTGTTACTCAGGAGTGTTGAAGATAAAAACTATGAATTACATGATTACAATTTGCCTGTTTTGTGTCAATCCTAAACCACGTTACAGCGGTTGGAGTGGTGCAGTGGTTCTGGTCAATCCTTAGCTACCGTGAGGTGTTTCCTGTGACGTCTCAACATTTTAAACTGTCTCATTAATAATAAAAACTGGATCAGAGCCGGATCTGAACCAGGACAGAGACTAGAGCTGTTTGTGTGAGAGTCTGAGGGAGCCACAGATCTGAAGACGGACTGGAGTGGACAGTAGTAGCTGAGTGACCAGACTGTGACGTCATGAGAACCCAAATTAAAATGCATTGCTCTGCGCCTGGTTAAAACTGGACCTGAGCTGGTTTTGACCTGTCCCATATGATTGTAAATGTTTGAAGGCTGTTTCTAACCTCACGTCCCTCTCTCTCTCTGTGTCCCGGTGCAGCTCCAGGCTCAGAAGCTGCGTTTAGCTCGGAGCCAGGGCCCGTACTACGGAGGATCTCTGCCCAACGTCAACCAGATCGGCAGGAACCCCCAGGACTTCCAGGTCTGTCCGGCCTGCACTGCTGCACTCACTGTCCTTACTTCGAGCACAGATAATACTGCTCATTCGTGTTGTGGTGTTGTGTTTGCTTGCTTTATTCGCATGATTTAATCAGACAGACCTGAGTGGGAGGCTTCCTGCTGTTTCTCAGTTCAGTTTGTTGTAGCTAAAGCTGCCAGTGCAACGTGTCGACAGTATAAAGTGAGCTCCCTACTCATGCTTCACTCAAGTAAAACACAAACTTACCCCATAATTACACAACTCAGGGTTCTAGAGTGGGACCAATTTTGTTACAAGTGGGACCAAAAACTGAATGGGTGCGATGAAATGTAACATGCTGCTGTCGACCTGACTGTCCCGTGTCTATTATTATTTTACTACGTGAGCATGACCAACACTGAATATTCATCTTTTCTGAGGCCCATCTCAGTCACAGAGCTGTGATGTTTAAAAACAACACTGGTCTGTGTCATGTCTCTGCAGCAGCTTACGCTGATACTCACCATCACTGCCAGTGCAGGTTTTATAAAGCTTATTAAATACTTTTCATTAACAGAGAAAACTAAGGCTGGGATGATACGCTTTTGTCAAGACAGATACGATCACGATACTTTGGTGCCAGTTTGGGTTGTATTGCTATTTCCATGTATTATATAAATAACAAGTTCTGTGATTATCATCAATTACTGTGATATTTTCACCTTAAATTTAAAATGAAGTTAACGACTTGATTATACAAGACACCAAGTCATGTTCCCAAAAGTGTGACATTTATCTATGAAGGATTTTCAAATATTTTTATTTGTGTCACAGTTGTGTCACTGCTGCTAATAATAATAATAATAATAATAATTGGATTGGATTCATCTGACGCTTTACAAGGTTCTCAAAGTGCTTTACATGAGCCCATTATTCATTCACATCTTAGTCACTCTCGGTGGTGAGCTACTTCTGTAGCCACAGCTGCCCTGGGGCAGAATGACGGAAGCGTGGCCAAGCGTTGACAGTGTGCAATGTAGTAGTGGGGCTCGAACCGCCAACCTTGGGGTTAGTGGGCGACTGATCTACTGCCCTGTATTAGACCAAGCGCTTAGTGCAGTGCTGCCCTCTGCAGTCCTGGCACACATTTGTCTGTGAAAACAGAGCATTATTATTCCTGATGTCACAAACATCACTCCTCAGTCACACTCTGGTGGTGGTCAGCTACTTCTGTAGCCTCTTGCTCAAGGACACAACGAAAGTATGAACTGAGGAGAGCGGCATTCGAACTGCCAACCTTCTGGTTATAAGACTCCAGAACAGACTCTACCTCCTGAGCCACTGTCGCCCACAGACCAGAGATAGACATGGGCTCTCTGGGGCCCCAGTTGCACTGCTTCAGAGCCTGATGCCTGATGTGGCTAAAGTTTGCCGGGCTTTGTGAAAGTTTTAATCCATCACCGTTGCATTGTCTCTTTGCTTGTTACTCCCAGAGCGTGTGGGGCCTTTCTGTGTGGAGTTTGCATGTTCTCCCTGTGTCTGGGTGGGTTTCCTCCTGGTGCTCCGCTTTCCCCCATCAACCTCAAAAACATGCACAATAGGTTAAAACCTCCAGCTAAGTCCTGCAGACCAGGATCCTGGCTCAAGATCTGGAAAAGGGCCCCGGGCGCTGCACCGCAGCAGCAGCCTACTGCTCCTGACAGGTCGCCCCAGCGGCGCTGAGGGATGGGTCAAATGCAGAGAATGAATTTCCCTACGGGGATCAATAAAGTCTACCTTACCTTACCCAACACTCTTTTGTGTAAACACCACATTAGAAACCCAAAACTCTTCCTTATTGCACTAAACAGGTTTATTTACAACAGAATGATGACTTTAGATGCAGATGTGCAACAGCTGTGCTCTGTTCTGCTTAATCTAACTCAGCTTTGTCTTGTTCTGGCTCAGGGCTCGTTCCCGTCGGCGCTGGAGTCCAACCGCTCGACTCGACATCACGGTTTGGTGGAGAGGGTCCAGAGAGACCGGCGCTTCATCTCCCCGGTCCGGCCGTACCGCAACAGACCTGTATCCTTCACAATAAAACGCTGACCAGTCCACCACTTTCAGGCCGGCTGATGAATCTTACAAAAGGCTACCGTGTTTCTCACCGACTTGGAGTAGGTGAGACGTTTGAGATGCACAGAAGCTAAACAGAAGCTTCATTTGGAGCTGTGTCACATTGAGCTGCCACAACTAAGCAAGAGTAAAAAATAACTGATAACTGAAATTAGGGCTGGGTATTGTTAAGAACCTCATGATTCGATTTCGATTCTTTAGGTTGCAATTTGATTCAATTTTGATTTGATATTGATTTAAATGCTTCAATATCGATTCAGTAATAAATAAATCATGTGATTTTTTTTTTTGTAGTGTTATTACCAATTTTGAACAGGAACAGTAAAACCTACATTTTTTAACAACTTCTCATTCTTACAGCACCAGGTCCATGGCTTGAAAATTACTTTTTTCTTCACTGGCCACTGTGGCTAGTCTTTTTCAAAAGTTACTAGCCAAGAAGTGCTTTTAGTAGCCACATTTTAATTAGTTTAAAAGTTTGCGTTTATTTTAATAGTATACTACAAGCTATAAGAAATGTAACATGTGGATTTATGTATGGACAGGGATTTATTTAATATTGCCAAACAGGTTTACCTATAGGCAGAATAAATGGCATCTCTGTGCATGTAGTGTCAAATCTTTTAAAACATGTTATTTTGATTCGTATTTTTTTCCTCAAATTATGATGAATTACTCTACACTAAAAGGTGTACACGCAGAAGAAATTATATAAATTGTTTGTCAGTGCGTCTCTTCTGTCTCTTCTTTCTCTTCTTTCTCTGCTCGTGTCCGCCATTCGTCAGTGCGTCTCTTCTGTCTCTGCTCGTGTCTTCTGTTTCTTCTGTCTCTGCTCGTCTCTTCTGTCTCTTCTGTCTCTGCTCATCTCTTCTGTCTCTGCTCGTGTCCGCCGTTTGTCAGCGCGTCTCTTCTGTCTCTTCTGTCTCTTCTGTCTCTTCTGTCTCTGCTCGTCTCTTCTGTCTCTTCTGTCTCTGCTCGTCTCTTCTGTCTCTGCTCGTCTCTTCTGTCTCTTCTGTCTCTGCTCGTCTCTTCTGTCTCTTCTGTCTCTTCTGTCTCTGCTCGTCTCTTCTGTCTCTTCTGTCTCTGCTCGTCTCTTCTGTCTCTTCTGTCTCTGCTCGTGTCTTCTGTCTCTTCTGTCTCTGCTCGTGTCCGCCGTTTGTCAGCACGTCTCTTCTGTCTCTTCTGTCTCTTCTGTCTCTGCTCGTCTCTTCTGTCTCTTCTGTCTCTGCTCGTCTCTTCTGGTCTCTTCTGTCTCTTCTGTCTCTGCTCGTCTCTTCTGTCTCTTCTGTCTCTGCTCGTGTCCGCCGTTTGTCAGCACGTCTCTTCTGTCTCTGCTCGTCTCTTCTGTCTCTTCTGTCTCTGCTCGTCTCTTCTGTCTCTTCTGTCTCTGCTCGTGTCCGCCGTTCGTCAGTGCGTCTCTTCTGTCTCTGCTCGTCTCTTCTGTCTCTGCTCGTGTCCATTTCTGTGGAGTAACCTCTAAAGTCCTGCTGACACACTCCCTCTGCTCCTCTCTGCCGTGAACAAGGGCCAACTTAAAAAATATTATACGACTTGTAAAAGGCCTGAAGATGTGTAACCCTTCCACAGTCGTGTTTCTCTAGCAACTGTTTAGGAGATTGATTCTGAATCTCTTTGTCCTTACCCTCACTGCAGTGAAACTTTAGATACAGTGGATCTTATCTGTTCTGTGTCATTTTGTCAGAGAGTCTCATTTTATCTGCTACAAAAGGCACAGAGATCGAGAGCAGAAGTCAAGGCTGTTGGACTTGACTCTCAAGAATTACAAGCATGCGGTTTAATGGATACCGATAGTTTTTTTCTCTACTGTTTAACACTGACTTTAAAGCTCTGACCCCTCCCTGTGAGGAATACATTAGATCTTTGTGCCAGAACGGGACAGGGCCTAAATGTCAAATGCAAATACAGTATTATTGTTGTTTTGTTGTTTGATTAAACCCATTGAAAACTATAAACTGCTATAGTGTACAACATCTTTCTTAAATTTATCTTACTAAAGGTAATGAATAGTTTCTTTTTAGTTTAAACTTGCTTCGATCAGACATTGGTTTAGAGTCTTAATATGTCGCACATTTATTGTTCCTACGGCAATGTGTGTAGCAAAAAAAATATTGCAGTAAATAATATTATGGTCCTCCATCTAAAAAAAACTTCAGAATAAGAGTCTTACGTCAAATCATCTTAAGACAAATAAAAACTTAAGTGAGTCCTAAATTTAATCCTGGTTTAGACCTGGTCCAGTCCAGATTTAGCCTACGTTTAGACCTAAACCAAAGCTAAACCAGGTCTAAATCAGATCTGGTTCAGTCCTTTATTTAGTTCTAGTTTAGTTCTGGTTTATACCTTGTTTTAGTCCTGATTCAGACCTGGTTTAAACATGGTCTGTACCTTGTTTTATACCTGGTTTAGGCCTGGTTCAGTTCTGGTTTAGACCTAGTGTAGCCTTGATTAAGTGTTGATTTTGTCCCAGTTTTGAACAGTGAGCCCAGAGCCTTGCAACTCTTCATTCACTAAAACTAAACTGAACTTATATTATTGTTAATTATCACAGTTCTGGTCTACACTGCTCGTCATCGTGAGAGTCTTCAGTTACTGCAGTATTTAGCGCAGAACTGTTTTGTTTTCCTTTGGTTGTTTCCTTAACCGTGTTGCTCTCAGGTGGACAACTCTCCGTACAACTCTTCGTACCTGTCCCCGCCCCCTGACCCCAGCTGGAGGAGGTAAAAACACATCTGACGCTAAAACTCTATCAGGCCTCGTCCACACAAAAACAACTGCAGTTAGGAGGGTTTTATAATATGTCTGGAAATATTTGGACAGTGTCACAATTTTAAGAATTCTGGCCCTGAAGGAGTCTAAATGCAATGTTTGAGATGAAGATGAGGTGCTGTCATTCAGCTGTAATTTGAGGGTTTTATAACATTAAAACTCGAGTAAGGTTTAGGAATTGGATACATGTTCATCATCATCAAGAGAAGCTCAACTTCCCTAAAATGTTATAAAGGCTGGCACTGTTGAATTTCTCAAATGTAGATAATAAATTACATTAAAAGTGTGCTAGAAAATTTTTTATTTCATGAGTATATTATTCATTAATCAGCTGTTTAGCCTGGTTTTCCGACTCGATCCTCCTCTCACTTCAGAGCAGCTCAGGCGCTGTGTAAATCCTACTGATGCCGAGCTTCAATGGATCTCTATGGGACTGAAACAAGGCACTGATTGGATAAATGAGCCAAAAACAGTCAAAGACTTTACCAAGACGGAAGAAAAAGAGCAACAGCAAACAAACATGGCAGCGCTGAAGGAGGTTTTTACGCCACATTTATTGAGAAAGAGAAAGAAAATGAGGCGAAAAGAGCAGTGACCTAAAAAAAATTCTGCCGTTTCTTCTGCTGTGTTCTCTAGCGCCCCCCAATGGTCAGCGTATGTCCTGCTTTGTTTGTCCGTGTGTGCAAACTCAGCGAAAATGGATCAATGTACAGACAGAACAAATGCAGCAGACATAAAGGATAAATGAGCCACACATACAGTGTTGTTACCCGGGCAATAGACGTGTTAATGTGTTTTTAAATCTCCATTTTTACCAGATATTTCTCGCTTCCAAGTTGCTAAGAAACTAACGCAGTGTTCAAAAACGTCACAACGAAATGCAATCTGGGTAATATGCTATAGTGTAGTCCGCTCTGATCCATTAATGCGGGAAGTGCACAATTAAGTGAGTGATGAAGTGAAAAGTTGGGACACTACGCATCTGCGCCCCTCGCCTTGAGTGTGAGTGTTGGAACGGGGCCTTAATGGGCTTTATGAATATTTTCTGGGGAGTCCTTGATGTAAATCCTCTTAGGTTAAAGCTGAAAGTCTGCTCTTCAATTTAATCTCGACTGTTTTCTTCCCGATCCATTGTGGTAGCGAACAGCGAGTCACTGTCTAAATAATTCCAGACCTAACTGTAGATGAAAGATTATTAATTGACTGATGATGAGGGCCATGAACTTTGTACCAAATTTCAACAAACATCAACAAACCTTTAACAGTTTTTTTGTGTGGATGGCGCCAAATTATTGCTGGGCTTTGATTAATTTCTGAAGCATCTTGAGTGTGATTCTCTGCTCGCTGCTCCAAGCCTTTATGAAGCCTCTACAGTACTCTTTCATTTTGGGCTGAGTTTCCAGTCGGAACAAAGATGAAAAGGAGAAAAAGGAGGAAAAAAAAGTCTCATTTTGATATAATTGCTTGATGGCATAATTCTCTATGCCACCAGGATGTTATTTTAAAATAGGGATAGGGATAATGGATTTGAATTTGCTCTCAAAGTAGTTTTTGTCCAATAGAGTTTAGACAGACTGACAATACAATATACATTTTATATTTATTTTTAGAAGAACAGTGTTACTTCATATAGCTTTTTTTTATTTTATTTTATAATTAGTTACATACTGAACAATAAAACAGAAATAATTCATTTATGAGTGCGTTGAAATTACTATTACTTATGTACAATTGTGATTTATATGGTTAAATAAAACTGTTGTGATGGTTGGAGCAGGTCCAGTCAAGGAAAGTGCAAATATCAAAATATCAAAGATTAAGTGTCAGTACTTGAATTACGAAATGTACGTTCTATAAAAGATCATTAGAAAAAAGTAATGGTGAGAGGAATAATCTCTTTTTGGTAAAGTGTTTCCTGTTTTTCCATAGAACAACTCTTGTGACATGGCATGAGGCTTCACAAAGGTTTCTCTCTGGACAAACGCACATTTCACTAACTGCAGTGAACTAACCTAAACCAGCTCCAAACTCGGCTCTAATCTCACCGCTTTAGAGTTTATTTAATCTTTTGGTTGGGCCTAAGTTTCCTGCAAAATGTATTCTGTTCTATTCTGCATTTTCTGTTTTATTCTTTTTAACTAAACGCTGCCTTCAGAGAGAGGCTGGCCACTCGGTACTTGGTGTCTTCATCCGGATGTCGTCTTTAAGTCTCTGTACGATTCAAAGTCACTGAAGCTAAACCTGGGATTGGTCTGGTTAAGAGTTTAAGAGGTTCTTGTTTGGTGTGGGTCGGTGTTGGAAAAAGGTCGGTATGGTTTGGTTTCTTTGTTGTTTTTTGGTGATGTTTAACAAAGTCACAGTTCCAACACGTGGAATGTTTAAATGTCCAGGAAAATAATGCTTAGTGTCTACAGGTGTCTATACAAAATAAATAAACTGCTAAAACATGAAGTATATGTCCTTATATTAGAGAATTATCAAATATTGTTCCTGTCCCACTCTAAAATGTGGAGTTAAACACTGCAGTCTGTTAAATGGAGACAGAGAATCCACTCTCACAACAAAATCAGAATCAAAACACAACATGAATTCTGTTTTGTGTGAGGAAAAGGTACTTTTTTTTTATCGATTCATTCACGCAAAGCGCAGGTCGTAGCAACTCAAAGCATTTGCTGTTTACATGAACTCAAACAGGAGCAGCACTGTAGCTCAGAGGTTACACTAGAGATAATTACTGAAAAAATTACGCCATGAGCTTTGTATTGTATACGTGCATATTAATATTATAGGCTTATAATGACTGCAATACAATTTTGTTAATAAGAATACTAAATATGCATAAGCCAAAACAATGCTTTAACTCATTTACTGTTTAATTAATGTGTCCTGAATCGTTTAAAACACAGCAGACTATTGGACACTTAGCAGCAGAACAACACAGCTCTGCCCCGACGCAGCCTGGGGAGCCTTGAAAACACCAAAATACAAACTTTACACACGGTTTCCTCTGCTCACTGAGCTGCAGGGTACACTGCCTCAGACCAGTGGCGTCTGCAGCTGTACTGTACACACCTGTACACACCTGTACTGTACACACACCTGTACACACCTGTACTGTACACACACCTGTACACACACCTGTACTGTACACACACCTGTACACACACCTGTACTGTACACACCTGTACTGTACACACACCTGTACACACACGTATACACACCTGTACTGTACACACACCTGTACACACACCTGTACACACCTGTACTGTACACACACCTGTACTGTACACACACCTGTACACACACCTGTACTGTACACACCTGTACACACACCTGTACACACACGTATACACACCTGTACTGTACACACACCTGTACTGTACACACACCTGTACTGTACACACACCTGTACACACACCTGTACACACCTGTACTGTACACACACCTGTACACACACCTGTACACACACCTGTACTGTACACACACCTGTACTGTACACACACCTGTACACACACCTGTACACACCTGTACACACACCTGTACTGTACACACACCTGTACTGTACACACACCTGTACACACACGTATACACACCTGTACTGTACACACACCTGTACTGTACACACACCTGTACACACCTGTACTGTACACACACCTGTACACACCTGTACTGTACACACACCTGTACACACCTGTACACACCTGTACTGTACACACACCTGTACACACACCTGTACACACACCTGTACACACAGGTATACACACCTGTACACACCTGTACTGTACACACACCTGTACACACACCTGTACACACACGTATACACACCTGTACTGTACACACACCTGTACTGTACACACACCTGTACACACCTGTACTGTACACACACCTGTACTGTACACACCTGTACACACACCTGTACTGTACACACACCTGTACACAGCTGTACACACCTGTACACACACCTGTACACACCTGTACGGTACACACACCTGTACACACACCTGTACACACCTGTACTGTACACACACCTGTACTGTACACACACCTGTACACACACCTGTACTGTACACACACCTGTACACACACCTGTACACACACCTGTACACACACCTGTACACACACGTATACACACCTGTACTGTACACACACCTGTACTGTACACACACCTGTACACACCTGTACTGTACACACACCTGTACACACCTGTACACACCTGTACTGTACACACACCTGTACACACACCTGTACACACACCTGTACACACAGGTATACACACCTGTACACACCTGTACTGTACACACACCTGTACACACACCTGTACACACACGTATACACACCTGTACTGTACACACACCTGTACTGTACACACACCTGTACACACCTGTACTGTACACACACCTGTACTGTACACACCTGTACACACACCTGTACTGTACACACACCTGTACACAGCTGTACACACCTGTACACACACCTGTACACACCTGTACGGTACACACACCTGTACACACACCTGTACACACCTGTACTGTACACACACCTGTACTGTACACACACCTGTACACACACCTGTACTGTACACACACCTGTACACAGCTGTACACACCTGTACACACACATGTACTGACGATAATAGAATTTTATGTCACGGTTATCTTGGCCATAATTATTGCGATTAATGATGATATCCTGATACTCATGAAATTATTCTTGTAGTTTGAGAATGTAGCTAAAACATACTGGAATTATTTTACAGTGACACAACAGACTCCAGTTTAGGACTTTGGGATAAATTATTGCAAACACATGGCTCCCCCTTGTGGCTAAAATTTAAAACATATAAACATGAGATGTGACCAGGATAACGCGGTGACAAAACGCACACACAAAAACAAAGACTTGTTGGACTGCTGCAGCGTGTACAGAGTACTTCAGTGAAGGTAGTACTACTGTCAGGACAATACTTATAGATCACAGAAATACGCATTTTAGATCATCGCGTTGTAAAAGTTTAGAAGTGAAAATATGTTAGCCGTAGCTTAGATACGTTTATGGGGCTGTGTGAGATGCATTTACCAGTAGAGGAACCATTTTCTAATTTTGTTGAGATAAAGTAGAGGCAAAGTGTCACTGTTTATCTTTACAGGTTAACTTATGATTACTTTGTAAATTAGCCACATTTATTAGCATCTAGCACTACAAACATTTAGCGCTACTGTTATATCCTCAGATGCTTGAACGCCTCACAGTCCACTATAGCCTCAGTCCATCTGTCTGCTCTGCTGTAGATTAAGGGCCATATTTACTAAGACGGGTGCTAAACTGTGAGTGCAGTGAGAAAATATGCGGCCGCTATTAATGTTCGTGTTGCGCGTGAATTACTAAGACAAACTGCGTGGCGGTGACAGTGCAAACAGATGGGGAGGAACTATTTAAACGGCATCATTGCGTGTATTGTTTTGTGTCATGGAAGGTGCGGAAATGGAACACAAACGGAAGCAAAAATTTACCTAAGAAGAGCTGAAAGTGCTGGTGAATAATTTTTTCATCCGTCATGGCAAATAGATCTGCACGCGTCGCAAACTCTAACCCTACGTATTTCTTCATTTCTTCTCCTTCGTCTCACACGAATCACAGCAGCCATCTGTGCAAAACATTAGCACGTCCTTCTCCAACGTGCTAAATTTATACGCTATTTTCGCACGCACAGTCATGGTGAGCCTTGATAAATAATATTGCGGGCGGTAAATGAATGAATTTGCATTTTCTCTGCCTTCCATTTTGCGCACTCTGGGAAGAACGCCTCAGTTTACAGATTCATTAGGTCATAGGAGCAAAATCTGCAGTGCGTTCACTCTGTTCCTGTAAGACACGCAAATCTCAACTGCATCTAGGTTTGCTCCAGTTTTAACGCATATTATTCAGTTAGCGTGCACACAAACCTTTGATAAATCTGGCCCTAAGTATTTTAACCAATTCTGAAGAAATTGGACTGAAGACAAGCTTTGAGCCTTCTTGGAGAATGCTTTGCCTGTAAGCATAGCAAACAGCAGAGGGCACAGCTCTCTCATATGCGGATAATGGCGATAATCTCGAACGATTATCACGATAATTAAAAATTGCCACGATCAATTAATCTTTACTGTTTTTATCGCAATTAGTGATATAATCGTTTACCGTTCCACCCCTACTGTACGGCTGTGTGCACTGTGGCCTATCTTTGGATGTTCCCTGTTAAATTCCCATCGCGCACAGATCAGTGCAGAGCCATAGTGGCGTGTGTATTTACAAATGTGTGGAGCTCCTGCTTACAGACAGGACTCAGTAAATCGGTTGAGGTTTATACGTATCTGACTTTAGTTGCGTGGAGAGGACCTTTCGCGACATGCTCTGAATGTGCCGCTTTATTTCCCCTCTGTCTCCCCAGAGCGCACGGGACACAAGTCATGGCGGTTTGTTCTTTTACTTAAATGCATATTGAAGCTACACATAACGCGCTGAGGGACACAGGATGAGAGCCAGGAGCTCGTTTTACTCAGAGAAGACTGTGTGCTTCATGGCAGTCACAAAAAAAAAAAAAAAAAGGAGAAGGGCGTGTTTATTGGAACCTTAAAACTCACCGCTGTTTTGTGCCCATTTCCAGACTGTGCAGAACACAGGCTGCAGAGCACTGTCTTCTCTTAGTCCACAGTGTTTTAGGGTTTTTGGGTGTTTTAGTTTTGCCTGGCGCTTGCACACTGAGTCCAGTCCAAGAAGTATATTAAGTTGACACAAAGATGTGACAGATAGTTATTTAATTACCTCACTCTGTTGCCTTCTTCTGGACAGAACAGGGAATTGTAACTCCGCCTTCCTTCATTTTATTCTGTCAAATGACGGGCGGCCTTCAGAACATTCCGTCACAGCTATAAATAATTCGTCAGTGATGGAAAATTCTCACTTATCATAATCTCTTTTGTAGCTCCAGCTTGACATCACCACACACCAGCATTCAGAAATGTCTTTAGTCCAAACAGCTCTGTATCTGGCAATGTTTTGAAAGTTGTTGGCCTGAGTTTGGGTCAGTTTGCTCCACATCTCTCCCTGTCACTATACTAGAAAAATGCATCATATTCTGTTAATTTGCAGTGCAGTATTTAGGTGCTCTGAAACTGCTGAGCATTAGTGGTCAGCCAATATATCAGAGGTTTTTTGCACTTTTTTGCCGATTTTTGGCCAGGCACATGTCTGGGCGACCGTGTGACTGAAGGACCCCAGCTTTCCCAACCATCTTTTAGCAGTTTGGGCTCTTTGCAGTTTACAATAGAGGTCCACGGATATATTGGGGCAATTTTTGAATTTTTTAGACAATCATCCATTGGCCGACTTTTGGTCAGGCACATGTCCGGGCCCCATGTGACTGAAGGACCCCAGCTTTCCCAACCATCTTGTAGCAGTTTGGACTCTTACTCTGCAGTTCATATGAGGCATCCAAAATAGCATTATCTCAGCCTGAAAAGCTCAAAACAGCAGTAAAATGATTTAGCTTATTTCTTTGCCACAGAAACTTGAACAAAAAATCCAGATCCAGCATTTTGTAGCTCTCCCCAAGCTCTACCTGCACAGCGAGTTTTACTGAGATAGACTTATTGGTTTTCTCAAAAAACTCATCTTTATCTGTTCTCACTGTCCTGTTCACATTTGTTTCCAGTTTTCATAGACATTACTCAAACAAATGGCTATATTAAATACATTTCTTTCATAAAATTAAGAAAATCGGGCCCTGCATATTGGCCTAAAAAACTGGCAATGTTTATTGGCCGTCAGCTGCTCTGAATTTTAAAAATCAACCTCTCCTATAGTACCCTGAAAAAAATCTCTTCCAGTTCAGTATTGCAAAAAGGCCAATTAATTTCATTTGTATTTGTTAATATAGTTTGGCGCTTTTGTTATAGAGTTAATATATTGGTAAAGTGTAAACAGGAATGAACAAACTAGACATGGACATCTAAACCCTATCGCTGGGGCTGGGTACCATTCAGATTTTTTTTGATGCCTAGTTTTTGATACTGGTGCGATATTTTTCTGATACCTGTGGTGCGCAACCCCCTAATTTCCACTGCAAGCGTGAGCACCGCCCACTGCGCTTCAAATACACTTCCTCTCTAGTGAAGGAGAGCGTTTCCACTGCCAGCGCCGCAGTTCTGGATCGAGAGTGCGCGGCACTTCGTTGGAAATACACCACAGTTCTGTTTTCCTGCGACGGTGCTCCCAGTCCACGTCAATCTACACAGATCAGCTCGCACCAAACCAGAGACTGAACGAGTGCAACATCCAGATTTTCAAAGTAGAAACCGAAACTGTACACGGAGTAACACATTTTTAAAATAATAGGCTATATATTTGCATACAAGTTTGTTTAATTACATTATGCATTTATATCTCATTAAAATGTTAAAGTACACACACAATTCAACTCTGCAAAAACAAAACTTTTTCAAACTCTATGAACTCACCCGTTGTAGAGGAAAAACCTGGGAAATGATGCCAAAGACAACAATAACAAAGCAATCTCATGTTAAACTGGTGATTTCTGACCTTCATCTGGTGACTAAAGATTGTTTTGGTCTCGTTTCTATCTTTATCGATGGCTTTGATCATGTGATCTCGCCATTCCCCCCATGCCTCAGAGCGCCACGGCGCTGCCGGTACAAAACTCTTCCAGTGGGCGAGGGTCAGCGCCGTCGGCCGCAGGCGCTACACGGCGCTCACGCTTGCAGTGGAAATCTGGGGTATTTCATCTTTTACAATCAGACAAACAAAACACAATAAACACAATAATATTGAATAAAAGAAACAAAATTCTTAGCTGTAAGTGTGGGGTCTGTCCCTTTGGCTGTTATTCTACACAGCTTGTCAACTATGAAGCAATAGTGGTGAAAAATCTCACTGGGAAAGTGTTCCGTCTCTGTCTGCTCACACAGAGAAACAATGCAAAGACACAAACAGAGACAGAAAAGGGAAGCACACAAAGGAGCAGAAATACTGGAGATGTGATCAGGAGATGGAGGGCACTGTTTAAGTTTTAAGGTCAGATATAAACTCACAGAAGTGGAGCAGGATTTTGTGATGATGTCTTGATCGAGTTGAGGTGCCAGGCGGCCTGTGTCGTTTCATACAGTTTTGATTCGAAAGGTGGCAGCCATTTTCTCTCTCTATCTTCCTCTTCGCTTGCTTCCAGAGCCCTTCCGCCCTTCACCTCCTTTTATTTTCCTGGGTTCATCCTCTTCTTTTTTTTTTTTACTTTACTCGCTGCCCTCTGGTGCTCAGAGGAGGTTTAACTTGTTGTTCTTGTCGATCGTTGAAAAGGAACTGGTGTGGAAACTTCCCGGGGGATAAAAGCCAGTTGTTCCGTCTCCCCACTACAGCACTCAACAGGTGAATGTCCTCTCTTCACTCTCTCAAACTGGGACTGAGTTTGGCTCCAATCAACCACACGGCTCCACCAATCACACTCTGCTGTTGGATCTGTCTTTTCCTCTTTTTTTCCTTGGTTTAATCTTATGTATATATTTTCCATGCATTTCTATACACCTTAATTGTATTGTAAAGATCCTAAAGAAACTAAGGATTTTAATGACAACAGTAGTGTAGTAGTGAACTAAAAAAAACATGTTAATAAGATGTTTTTAGTTGATAAAAATGACTGGTTGATGTAGTTGTGGTTGCATAAACGTAAATTAAAATGTTAGCTTATAGATCCAGAGTCGGTTTCATTCACCAAAATGGAATTCTGGTTCTGTTTGGTTGGAAAGTGACTCATTACAAGACCACAAAAGTCTAAAAACAAAACTGGTGTGAGAAGATGCGGCAGGTGAGTTGGTATTTTCCTGAGAACAGAGAGGGGGAAGTTTGTCGAACAAACCAAATTTCTCAGAGTCCAAATTTGTAGCAGCGAGGAGGTTCATTTTTCTTTAAAGCGGAACTCAGTAACTTTTTTTTGTGTGCCTTAAATAAACAGTTTGGGAGTCTGTGTGATGGTTAAATGAGTTGTGTGGTTAATAAAGCATCCTGCAGCGCGACCAGGTTTCTCTGGCCCGAAAAACGACACCTGGAAGTGTCAGAGAAGTCTCCAATCTCACAAGAAGCGGCTTAGAGCCAAACAAGAAGCTAGAGGTGGATTCATTTCTCTATTTTTGTCACGGCAGAGTGGCAAAATTAAAGACAAAACATTGGATAAGACATGGATAAGAGGAGAAAACAAAAGTAAAGCCGAGCGAGGGGTCACACAGGAGAAGAAACCAGAAAAGTTACTGAGTTCCCCTTTTAATGTTTGGACAGAGAAATCACTGGGTCAACTTAGTCAGACTGAAACTTATCCACACACTCTCCTCTGACAGCGCCATCTAGTGCGTCTCTGTGGAACAGCTCTGTCTTTGGTCCAAAACTAAACTACAAAAGCATTAGATTTTGATGACTGATTTGGACATTATTCCTCTATGTAAGACTACTTTATTTCTCAAAACTGTGTGCCTATTTATGGACAGTGATGTATAAGGTCAAGTGGCGTAAATTAAGAAAGTTTATATGTCCATATATCATACTTTTAGGTTAACTAATACTTTCTTTACACTATTCAAACGTGTTAATGCCACAAAAAATGAGATGTTTCTTTTTGTTCCACTAAAATTTGTCAGCGTTAAGTAAAAATTGTAAAGGAATCATGCATTTTAATATTTTTTAATTATAAGAATGCCTGCTGTGTATTGCCCAGACTGAACATAACCCCCCAAAAAACACTCTCAGTGGGGCCCCCCTCATGTTCTGAGCCCCATGCAGCTGCTCTGCCCCTGTATAAGGTCGTTCTTTATTGTATTAAGCATATTCTGTTCTTTTTATTGGCGTTGAAGTTCTCTTTGTTCATGACAAGGATGGACAGGATTAGTTCATGAGTCCATCAAAGGTGCAGCTCATGTGAGAGGATCTGGAGATAAAGTCAGATTTTCCAGATTGAGATGGTTTGGACATGTACAGAGGAGAGAAGATATCCTTGAGCGTATTTTATTGTTTTTGCTTATTTGCATTTTGGCTTTTAGCAAACCTCCACACAGATGGAAGTATAGACTACTCAAACTACAAATCCAACTCATTATTAGCTTTAGCTCCTGGATGCTATTAAACGCTCAGTAGTCGAGTAAAACGATGACTGAGCAGCACAGTCCAGTCCTGTCTCTGTGTGCTGAGCTGATTGTACGTTTTGTATTCTCAGGACGAACTCGGACTCGGCGCTCCACACCAGCGTCATGAACCCCCCCACGGCAGATCCCTTCACCACCGGGGGGCACACTCTGACGCCGCAGAGCAACAGGAGGGCAGGTGAGAGAGCAGACATAGGAATGAATATAAAAGAAATGACCTACCAGTATTTTCCGGACTATAAGTCGCTCTGGAGTATAAGTCGCACTAGCCAAAAAATGCATAATGAAGAAGAAAAAAAAACTTATATAAGTCGCACTGGACTATAAGTCGCATTGTCTGGGGGAAATTTATTTTACAAAATCCGACACCAAGAACAGACATTTCATGTTGAAAGGCGAGTTATAGTAATAATAGAATAGAGAACAACAGCTGAATAGGTGTGCGCTATGCTAACGTAACACATTGATGGTTATTCAGCTACATGAAGCATAAACAACGAACTGAATAGGTGTCTCGTATGTTAACGTAATATATTAACAGTTATTCACATAACTATAGCATAAAGAACATAATATAACAAGTTCACCAAACTCACCATCTCACTCCTAATCGCTAAATCCTTTAAATTCTTCATCCTCGGTGTCGCTTCTGAACAACTCCGCCAACTCCGGAGGTAGACGAAGCGCCGCTTCCTCCTCTGCGTGGCTGTCGTCAGACTCAGCATCAGTTCCATTTCCAATTATTCCGCTCTTTCTCAGTTGTCTTTATAGCCTAAGTTGTTAGTGGTAATGTTTACATTTTAAATTGTCAGTGGCACACAAGCCTAGTCGCGGCTGTCAGTGTGAAAGTAACAAACACGTGAAATATTTTAATATATAAGTCGCATCTGAATATAGGTCGCACCCCTAGCCAGACTATGAAAAAAGTGCGACTTATAGTCTGGAAAATACAGTAAATACAACGGAGTAAGTTCAGAGCAGAGTAAGGAAAAAATGAATAAACTACAATTAAAAAAGTGGGGTAAATTTTGATTGAAATGTAACATCCCTGTAGTTTAGTTACAGTTTCTAAAGCGTAAATGAAGGACTAAATAAAGGGCAAAACAGGTCTTGGTATTTATTGGACAGACTTGCATATCCACGCAATGTCTTAATTGGTTTTATGTCTTTCCAGTTGCGTCAAGAAGCAGTTTGAAAAACTGAAATTAATCCACAGGAACCAGACTAGATTAAAAATTACGATGCATTGCCAGGATTAAGAAATACATCATTAACTTCCCTGGACCATTCATTTAAAAATGTTTTTTTATCTGTTTACAAACTCTTATACCATTGTCTTCCATAATTCTAATGTGACAGGCGGTGATTAATTTTGTATAACCACCCACGTGTCCGGCACAAGATAAATCACTGTTCCAGATCAGTCCGCTTTACAACGGGAAGAGGCTGGGTTTCAGTAAAGCGTGAGAGGAAAGAGAATCTAGTGCCTCGGACTCTAACTGTAGCCCCTCAGCCCCTCAGCCCCTACAGTCTCTGACAGAGGAGAGCAGAGAGCGAAAGAGACATTAACGTGGAGAGAGGAAAAAGAGACAGTGATTGTTCTTGCATGCATCTCAATCCATGCAGTTTGTCAGAGAGCGTCAGGTTCGCTCTGCCCAGTCCGCAGTTACTGTGTATGAGCAGTGAAGACGCTGGCCCCGCCACACGTTATCCTCTCTCTGCGGAGGAACCACCCACTTAACTTTTCAAAAAACTTCTTCCATCTTTGTTTCCAGGTCAAAACGATGGAGAAAGAGGAAGAAGTGAGTATTTTCATTTACTCCTATCTTATGTTGTTATAAATAAGCCAGCATTGCATTCTGCTGTTATGTCCTTGGGCAAGAAACTTCACCCACCTTACCAGAAGTAACTCACCACCACCGAGTGTGACTGAGGAGAGAAGGAACAATGCACCTCTATAATAATAATGATAATAATAATAATAAACAGTACCTTTTTAAATGATTTTAGCAACATCACACTATTGAAGTTACTGCATTTTTCTTTTTTTGGGGCTATGTATAAAACTTGTTATGTCTGTTCCTCAGTGTTCTCGTACCCTGTCCCTCCAATCGAAGAAAACGTGTTAAGTGACGGCAAACTGCTCAAGCCCTGGGACGCCAAGAAGGTAAAGATTTAGAGCAATAGCACACAAAAGTATTTGAAGATTAAAAAACTGTAGAGAACTAAACTATATTTTTTATGGGCTGCAAGTATAATGAATTGGTGCTACTATTTTAAACATTGTTTCAACACAAATTCTGATACAGAACTAAATGTGGTGTATTTTTGACAGTTGCCAATGTTGTCGTCTCGACCCAAATCCTGTGAAGTCCCAGACATAAAGTAAGTCTTGATACGATAAAATCTAAGAGAATTATTGGAATGTTTATAACTATCTTTTTCCAACTGCATTGTACATTTCTAGTGGAGCTGCCATAATTGCGTTCACTCACAAGACCAAGTTCAAATTGCTAGACTACCGTATTTTCTGCACTATAAGGCGCACCTTCAATGAATGGCCTATTTTAAAACTGTTTTCATTATAAGGCGCATCCACTAGATGGCGCTGCGCTAAAGGGAATGTCAATAAAACAGTCAGATAAGTCAGTCAGTCAAACTTTATTAATAGAATACAAACCAGCGTTCTTACAACTCCCTCGTTGAAAACAATGTATTTCCAACTCCATTTGTCACAGTTCAAAGCTACATGAACAGCGTTCGAGCGCTCAGTTTTCTGTCCCCTCAATGTCGCAACTCTTCTACTGAGATGGAGCAAAGGCCGCGCCTCCTTGTTCTTTTGCGGCAGGATCCATAAACACGCCTATGGCACACATGAACAGCTGGGACTGGAATTCCCCTTTACCGTTTTTACCGCTGTCACTTCAACGACGCCCCCTGAATACGGCAGCCATAATTAACCAACACTGATCCATATATAAGGCGCATCGGATTATAAGGCGCACTGTCGGTTTTTGAGAAAATTAAAGGCTTTTAGGTGCGCCTTATAGTGCGGAAAATACAGTAAATGTGCACCATAGCTAACCCTCTTAATTATAGTGGTTTCCATCCATTCTTAGTTGATATTAGAGACAAATGTATGAAATAAGGATGTTAGGTAACAATTGTAAAGCCCAATTCACACTCAATTCTGGCTCTCTAACAAAAATACGTAAAGTTAAACAGAGCAGATGGAGCCAGACAGGAAGTCAGACCTAGGACCAGTGAAGAAGACCCGGTAAATTTCAAAATAAAAACACTGTGCAGCCTCTCACTCACATCGCTGTAAACATTACGTCTTAACTGTAGACACAAGGTCACAAATGAGATCAGACAGCATTAAACATATTTAACATTTATATATGAACAGGAGATGATGGTCGGACAGGCAAACGTGGCTTTTGTTTACATAGTAGCTCTCTGTACATGGTTTTTATCACGTAACTCATGACTTCCAGCATTAACTCGCTACTCTTCCGTGAACTCATGGTCTCCCCATCTCTCTCTGGTCGGATACGTGCCGCATTCACCACGCTCTCCGTGTAAATTGTAGCATGCACGAATTGTATGACGGTACCATATTCAGTGTAAATCAGACACAAGTTCCTAAAAATCTGGTTAAGCTCGTGCTGTGTGAACTGACCTTGGACAACAGTGTAAAATATATTAGATTATGTCACTGTCTTTATGCAGCGTTTTGGTGTGGCGTGAGTTTTCTTTCAGTGAACGGTTTGGTTTTCTTTGCTCGAGGCTGAGAGTCGACTACATTTGCTTTTGTCCAATACTCATCAGAAAACCAAACGGCGTCGAATGTCTAATATCCTCATCAGATTTTAAACCAGGAATAATCGGAGCAAGCTGTATAAAGTCAAGGAAACAAGACTGTGGTTTAGTTCTGAGGACAGTGAGATTAAATTGTGGTTATTTTAGATGAATGAGATGTCAGCTGAGTTTGTGTAACTTACTATTTCAGTTAATTTTGATGTGGGCGTTAAGTTTTTCTGTTCGCACACAACGCTATCTTTCAGCAAAGCTTATTTAAACACACAGAAAGCCATTCTTTCCTATTCGAGGAAAACTGCTCCGTCAGCTAAAACCAAGTTGTAACATGATTCACAAAGGTGTCACCTTTTAATTAGCGGTAACAGAAGATCCTACTGGTAAAGTGTCCATTTCAGCAAAGGCTAGAGGTGCTGAGAGGAAAGCTAAGTGAATAAATACAAAGTGATTACGCTGTGTTAAACAGGGATGAGATTGGTTTAACTTTGAACTGAGAGCTAGAGTTTTAAGGTCAGCTCTAAACCTCATTTGCATGTCATGTTTTTTTTTATTTTTGGGACTTTTTATGGGCCTTTATCTGACAGATAATGCAGAAAGACTGTAAACACAGTGAAAGAGGGGGGAGACGCTGAGCAACTTAGAGCTAGGACATTAATGGTAGAACATTTTACGTAGTTTTAGTTTTAATTAATGTGCTGTTCCTCCCTCAGTATCTTCACGTCTCCGGAGCAGCCCTCAGCGGTGCCCCACGGCGTCCCCTCGGCTCTGAACACCGGGGGGTCGCTACCGGATCTTTCCAGCCTGCACTTCCCCTCCCCCCTGCCCACGCCGCTGGACCAGGACGAGCCCGGCGGATACCCGGGCTCCTCCTCTCTGAGCGGGGGCAACAGCACCGGGAACCTGGCCTCTACGCTCACACAGCTGGGCATCAACACGGGGAACTCCGGGCAAGGGGGCGGCAACTTCCACCAACACACGCCCGGTAAGGAACATTTAGCATCATTGTAATATCACTTATTGTAATTTAGTAACCTTGCCGGTCAGATGTTCTATACAAAGAAGGCAGCCTGTCTTTTGTTTCTATGGATGGAACAATGACAGTCGGAGTAACCAATCAGAGAAACGAAGGGCAGGACATTGCAGTGCACCGCTGACCTATAATCTGAACAAACATTGTCGATTCTTGCCGTTTTTTTTTCCATAAAACGCCAGAATCCTGTGTATCTGAGCAGCACTGTCCTTATTTGTGAACGGGGACAGCAGCAGAATCCAGTTGTACAAAGACTTCTGAAAGAAAAAGTGGGTTTGTTTTGAATGTGGTGGTTACGTGGGACGTCAGAGGGACTTCCCTGTTGTTAAAATGGAAACAGGACAAAGACAAAAATCCCACAGAGGACTGAACAACAACGAGGACTTCAGCAGAACCAACAGGAGACGAAGGAAAGAACTAAATGCTGTTAATCAGAGAGAAGTTATTACAGTCACTCTGTATAAGCCGGCGCCGTCTTGTTTTGTTTTTCATAGGAGATTATCGTATTTTCTGGACTATAAGGCGCTTCATAATGAAGAAGAAAAAAACTTATATAAGTCGCACTGGACTATAAGTCGTATTTTTTGGGGGAAATTTATTTTACAAAATCTGACACCAAGAACAGACATTTCATGTTGAAAGGCAAGTTATAGTAATAATAGAATAGAGAACAACAGCTGAATAGGTGTGCGCTATGCTAACGTAACACATTGATGGTTATTCAGCTACATGAAGCATAAACAACGAACTGAATAGGTGTCTCGTATGTTAACGTAATATATTAACAGTTATTCACATAACTATAGCATAAAGAACATAATATAACAAGTTCACCAAACTCACCATCTCACTCCTAATCGCTAAATCCTTTAAATTCTTCATCCTCGGTGTCGCTTCTGAACAACTCCGCCAACTCCGGAGGTAGACGAAGCGCCGCTTCCTCCTCTGCGTGGCTGTCGTCAGACTCAGCATCAGTTCCATTTCCAATTATTCCGCTCTTTCTCAGTTGTCTTTATAGCCTAAGTTGTTGTTGGTAATGTTTACATTTTAAATTGTCAGTGGTACAGGTGCAGCAGATGCTGGTACACAAGCCTAGAGCGCCCTCTGGTGGCTGTCAGTGTGAAAATAACCAACACCTGAAATATTTTAATATATAAGTCACACCTGAGGATACGTCACACCCCTAGCCAGACGATGGAAAAAAGTGTGACTTATAGTCTGGAAAAGCAAGCTTTTTTGAGGTGGTCACACTAGCATCAGTGTTCCAGGTTGCACCAATTTTATTTTTTAGTTCTGTTTGGAAGTTAAGGCCCACGCACACAGGACACAGTGGGTTGTTGCCGCTCTTGCGCTTTGCCAGAGCGTCCCAGTTGAAAAAAAATTGTACTTGGGCGTAGCGTGCTGTGGTGTCAGCTCTGCGTTTCCAATCACAGAACCTTAAAGGTCAGTTTAAAACAAAGCGGTAGAAATGTTTTCAGTTGTCATATTAGAAATTTCGCCGCATACAAAGGATGTAGCTCTGCTGATCTGCTTTTGAGAAGACTGTGGTGGCCCTGAGCAATACTTTTGTTGAGATGTAAAAGATATGTGGCGGCAAGTGGGGCACAAACCGCGTCCTGTGTGTGTGGACCTTGACTCTGGCGCTGAGAAAGGGTCCATGTCTGTCCCCATTACATGTCTGAATATTACCTGTCAATACACATAATGCGTTAACAATGAATGTGATGTATTGTGCAGTATTAAAAAGCCTTTTTGTAGCTGCTCCGAGGATGGACACATCTTTGGTTTTGTGCTAAAGCTTTTTAATTCCATTGTTGGTCACTGCACCACCAGACGCTGGTGTGAGCTGAATCTGGGGTTTTCACAGCCTGAAATCACAAGGTTCCATGAAACCAGGTCAGACACGGAGGCAGATTGTGGTGTATTTTTAGAAACCGAGACAATTTCACCTGCTGCGTTCACCTGGGAAAAACAGGCCAGCATCTCTCCGAGGACCACAGTGAACTATTTTAAACAGGATAGAAGTGGCTCGAGTTTGACCAAGAGGATTTTAGAAAGATCAGCAGAAAATAACAGCCACTTTTGACAAAATAAGGTGCAAGGCAGCCTCATTATGCAACAGTATTAAGGAGAGTTGTGGTGAAAAGTTTGTTGCAGAAGTGACGGTGAACTTCAGAAAGAGTGATAGAATCTCGTGTGGGGAAACCCAAACCACAGTCAGTCAGTTATGGGTCCTAGATGGTGTCATGATCACCTTTGGATAGTTTCATTAGACAATCTATAAAGCAAGCAAAAGTATTTTCTTGTATTTTTTATAAGCAGTAAAAATAAAAACAGGCTATTGCAGGCTCTCCAAACTGTGATGGCGCTGACACACAAAGTCGCTTTACAATTAGGTCCATTTTTCCTTTACTCAGTCACACTCGGTGGAGATATTTCTTTAGCCACAGCTTCTTTGGGGCAGACTGAAGGAGACGTGGCTGCCAATTGCACATAAAGTGCTTTTCAAGACACACAAAGATGCTGTACAAAGGATGAAATGAAAACCACAATAAAAACAAACAAAGCAGCAATATTAAACATCAAAACGGTTTACAGAGTGCCTTAAAATGCCAAAATCTTGTCCCCTGGGATCGTTTTGAAGGACCTGGAGATGCGATCACTTACCTGCCAATGCTTCTAAATATGTCTTTAGAGAAATTTTATCTGTCTTTAACTCCTATTTCTCTTTGTATTATTGTATTTTGTATGAAATGTGGGTTATGTTGTTGACGCCTCTTGGCCAGGACTCCCTTGAAAAAGAGATTTTTAGCTCTCAATGGGACTTTCCTGGTTAAAGAATGATTAAATAAAATCAGAAACAAAATAAAAAGGGCTAACTATCCAAAGGTCCACGCTTCTGTTTCAGCCCAGTCCAGTTTAATTTTGCTGAGTGATTGTTTCTGTGCTGTCCGCAGGTCTGCTGGCGTCTCTACAGAGCATGCTCAGTAACCCCTCGCTCCAGTCGTCGCTAAGCAACCCCAACATCCAGTCATCTCTGAGCAGCCACTCCTTCTCCAACTCGCTGAGCTCCGCCTCCCTGCAGTCGTCGCTCAGTAACCCGTCGCTGCAGTCGTCGCTAAGCTCCTCCCCCTCGCTGCCCTCGTCCCTGAGCAGCCAGTCGCTGCACTCGTCGCTCAGCAGCTCCTCCCTGCAGTCGGGGGGAGGAAACCCCAGCTACGGCGGCGGCGGCGTGGGCGGGGCCTCGCTCAGCACGTCGCCGCGGAGACGGGCCCAGCTGTCGCCGCTGATCCTGCCGATGGGGGCGGAGTCACGGCGGCACCACGCCAAGCAGTTCTCCCCGACCTATCTCCCCAACGCTGTCCTCTATCACACAGGTACTGAGCTGAACAGTTGTCTCTCTTCCAAAGTCTTTTTCCTTCTCAGTGGCCCTCATTTATCAAACTGTCTGCCTGTTGTTAGCCCAATATTTTAAACTATATTTATAAGCTTCAAATGGATTTTTAAATGTTAAGGTAAATATGGGAGTTGACCCTAAAATGAAACCTTAAATATTTTCCATGCGTCAAAACTGTGTACATTTGTATTCATTATTCCCAAAGTGGTTCCCAAAGTGGGGTCCGTGAAGGTACTGCAGGGGCCCCCAGAGGCTGTCTATATTAAGTACATAAAAATAAATTGAGTTTGAAATGCACTGTAAAAAACAATGCTGCAAAAACTCAAGGCACAAGATTTTTGAGTTTTGGTGATCAACTCAAAATCTCAAGTTTTCAACAACTAATATTTTTTTACTCACCAAATTTAACATTCATACATCTAAAAACTTGAAATTTTAAGTTTTACTCGCTATCTTTATTTTTTCCAGCTCATCTTACAGCAACTGACTCCACTGTTCAGAAAAAGTATTATTGATAATAATAAAAACTAAATATACTACATTTAACAAAAGAATCACTTTTTCTGAACTCTGTAAGTTGGCTGTAAGATGAGTAAAAAAATAATGATAGAGAGAAAAACTTAAAAATTAGAAAAGTTTTTAGACGTATGAACATCAAATTAAGTGAAAGTGTGGAAAACTTGAGATTTTGAGTTGGCCCCAAAAATCTTGAGGGATCCTTTGCCTTGAGTTATTGAGTTTTTGCAGTGTATTTGTTTAAAAATATAACTTTAAAACACTTTTTAGCCAATAGTCAGTGTCTTTTGTAATGTTTTTATAGAAATATATGGAGAAAAATAAAATTTGGGACGGCGGGAAGTGTTGGATTTTGGTCAATTTAAGGAGCGCCGTGACTCCTGACTTTGGGAATGGCTGCCTTATTTATGAGTGCGGTTACTTGCACTTGAGTATCCTGGTTATGATCGGGTTTTTTTAAGTATCCCGGTTTTGTCTTTGTGCTGTAAACACAATCTCCTGAATTCAGTGTCCAGGATATGTGAAACTGGGATGCTCCATCTGGAAACCTCTGATAGAAACCGGGACACTGAGGCAGGTAAACGCAGGCTCCTGGTTTCATGCATGTGTGAACTCCAGAGATGCACAAGCCTCAACTTTGCCACAGCGACAGTAACTTGTACCTGAGCTCTCAAACCTCCTACTCTCGTAATATTCAACAAAGCAGCACAGTCTGTTACACAGTGTTGTCACCTTTATGCCTGGTTACAGAGGCCATGTCTCTGCTGCTCTCAGACTCAGCTACCACTTGTTTACTCTTTATATTGTCTTGTACAGCTGCACTACCATCTTTACTACATGTTTATTTCAATATTTTTCTTACTCTGTCACTAGAAATGTGTTCAATAAGCTATGTGTTAGTAAATTTGTCACAGTGTTCCTCTATATATCCAGAATACTATATTTTGTCATGTGTACAGGGATATCCCAGTTACTCTGACTTACCTCATATGCAGAATACTGTCATAACTGGGATAAGGCTCATAACCTGGACACTCAAGTTCATGTAAACACTCATTTATTTGTGCATTTTCTGCTCAGAGTCATGCCCCTTTTGCTTCCTGTCTCCATGCTACAAACTCTGTGGTTGAGGAACTGTGAATATTCAGGGGTATTTCATTCAGATCACGCTTGTTTTCAGACGCTGGATTTATCTGCAACTGGTTGTGCGTACGGTGAGATTGGAGCGGTGTGCACAGTTTAATAAATCGCATGCGCCCTCCAGCGTATGCACATTTTTATGCAACATAAATGAAGGCCGCTGAGTGCCTCTGTCTTTAAAGCGCCACATTAACCTGAGATGGCGTTGTTGGAGACGTATAGACCTTGTGATCGTGACCCAGTCCAAATGTCCACCTGAGTAATGACTTTAAGACAGAGACAAAATTATGCCTCATAATTATTTAATGAACTCATGCTGTTGCCATCTCCTGGACAAAACTGGGAATTGTAATTCCAAAGTAAAAGCACTGCCTTCTTTTAATCTGTCAAAATGACAGACAGGTTTTAGAATTTTCTGTCACAGCTTTATATTTAATCTGTCAGTGACGGAAAATTAGTTTCACTTTCTGTGCAGCAGCCCGCAACTCTGTGGTTGAGCAGAGGGAGTTCTTACAGCAGAGAAGCAGACTGTGTTTTTTCTTCTCTTGTTTCCAAAACAGTAACACTCTTGGGTCTGTGTACTTTTCGTTTAATTGATTTTCCTCTGAAAAACAAGGCAGGGGTACAGCGGCTGGAGGGTCACGAATATCAGCGAATGTTCCATGGGAGTCGCAGCCCTAAAAAGCTAAGAACCACTGCAGAATTCACACAAAGCTTTAAACTACCGTCACTGTTGTGACAGTTAAGTTAAGTTAAGTGTAAGCCACAGAGGATCAACTTTCCAAGTTACAAAAAACGATTAAAGAGAAAATAAATATTAAATTGCGTCCCTGAGCAGGGTCCTCAAATGTTCATTTTTTTGTACTAAGCATTAAATTAAAAAATGACAAATCAATCATCAAGTCATTTGTTTTTTTCCTTTTAAAATTAAAAACAAAAACAAAAGGAGAAATAAACCCTTTTTTTTAATGAAAGGTACCTCTTGCCATTATTTTCCATCAGCCACCGGTGGTGCGCTCGAGTCTGAGATGGCACTATTGAAAGTCAGTCAGTCGGGGGGAAACCCTGCTGTAGTCGAACCCTAACCCTCTGTCCCCCTTCAGGGCGTCCCGTTGGACACCAGTCAGCTGCCTCTGGACCAGCGCCTGCCTCCGTATCCTCGCAGCCAGAACCAGAACCAGAACCAGCACCGGCTCCACACGCAGCAGATGCAGATGCACAACATGAGAAACACACACAACCAGCAGCCCCTGGCTCAGCAGCACTACGGCACGGTAACTTCACTAAACTACACAAGATCCCACATACAGAGGACTTCTCTTTTCTGCAGGGATTCAAACCTTGTTTTGATCGCTGTTACGAACTTTAGGAAACAATCTGCCGACAAAATCAGCCTGAATCACAGACACAGGGATTCACGCGGGACTGGTTTTATCAGAGGAAATCTGTGTTGGCTGAAATATGGTCGGTAATTTTCGAGGGAATTTTTACAGACATGGATGATTTGCACGGGATAAAAATCTCAGACGACATCGGCGATTGTTACAAATTACTGGAGGTCCCTGGGTAAAACTAATCCTGTGCGAATAAGGCTTAAACTTGTTACATTAGTATTCTCTCCTCAGTTTAAAAAGAATTATGCAATCATACGGACAGTACACCTGCATACGACTGTTGTCTATTTAACCTCTTCTTTGCTCCGGCCTCCTCTCTTCGCAGCAGCAGCAGCGGCCGATGGGAGCCCCCCTGAACGCACAGAACTCTCCTCTGATAAAGAACGAGTCGAGTTTGGACCAGTGCGGATCCTCCACTTCCTGTCAGAGCCAGAGCAAACAGGAAGCAGACTCTGAGCAGCAGAGGGGCCACACGTTGCCGCAGCTCCAGCAGATCAGCCACAACCTGGCCACAGACCTGGGCCTCTACAACGTGAGTCTCACACAAACACACACTCTCAGGGAGAAAGTACACCTGTGGGAATGTGTGTGATTTAGCACTCAAACGTCATTAAGTGTACTTGTTTTCTAAAATTTGCTGCCCAGAGTGACTCAGACAGGCTCCAGCTTCAAGACCTAAAACGGAAATAGGAAGAAAAGGGTGAAATGTCTTGGTGTAGTGCTGCTGTTTTATTCAGGGCAGAGCAGTGAGAGTTTCAACTACATTCGTCCAAGAGCCAGAATGTTTCAGACACAGAGAGGGCCGGATAAAATAAAACTAAATTTATACTGTATCCTAAGTAAGATAATATTATTTTATATATTCACAACCCCCATTTCTAGAGTCCTGACACTTTTATTTGTCATTTGTCTATTTGCTATAATTTTACATGAATATGTCGCGTACACTCCAGGCCATGTTGTTTAGGGATGCAGCGATACCACTTTTTTTCAAAGAGTACTTCCTTTTGAGTACTCGCCGATACGAGTACTTATATAGGGGTTACTTTATAGTTTATACAGTCACACTGCTGTATCTCATTCATCCCATACCGTTGTCTTTTTGCCGTCCATCCCCGCTCTGCGATGCTAAGTTATTTTTACAACAGAGAGGTTTGAACACAGCTAACCATGGCTAAACTTTGCTCAGTGTGGACATGTTATACCTCATTTTAAAGCTTATTCTCCTCTATTCAGTCACTAAAATCATTTTAAAGACAGATTGAGCGTCTGCACATAACCAGCGGAGATTCACCAAGACATACAGCAGCTAACACAGCAGCTAACACAATCAGCAACGGTACTTCTTATGTTTTATCAGACAACAACTGCTTCAGACTCCACACTTATATCATTTTCAGGACAACTAGGACAACAAAAGGACAACTGCTTAAGTTTCAGGACTCACGTATGATTTGGGATAAGTCTGGTTGAGCAGAATGTAGAGTCAGCTTTGCTTTTATCTAAATACAGTTTTTTATTTTTTTTTATTTTATTTATTTATTTAAACGGGACAATGCATGTTAATGAACAGACAGCATATATAGCATGAATGTAAACATACCGGATTCTAGCAAGAATGCTAATTTCCATCCGTTGTCCCAAGGGTTGAGGGAAAAAGGGGAATGTCATACAGCACATTGAACATGAATCTAATTATATACTATAAAAATATATCTAAAACCCCTTTTAGTACATACATCTTGACCACCCATTATTACCATAAGTGTACCAGCACCCGCTCGTCCATACAGATTTTGGGGCCACACAGAAGTTAAATTCAATATACTACATTACATACATTATATACACACCTTCTAGTATATATACACCTGCCCACCCGTTATTACCATAGTGTACCAGTACTCATACATATCTCTACCGATTTCAGGTTCATAAAAAAATTAATTCTATACACTACATTACCATATATATATTATATACACACCTGCACACCAATCATTATCATAAGTGCACCAGCACTCACACATATCCACACACATTCGGGGCCATTTACAGATTCATTCATTTCAGTTCACTCTGAAATCCTTCCACTCGGTTCTCACTGCTCAGCTGAGAGGGGAATGTCATGTGACAGCGCTGTAAAGTGGTATTGCTTGATGGTATCGGACCACTTTTATGAATACGAGTAGTTGGACATGGTATCGGTACCGATACCTGATACTGGTATCGGTATCGGTGCATCATTAATGTTGTTAGACTAAAGTAATGCCAGAGAAATGAGCAAAATCTGTTTATTGCCATTTTGAGCTTTTCAAAAAACGTTCATGTTTGCACCTTTGGGCCACGAGGGCCGTGTGACCAGGACAGCAGGTGTTCACCTGAATATTACATTATCCATGAGACGCACACTAACAATAGGCCACTTTCCCACAACTTAGTGCTTGGATTAGGCCTGCACGATATGGAGAAAACATGCGGTATTCGATAACTATGTTGAAATATGCGATAACGATATTATTGCGATATTTGAAAATAGAGCCTGCTTTTGGAACATAGTAAGTTACATTCACTACATTTCACAAAAATGTAAGTTCCTGTATTTACAAGTCAAAACAGCCACAAAATCAAAACTTAACACAGACTAAACCAGGAATAAAACAAGGCTAAGCTGGGACTAAATTAATTAAATTACCACTAAAACTGGACTTTTTAAACATTTTTATTTAGTCACAACACATGTTCTTTTAAGGCTCTGGTGGAAAATGATTCTTCAGTGTAAATCTCTGTCAGATGGAAGACCACAGCGTTATTGTGATATATTTAGATTCTTGCGATACGGATATTGCGTTTGCCGATATTGCGATAACGATAATTTTGCGATATATTGTGCAACCCTAGCCTGGATCACTAAAAGGCAGACCGTGGTCCAGATCCGGACCCAGATGTCGTCCCTACCAGACCAAAACCTCAGACCTGAACCTGGCCCTGCGTTCACCGGGAGCGTAGCGGCACGCATCTTGACAAAAAACAAGATAAGCAAAGACTTCAAACTGTGTTTGTAGGGTTTGATATACAACAGACTGAAGTTTACTCTGATTTTACTGATCACCAGTGAGAGAGAAGCCAGGGTGAGTGGCTTTGTGCAGGCTGCAGCTCGCCCTGCCCCTCCACGTTTGTCCCACACAGAAGAGAGAACGGCCTCATATTGACTCGAGGATTGAGAGAACTTCAATGTAAACAAGTGCAGCATCTGACAGGAAACGTAGATCACCACTGCTCACACGTGTCGCTAATCACACAATTAAATCTGCCGTTCGGTCACGCGGTGCGACTTCACTGTGAGTGAGAGACACCGTGGAGAAAGGAACGAGAGAAAGACCAAAGGAATGAATGAACACAGGAGCGAAGTGAGCCAGAATGGACTGAAAACTACCTCTTCATCCTCCAGAGACCTGCTCAGACTCAGCGTGCCTCATGCTCTGAGTCAGTGGCCATTATTAAAAGCAGCAGAAGTAAGCACCACCATGAGACAGAGCACATCACTTTAGCCCAGTCTACCCTCAAATCAGCAGCTAGTTCATAAAGTCAAGTTTAAAAGTAAAGAGAGATTGTTTTTCTACGCTAAGTGCTTTATTTCTTAAGAATAAAGTGTAAATGATTCGCTGTGGAGACCCTGATGTTAATAAAGCACAGCCAATAAACATTTAAACATCTCATACGCTAAGCAAGAACTCTAATTCAGATCACTTTTTGATTAGGATATCTTCTTCCTTTGGGTGATAAATGCAAGAGCTTTAGTCCAGTTTTAAATCTCGGAGCGCCCTCTGGTGGACCTGAGCGGTGCCACAGCCTGATCTCATTTGTTTTGACGGCGTCTCGTGTTTATTATTGCATTAAACACTTCTGTCCGGGGATTGTTCAGAGCCGTTTTAAATGAGGTGTTGTTCTTCACAGCACGGTCTCATTAACCCACAGTAAAGATCTGTCCCTGAAGATCCCACTGTTGTGTTTTTATTTATAGAAGCCAGTCATGTGACCTGAGTCATGTGACCTTGCTCAGGCTCCAGGGACTTCACCTGGAGTCACAGTTTCCTGGAAGTAGAGGCAGGGATTAGAACTCAGTCCTATTTGTTAGCACTGAGTTCAGTATTTAGTAAATGTTGTCTGTCACTCCCAAAGTCGTGTCATTTTGTCTGTTAACTCTCTAATCTATCGCTGTGCAGTATATTAACATCACGATATGATAGTTTTTGTTATATTTTAAAAGCTTAAGACTAAATAAGTGTTTAATAACAATCATTTTTTCATGTCGGCTGCACTGAATCGGACCAAAGGATCATGGTTTATAGAGTTCCCCCTGCTCGTTTACCATTCCAATGCAACAAAACAATGCATATTAGCCCCGAGAGCTCAGCAATATAATACTATATAAACTATATTTGAGCTTTATCAGCTGTTCATGTGAATAAAAATGTGTGTGTGAACTGTTTGACACAGTTCCTCCTTAAAGAGAGGGGTGTAACAGATCAGACCTGCTGTAAATCAAAGAAAACTAATCAGCCGTTACCCTGCACTGCTCTGTTTCCTCTGTTCGTGCGTATTCTTTTTGCATTCTAAATGTAAAAGTATTGTTTATTTGGATCCCTGGTAGCTGTCAGCAGACTGACAGCTGCTCTTCCTGAGGACCGAAAATCACTCAGACGAAGCCATGAGTTTAGTTTAGGATGTATGGATAGAGCAGCCATTCCCAAAGTCAGGAGTCACGGCGCTCCTTAAATTTACCAAAATCCCACGCTGACCCCCAACAATACAACTTCCCTCCATCCCAAATTTTATTTTCATGTTTTTCTCCATATATTTCTATAAAAACATTACAAAAGACACTGACTATTGGCTAAAAAGTGTTTTAAAGTTATATTTTTAAACAAATACACTGTAAATAAAATAGAATGCTGCAAAAACTCAATAACTCAAGGCAAAGGATCCCTCAAGATTTTTGGGGCCAACTCAAAATCTCAAGTTTTCCACACTTTCACTTAATTTGATGTTCATACGTCTAAAAACTTTTCTAATTTTTAAGTTTTTCTCTCTATCATTATTTTTTTACTCATCTTACAGCCAACTTACAGAGTTCAGAAAAAGTTATTATTTTGTTAAATGTAGTATATTTAGTTTTTATTATTATCAATAATACTTTTTCTGAACAGTGGAGACAGCTGCTGTAAGATGAGCTGGAAAAAATAAAGATAGTGAGTAAAACTTAAAATTTCAAGTTTTTAGATGTATGAATGTTAAATTTGGTGAGTAAAAAAAATATTTTGAGATTTTGAGTTGATCACCAAAACTCAAAAATCTTGAGGGATCCTGTTGCCTTGAGTTTTTGCAGCATTGTTTTTTACAGTGCATTTCAAACTCAGTGTCTTTTTATGTACTTAATATAGACAACCTCTGCCTTCGCGGACCCCACTTTGGGAACCACTGGAATAGAGCATATTAACACCCAAAGATATTTTTAATCAAAAACACAAAATGTACATTGTTTTTATCGTTTCTGTGGCTTTCCTGCTCTGTGAGGTAATAAACCTCCTCTCTCAGCGCACGTTTCAGAGTCTGTGAATGCTCCAGTTAACGACTAAACCATTACTAATCTAGTTGATGATTATTTCAGTAATTGATTATAATCGATTCATCCAATTAGTTGTTTCAGCCCTGATTTCTACAGCATTTATAACATTTCCCACTGCACTCTGTGGTTAAGGTGTGAACCTTGCCAACACCACCTCTGCTACCATTCAATAGAAGTATTTAGCCAAAAAAAAAGAGGAAAACTCTGTTTATTTGCGAAAAAAACCTACTGTGAGGCTTTTTGTGATGAGTATTTAGGTTTTTAGGAGTTGTAAATGCGGTGAATAAATGACAAGAATTTGTTGGTACGCAGTTTTGAGGCGCAGGACAGTATTGGTCACCACCTAAACTCACACATGCAGTATAAAGTTGGATAGGAAAGGTTGTAAAGTAAGTGTAAAATGGATCAAGACGAAGCTAAATGTTGTTTGTCCAGATGTTATTGCTGTATCAGACCAGCCCTGTGACACGACTTACTGTCAACAGTGTGTTAAGAAGAGATTGTTGTTCATTAAAGTAAAATTATTTTGTGATTTCTTCAGGACGCCTTGTTCAACTCTCTTCTAGACGACCCGTATCTAAGTCTGCAGCTCGCAGGGAAGTCCAACCAACAGGTAAACATTTCTGAACTCTGTCTCACACACTTCATGACTTATTTTTGAACAAAACACTCTTGCAACTCAAACTTTTAGCGCAGCATCAACAACTTTCAAGTCCTCCCTCTGTCTGAGAGTAGATTTCTCAGTGTGACGCGTGTGTTTGTGTGTCCCAGTACTCGTCGGAGCCCCAGAGCGACGGCCTCTCCCTGAACCACACGGGTCTGACCTGCAGCAGCGCGGACAGGTCCCACAGTTCTCTGGATCTCCAGGACGTCAACAACCAGAACCAGAGCCACAACTACAGCCAGGACCAGCGCCACAACGTCCCCAACATCATCCTCACCGGTACGGAAACACTTTCAGACCAAAAAGCTTAACTCAAACTGAAAAAGAAGCTTTAGGCTGGATCCCATTTCTACCCCTTAGCCCTTTGCCTTAGCCCTAGTCCTTCATTTTGCGCGTTCACGAGAGACGAAGGGCTGTCCCAGTTCTCTTCTGCAGTGAGGGCGAGGGCTGTACTCCTCTCCAAACAGAGCTTTTCCAGATGCACACTTAAAACCAAGGGGTAGGAGGAGTTTACCATGATACGCCGTGTTTATGGGTAACATGGCAGCAACAAAGATGTATATTCTGCCTTTATGACCATTTTAAGAGTTAGAGTTCTTTTGTGTTTCGTTCACCTTGTGCTCGTTTAAAATAATGGAGGCTACATACAATTTGCTCACCTAATGGCAGTGCCTTACGCCTTGTATCTGTTATTTTGTTACTATTTCTTTTGTATTTATGTTGTAACTAAATAGTCTCACCATTTTGCGCTGACAGAGAGGACCCTAAAGTTTATGCCAGTGTTTGTTTTATGTCGTTAGCTCCAGTAATCACGGAGATATCCACCGTTAAAATTTGTGGAAAACATTGCTATGAAATACAGGTTTTAGACGAAGATTTAGCAATTTATCAGCGGGACCCGCGGTGTTTTTAAATAATATAACTAATGTTTCAGTCAAAAAACAAACACAAAAAGCTATATATGTCCCATAACCTCATTTTAATGCCACTAATTTGATGCAGAGAGAAGCAGCAGCGCTCGAGTCACGTGACGCACATGTGGCTGTGTTTACAGAGACAGGTGATGTTTACCTGAGCACAGTGAGCTCCTCCTGCCCCACGCGGTGTAAGCTGAAGATTAATCCCAGGACAGTTTTAGTTTTCAGCAGTTTGTTGCTTTCTCTGGTGTTACATTCACCTACAGTTCTCCTGTTGTTCACATGCGCCCCCTTCAGGCTGATGTTGGCTTGTTTTTAAAGAAGTAAAGTATAAACTGAGCAAATGGTTTGTACAGTGATGTTTAGCCTAATACAGCGGTGTAGGGGTGTCCCATTTCTTAGGGGTGTATTGTCAGTCCTACCTCTTACCCCTCTGTTTTAAGGTCTAAGGGGAAGGCGAAGGGCGAGGGGAAGGGGTAAAAATGAGAAATGGGATTGGGCCTTAGTCTGAGTGTTCATTAAAAGTTATTAAATTGATTCCAATTATTAAAAATGTAAAATAGTTTTGAAGTGACATCATTAGTTTTATTTGAGAATATGAATATAGAAAAAATCTGGATATTTGATTTTCAACATTTATGAACTGTATTATACAATACTTGCAAATAAGTTTTGACAATTTAAGCTGCCGTGATTGTGGCATTAAAAATGTTTAAAATGGCATTAAAAACCATTAAATTAGACTTGCTGATAGCTGCAGGAACCCTGATTTTGACTTTGTTCCATCTAAGCTTTTGTTTTTAGGCACACTTTAGTTCTTGGTTGAGGTTGGATAGATGAATATTTAGTCTCTGTTTAGTATTTGATTTTGCCTGCTTTACCCTTTCCTGCTTCCAAATCTAGTTTAATCCTGGTTTAGATTTGTTTAAATAGGTAATTTTTGCTTAGAGTGCTCCTTGTGTTGGTCCCAAAGCTGGATTGCGTCAGGAAGGGCATTTGGTGTAAAGCCTATGCCAAATGTATTTGCAAACCACTGCACACTGACGAGGAGGCAGATGATTTACAGTGGTGACGTCTTCAGATTGGCTTTCAACACTGAGTAATGCTGTGACATAGAGCTGCACAATATATCGCAAAATTATCATTATCGCAATATCAGCAAACGCAATATCTGTATCGCAAGAATCTAAATATATCACAATAACGCTGTGGTCTTCCATCTGACAGAGATTTACACTGAAGAATCATTTTCCACCAGAGCCTTAAAAGAACATGTGTTGTGACTAAATAAAAATGTTTAAAAAGTCCAGTTTTAGTGGGAATTTAATTAATTTAGTCCCAGCTTAGCCTTGTTTTATTCCTGGTTTAGTCTGTGTTAAGTTTGGATTTTGTGGCTGTTTTGACTTGTAAATACAGGAACTAACATTTTTGTGAAATGTAGTGAATTTAACTTACGATGTTTGAAAAGTAGGCTCTATTTTCAAATATCGCGGTAATATCGTTATCGCAATTTTCAACATAGTTATCGAATATCGCAGCCCTACTGTGACACTATTTCTTTCTAATTTGTTGTATGAATTTATTTATATATTTTCTGGTGTTATTATAGTTTTATTATTGATTTCATTATTTTTTTTATGGAAAGCACTTTGGTCACCTTGAGTGTTATAAATAAATGTTGATTGATTGATTGAAGGGAAAACTTTGGATACAATCTCCCTCCGTCTGAAGAGTCCTAGTTGTGCTTTAATTCTGCTTTCTTTCCCGGTGTTAAACTCCGTGTCCGTTCCCCAGGTGACACCCCTCCAGGTCTGTCCAAGGAGATCACCAGTGCTCTGTCCCACGTCCCGGGCTTCGAGATGGACCCCTTCTCTCTGGACGACCCCCTGAGGATGGACCCTCTGGCCCTGGACATGTTGGACGGGGACTTGATGTTGGCCGACCCGGCTGTGGAGGACTCTTTCAGATCCGACAGACTCAAATAGCAGCCTCTCTTTCTCTCTCTCTCTGTGCTCCATGGATGTGTTATTAGAACTGGAGTCACCCTGGTGGACACACAGGGTACTGCAGCTAAAAAAAACCCCACAAACATCCTTCCTGAAACTGCTGGCAGGAAAGATGCTGCTATAAATCCAGCAATAACATGTTTTATGGATGTCTGAAGATCCAAAAATGATTTTAACTGCAAATTGGACTATTTATAATCCGTTGAATAATTAATTTATTTAACAGGACAAAAAATTAGACCAAGAATCAAAGAACAGGCAGCTTTCTCGTTCTAGAATCTGATGGTTTCAGAATCTCAGACGGAGCAGTAGCTAGTCTTACTTTAGAGGTTAGACACTAGTTTCAAAAGAAATAATTAAACAGAAAACAAACCCCACAAATGTTCAACCTGGTCATTTTTGTTAGGGAATGAGTCAGGGCTGCACAAAAACATGCATTATTCAATAACTATGTTGATATATTAAAATACTTTTCTGACACAGTAAGATAAATTCACTTTAAACAAAAATGTGAGTCCCTGTGTTTCCAAGTGAAAACAAAACTTAACACAAACCAAACCAGGAATAAAACAAGGCTAAATAATGAAGGAAATTACCAGGAAAATGATTCTTCAGTGTAAATCTCATGTCTCGTGTCAGATGGAGGACCACAGCATTAATGCGATACATTTAGATTCTTGCGATACGGATATTGCATTATTGATAATTCCACGATACATTGTGCAGCCGTAGATTGAGTCCAAAACCTCACTGTAATAATCTTGTGGCTTAATGCTCTGTCACCCCCCTGTGATGGAAAAGTGTCATCATTTCTTGACTCTGTAGTGAAGAAAAAAAAAATCCTTAACCTTATTTTGTGCTGACAGACAAGACGTTGAACTTTGTGTCAGTTTTTGTTTCATGAGGATAGACCCAGTATTTACAGAGATATTAGTGATAAACCAGGCATTTTAACTCTTAAGCAGCCATTTCTACCATAGAATTCTTTCTTACTGAGTTTTACATCACACGAACGCAACCTTTTGGCTTGAAACGTACAGCTGAAGTTAGCACAGGTGCAGCCAACAAAGTAACATCTGCCTTTTTCAGATGAATTTCAGAGTTTAAGCTGAAGCCCTTGATCTCCTCCCAGTTTTTTGGTCCATTATTCTAGGAATCTACGTGCGATCTTTAGCAAAGAACAAGCTCCGTCAGAAACCGTTGTGCATGTTTGGATCTGGTGAAGAATATTGTATAAAATGTGTTGTCAGTGTGGGTCAGCAGTGCTCACCTGAACAGACAAGCTCCTGGGAAAAAAACATTCAAAGAAGCAAGGAGCATCTTGGGATTGTAGGACATCGTCAGCTCCAGTTCTAATAATACATCCATGATTTTTTTATTTTATTGTATTTTTTTTTTTTGTGTGTGTGGAGAAAACGAACAGGACTCCGCCCAGTCCCGAACGATTAACCAATCAGAAGCGAGGAGTAGAGACATGTGACAGAACGAGTGAGTGAGCTTTTATCTTTTTCGTAAAGGCACTTAGAGAAAAGAAAAGAAAAAAGAAAAAAAACGCTTCTGTTTTGTGCTTGACGTCGAGAAAAACTGCCCGAGACGCTTCTTCTCTGTCTGGCATTAGCTCCAGCGGCTGTTTCTGCATGGGATTATTACGGGATATTTATGGGAATTATGGGAAAACAAGACGGAAGCATGAGACAAACGAAGGCCAGCTGTTTTTTATTATAATGGATTCATCATTCTTCATTTTCTCTTCTCATTTTGTTGGAGCCGCTTTTAACTTGTCTCTGACTGAACCTTAACCTCATCAAAGTCTGAAAACATCATCTATTTATTTTTAGAATGACCCTCTTTAGTTCTGGTTTAGTCCAATATGCGATGTTTCTTAGGATTAAACCAGGATCAAAGCAGAATTAAAATACAAATGTACTTAATCTGTTTTAATTGCTGGACAAGACTAGGGTTAAACCAAGACTAAATTATTCTAAATGACTAAACCAGACTTCTAAATCCACAGTTTTGAATCCACTATAAACTCAAACATCTGGCCTTTTTGGAAACCCTGTTAATTTTGACTCAATCACTTTTTACAAGTTATATATCCACTGTTTGTACTAATCTTGGATCCGAGGCCAAAAACAATCTTTAACAGGAAAAAAGCCATGGTTTAATGACAAAAAGCGCCAAGAAATCCATATTTTTATCATGTAATTAAATCCCTCTTTATTATGAAGTCATTTAGTGACCTTCTGAACCGAGTTTGAAGGCAACACGACATCCATCTTGAATTTAAAAGAATTGTAAATGGAAAAAAAAGATAATTCTGTATTTTTAGAGCTGTTTAAACTCTAATATTTTAAGCATTTTCAGAGGTTGTAAAGGTCTATTTTCTCTCAAAGCCGCACGAGATGCAGAATATATATTTGTGTAAAACAAGCAGAGAACGAGACGCACTTTAAAAAACATGTTACTGAAGAAAAATGCATCTGGTTTTTAAAATATGGTTCAATATACGTTTTTTTTTTTAATATAAAGAATCTATGCTTATTTTTGAAGAGGCAGGCGAGGATTTGAAGTTACTAACAAATGAATGTCCAAGCAGTAATTTCGGGAGAGGATGGGTAAACAAATTAGTGCTTGTTTAAAATCGTTTAAGGGAGATTAATGGAGAAGACGAGGACTAAACCAGAACAAAATAAAAAAGCTGAACTAAATCTAAGATAGATAGAATTTAATTGGATTGGCCACAGAAGAATGTATTTAATAGAGCTGCACAATGTGGAAAAACAATAATTTATAATGAGATTTATTAATCCAACAAAACGCCACAAGAGGGCAGCGTAGCCTAAATCTGTGCTCTCATAAGTCTGCAGGTAAAATAATATGTCTCAAGTAGAAGTAAATTAAGTACTAAAAGAAAAAAAAATGGGTTATGTTTGAATTTTTGGGAACATGAAGACACCTAAAAGATGTTAAATTAAAAGTGAAGCGTGTGATAAGATAAAAAACCTAAAACATTAAGATTAACGTAGAGCCACACAACTTTTGCAGCATTTACCTTTCAGCAAGAACTAAAAACTTTAAAGTAGCACCGCTTTATTCCAGAATGTGTTGTAAAGAAATGGATTTTATTTCAGAAGATAACATTAACTCGCACATTTAGAATAAAAATATGCAAAGATTGTAGTACTTTTAGCAGTGGTCGTACTCTATCCACCACAGCTGCATGTACATTTCCTTTTTCATACTTAAATGCTTGAAAGTAAAGTATTTTCTACTCGGTTTGGTTTGATCCTCGTCTGCTCTGACCTTTTTGACGCTCAGGCTTCTTCTTCAGGTTTAGTTAGAGCCAAAACTAACCAGAAAACTAAAAAAAAAACAAAAAACAAGCGACTTTGCACTGAGTGATCGTCAAACCAAATCACAGAGCGGCAGAGTTTAAAAGTCTCGCTGTCACCAACATTGTTTCTCAAACTGCGTACGAGGAAAGACATGGATGGTTTAACAAGAGGAACCCAGAACTAAACTAAAAATAAACTGAGCCCAGGACATAACCAGGCTTATGTCAAGGGATTAAACCAGGATTAACACGACCTGAACTGAAATAAAAGAATTCATTTGAGCTGAGACAAGCTCCAAGGAACCTAAGTCTGAATAATCTTAAATAGTTTTCATTTAGTGTGGGTTTAATCCTAAATTGCGCCTAAATTCAGCGCCTACCAACGCCAACAAAAAACAGGTTCAGGATTAAAAACTAACCTAAGCAAGATCTAAACGACTTGGTCTAGATAAATCCAGAATTAAAACTGTGACTTAACCCACAGCTTTCTCCGTTTGTGGTCTCGTTTTCGTGCCGTCTGAAGCCAGTCACTGTGATTGACAGCGCTAAGCCCCGCCCCTCGCTGCTTCTCTTCTTCTTCTTCTTCTTCTATGGAAAGTTACTAATGCTTTTTTCTGACTGTTGCTTGTACCAGAGTTTATTTTTGAACTGCGTCTGTACAGAGAGTCGTACCCTTTATCGGAGCATGCCTTTACAATCAGAATCATCATCTAAGAGTCGTTTTAAAAAGGTCACCGGTCGAAGAAAATGTATGGATGAGGAACTATTTTATGTCGGCGTATCCATCCACCATGTTTTCATTGTAATTTTTGTAAAGATTGACAGAGATATTTTACCTAATACTGTTTAAGTCGAGCTCTGTCCACACAAATGTGTTTCTGCACATTCACATCCACATTATTAGGACCTAAATCTAAAACGGACCAAAGTAAAGGCTTCAGCTTATTTTAGTTGAAGAATCCAAGTTTCAGGATCTGGAATTTGATAAATCTCAAACCTTTCACACCAAGTACCACCTCAGAAATATTTGTCTTCTAAAGACATCAGTGCCAGTTCTCAGTCATCCACGAAAAAATCTGTAAAAAAGTTTAAAAAGAAAGCTCACCTGGACAGCTGTGTTTCTTTAGAAGACGTTTTGTCGGCTCATCCACATTTCTCAAGACCACTGCTGTGTGAGTAGAAGCTCATATAGAAGAATCTTTGGCTTTCGTAATATCATCTTTAATGGACTAAAATACACAATATTAAATAATAGGTTTATTCTAAGCTGTCCTGAGCTAAATTAGGACTAAACTGTGCCTAAATCAGGCTTAAGCAGCAGCCTGCACTAGCTGTGTTTCCATTACACATATGCGCAAAATTTTATCGATATTCTAGAAATGTCGAAAAAACACAATTTCGCAATTACACTGTTTCCATTGAATCATAAGCGAATAAAAACAAACCTACTCTCGCGATAAGTCATTCAAAAACCATGGCGACGGATGTAAACATTGCTTTGATTTACAGCAGATATATCCAGGTTTCAGCCACGGCACTAGCGCTCGTCATCAGCCGTCAAAGGAGACGTCGGCGTCTTATTCAGGCCATGGAGCGACCGGCCCCTGATACATGGGAGCGGCTACGTATGAAGCGTTTTGGGGAAATTGTAGTTGGCGATTTTAAAGAACAGCTGTGGATTCAACGTTTCCCAATGACACGCTCAGCTTTTGCTGAGCTGTGCGATGCTGTGGGACCTCTCCTGCGCCCGCTGCTCAGTGCCCAAGGCGGCCAGTATCCGGTTGTTGGTCGTGCAAAACCTTTTTTTCGATAAATGCGAGTTTTTTCGAAATTGTCGTGTTTCCATTAGGCAAATTTATATTCGCAAATCCAATTTGCGCAATTTGATGGTCAATGGAAACGCAGCTACTGAAAACGTATGTCCCAACCAGAGCAGGACAAAAACTGACACTTAAAGTTACACTGTGTAAGATTCCCGGTCTTGCGCCTCTAGAGGCCACAGGTGCCACTGCACCGTCGCAAAACGTAAACACTAGGGCCCCTCCTCCTTCTGAAACTGTGCGAGCGTGCGTCTATTTCCATTATTGTTTCAACTTTAGTTGAGCTGCTGCTACCTTTGGAAGTTTGGACTGGATCTTCTATAGAGTTAGCGCTAGCGCCTTCTCTGTCTCTCATCTGACGCCAGCGAGCAAAAGTCTGTCCGATGTTGACTCTTGTCTGTGATCTGGTGCGGTCCCTTTCACATTTTCTTTTTCTTGCCTCGTCCGACATTGTCTTCATCTTCTTGTGTCCTTCGGCCCTGACGAACTGGCGAAAATAACAACGCTAAAAGTAGCTTCATGGTTATACTGCGCCTCAAGTCGTTCCCTGTCACGTGACTCTTCCTCAACAGCGGAGCGCTCCCGGCCAAGTTGCGAGGGCGGTTTCTCAGTACAGAAGCCCCGCTCGGAGCAACAGATCGCGCCTCAGGCCTTATAATCGCTCAAAAAATCACAAAAACAAGTCAGTATGCCCCACATATTTAGGAGAAAAGTTACACAGTGTAACTTAATCAAAATGAGGACTGTAAACAACTAAAGGAAACCTGTGTCTGAGAACCTCTGTGATGGATCGAGCTACTTTGGTAAATGTAGTGAAAATATGTAATAAATGGCTTTTCTGGGACAAAAAATATAAATCCATCAATACAATACTAAATGTCACCTTCCTCTAATGTATTTGTGTTTAAAAATGCATTTGTGTGGACGCAGCCTTAGACTCAAAAACACATTATTTTGTAGGCGATTCTTGTTGCGTGATGCGAACAATGTTTTAAGAAGTGGTTTGTAAAAGGGTTTAAAACAGTTTAAAATCCCAGTATAATCTCAATCTTTTTAGGTCACCGAAGTGCATCTTTAAGTCAGTTACAGAAACAAAAAAAACAGTGCGCGTTTGTCGTTGCATTGCGTCTTTTGTAGAAATTCCCGACACATTTGTATTTGGAACTGCTCAAATTCACCACAGCTACTATTTAACTTATGTTATAAACTTAAAATTGTACAAGTTACTGAACTATTTTACCTTGTTTGGGGTCATTTTACAGAGGTTTATTCATCAATGTTTTATGGATTTTTAGTCGCAGTTGAGATTTTAATTTTTAAGGATCTGTATTGTCGGAGGAATCGGTCGGCGCTGGAAGCCGATTGGACAAAGTTTATAAAAGAGGCGTGGCCTAACAAAAGAACAGTGAAATGTTAATGATTACTGATACATTTGTAGTTTAGTTTATGGATTGTAGATGTTTTAAATTTTGCTTCTGAGATTATCTTTAACACAAACAAATGTACAGTTTTGGACTAAAGTAGTTTAAAACCTAAAGCAGAACTCCGTAACTTTTCTTCACTGTTTTTGCCTCATGTTCCTCTCTGGAGCGCCCCCTACATGTGGGAGTAATGTAATGTGACCCCTCGCTCGGCTTTACTTTACGTTTTCTCCTCCTCGTATCTGTACAAAGCTTTTTTTTTTTTTTCCTGCCACGTGGCTGCTCTGCCGTGAGGAAAACCGCGAAGTAAAGCCAGCGATTCGCGTTTTTCGGATCACCCTGCAACAACTCTCGTAACCATCGCACAGACTCCAGAACCGTTTATTTAAGGGAGAAAAGTTACTGAGTTCCGCTTTAAATGTTGCAACACCAGCAGAGGATGTGTATAAATATAGACATGAAGTCAATTTAATCTGGAATATTTGAATTTAGTGGAAAATTTCAACCACAGAAAGCCACTTAATATAAAAAAATCAGTTACTTTGTGCGTCATCTTGTCAGTGTCTGATTGGATGAAATTAAACTACATTTTAAAGCAGTGTTTCTCAACTGGTGGGCCCGGAAAGCGCGTTGCATAGAGTTAGAGTTCATCTTATTTGAAGCCTGAATATGGTTTAAATGACCTGAAGTGATGGTTTTGAAATGCATGTGCCATAAAGGAGGAGTAACTTAGAAAAAAAGTGGGTCACGATAAAAATGATCCGGGATAAAACTGGGTCCAACAGATGAGAAACGCCGTTAAAGTAAACAAATCTGTCACATTACAATCTCCAAACCTTTACCCGTAACTCTGCTTTTATTCGGATGTATATTTTGTTTTATATGAAGGTATATATGACTGTCACTTTGTTTCTTTTTGATGTCATCGCGTCACACTGTCCGGATCTCGAAGCCCATCCTCGTGTTTTGTGGTTTTCGTTGTGTGTGTGTGAGTGGAGTTGTGTTCAACGCCGTTATGCAACAAAACGAGGGAGGCGCTGTGTGAACAGGGATCAGTCCAACGCCATATTTCATACTTTTTCATATTTTTTATTGATGTATAATAATAAAAAATTGCTCATCTTTTGTTTTTTTTAGGCTTTGGAGTAAAAATATGTTCTTTTTTTTTGTCTGTGCTTCTTTGTATTTGAATAATAAATGGCTGTATTCTGATATTTGTACTATTATTAATAACCAGGGAATGTGGCGTGGATGAACCAGAGCTGCTTCTGAAGCTCACTAGAGATTTTTAAAGAGACAGTACTGCATTATTTTACACCAAATAAACACATGAAACTATCTCCTCTGTGTGTGTGTTGGAATGAAGATGGGACTTTTTAGCCAAGATTAAAAGTCCATTTGTTGGTCCTTTTGTTTCCTGTTTGATGAAGATGCATCAGGTGATGGGGTCATGGACACCTGGAGACACGTTTGCCTGTACAGGTGCATTAGAACCCAAGAACAGTACATGCCATATTTTCCGGACTATAAGTTGCACTTTTTTCCATCGTCTGGCCCGGGGTGCGACGTATACTCAGGTGTGACTTATATATTAAAATATTTCAGGTGTTGGTTAGGGGGCGCTCTAGGCTTGTGTCCCAGCATCTGCTGCACCTGTACCACTGACAATTTAAAATGTAAACATTACCACTAACAACTTAGGCTATAAAGACAACTGAGAAAGAGCGGAATAATTGGAAATGGAACTGATGCTGAGTCTGACGACAGCCACGCAGAGGAGGAAGCGGCGCTTCGTCTACCTCCGGAGTTGGCGGAGTTGTTCAGAAGCGACACCGAGGATGAAGAATTTAAAGGATTTAGCGATTAGGAGTGAGATGGTGAGTTTGGTGAACTTGTTATATTATGTTCTTTATGCTATAGTTATGTGAATAACTGTTAATATATTACGTTAACATACGAGACACCTATTCAGTTCGTTGTTTATGCTTCATGTAGCTGAATAACCATCAGTGTGTTACGTTAGCATAGCGCACACCTATTCAGCTGTTGTTCTCTATTCTATTATTACTATAACTCGCCTTTCAACATGAAATGTCTGTTCTTGGTGTAGGATTTTGTAAAATAAATTTCCCCCAGAAAATGCGACTTATAGTCCAGTGTGACTTATATACGTTATTTTCTTCTTCATTATGCATTTTTTGGCGAGTGCAACTTATAGTCAGGAAAATACGGAACTCAAAAATTTAAAACATAACCTGCTCCTGACTAGGTAAGCTCTAGGTCACATATGTCAAACTCAAGGCCCGCGGGCCAAATGTGGCCCGCAGGATAATTTCTTTTGGCCCGCGAGATCATTTCCATTTTATATTAATAATGGCCCGCCGATATACTGTGCTCGATCTGTTTGAACTACATCTCCCATAATGCACTGCAGAAGCTGCGCGCCGGCACTGCCCCTCCCCCGCTGTTTTAGCGAGCGGCATTTAACGAGCCGCAGGAGCAGAGAGAGAGTGAAGGATTCTCCAACAGGAAATTTAACTTTCTACAAAAGAAATGGACAAAGAGGGCTCAGTGAGAGCAGGAGCTTCTTAAACACTGGGACTCTCTGTAAACGCTCTACACTTTGTTTGTTGAGCTCATGTGGCAGCAATAAAACCACACAGCAGTGTAAGAACATCACCTTTACAAACCGTACGTCTTTAAAAACAGAAAACCAAGTTGTGTCAGTAAAACCAAGTTATCAGCAGAGAGTTGTCTAAGTTCATTCACAGCACTGCCCTCCGTCGCTCTTTTTCCTTTCTCTCTGTCGCTACTTGTGCTCTAATGCACTCATTAACACACAGCGAGCTAAACCTGCCCAGAAACAGGTCTCATCCTGCTCACACTGTGTCCTGCAGAGGACAGAGAGGTGGACAGTAGTTTGCTCAGTAAATGTTAAATAAGCCTATAATACGTGTTTGTGTGTAGGAGCTGACTCAGATTAAAGTTGTGCTGGGCTTACATCAGGGGCATGACATGCACCTAAATATTTATCTGCTGGTAGTGCACTGTCACAGTAAAACAGAGTGGACCTGATGAAAACACCTGTCTTATATGAGGAGTTAGGTAACTGTGGCAGTAAATAATACTTCATAAATCATTGGCCAGTGTTAGTCAGTAGTCTGTGGCCTATTTGTTGTTATTTGTTGAGTTCCAAGTTCTGATTTAAAACAAAACTACAAAGCTCCTTAAAACCACAAATCTACAGCTGTAGTTCTGTGGGGAAGTATTATTCTATGTTAAAAAGCCTAACTGAGAACAAAAATACAGTAGGCTGGCTTTATTAGTTATACAATTCTCTTATTCAGCCCACGACCAAGACTGGTTTTCTAATTTTGGCCCCAGCTCCGATTGAGTTTGACAGCCCTGCTCTAGAGCATATGTCAATCAATCAATTTTTATTTATGAAGCACTTTTCATACAAAAATGCAGCACAAAAAAAGACAAATGTGTGGCTGAGCACGGAGGAGCCAGGTGAGGAAACAGTATCACAGGGAGCCGTCTGCACCGGGAGCCGCTCACAGAACACAGCCCCCAGGAACCGACCCGGGGCCCACAGCAAAGTTGCAGGCAGAGAAGCGGCCCAACCCTGGCAGAAAGAACCCACAGGACAGAGCCACAGCAGCCACAGCAGCCACAGCAGGTCACCGCTGCAGAGGGGCCCCCTCCGAAGAAACACTGGAGATGTAACATATAATATAAACAGAATAAAAGAATAAAATAAAATGAAATGACCCTGGCCCTGTTATTTTTAATGAAAATTAAAAAGAACAGGGCCTAAAACCGACCCTTGGGGCACACCACAAGTCATTTTATGGATCCTAGAGGAGCAAGTATCCATCCTTACCATAAATGTTCTGTCTGAGAGATAGGAGGTGAACCAGTTGTGAACAGCACCAGAGGCCGACCAGGTGTTTCAGTTCTGTTTAAAAGAATAATGTGGTGTACTGTATCGAAAGCTGCGCTAAGATCCAGTGGCACCAACACTGAGAGCTCCTGAGAGTCCCAGTTACATCTAAAATCATTTAAAACCTTCAGGAGAGCTGTCTCTATGCTGTGGTTCACCCTAAATCTAGACTTCTCAAGGACATTGTGATTGTTTAAAAAATCATTAAGCTGAATAAAAAACGTTTTTTCTAAAATTTTACTTAAAAATGGTAAGTTGGATACTGGTCTGTAGTTATTAAAATCAGTACAATCCAAGTTGCTGTTCTTCAGAGGGGACCTCACCACAGCCGTTTTGAAGGCAGCAGGGAAGACTCCCATCTGAGAAAGTAATTCATGAATAAAAGCTCATCTAAATGATTTATGTGAAAGGGTAGACCAGGAAGAGGAAGTTGATGGGAGGGGCAAAGATTTGAAAAAGCAGTGGGAGAGGAATCTCTGCCTTTCACTCGTTCCACTCCACATGTGTCTGAGGAGAGGGCAGTAAGAGCCAGGAGCCAGGCTTAAAAGCAGCAGATCTGCGTTTGAGAAAATAATTCAAAAGAAGGTAAATAAAATAAAGTGTACAAAAATTTAAAGTCACATAAGTTCAGACAATCATTATCTCACTCTCATTTGTTAGGTCCAGTCACCTGCAGGCCTCACACCTTGTTTAGAAATAGTTCCACAGCTAAAGGTATTTATTTTCAGTGTTTTATTATCAGATGTATTAAACACTATGTATTTTAATTGTTGTTATTTCTTTTAGTATCACTTCATGCAGCTTAAGAGCTGGCCACTGTTTTTTCCCTGGTTTTCATTGAGTTCTATTTATTGTTTGGGCCAGTAGTATTGTTTGGTTGTTTAGAATTGAGTTAGAGTTGCCATTGTGTGTTTTATTTGTTCTTTTGGCCGCATGTTAAGGCCATCTTTTGGGTTTAGTTTGCTGTGTTTTATTATATTTTATATTCACATTTATCTATTTGGCTAACTCTGGCACAGTCTCCAGACACCTTGTTTTTAAGAAATCTTGCCCATCAATGAATTTAATTCAGCCTCTGCTCAGTATCTTGCATTTTATTGAATTTGCTTGAGGTCATTTTAACATTTTTATAGAGAATAACTTTGTGCATTTTGTTTGTACAAAAAGTCTCCTAGTTTTTAACTTAATAACTTTTACTTGGTCACATTTAAAAAGTGAAGTGGGAATTGGCTCTAAAAGACATGTGGTGGGTTTCACTGTGGAGAAAACTTTGTCAAGAACATCAGCATTAACCAGGACAAAACTGTCCAACTCTCAGATGTGTTCCTCTTCTGACAGAATAAAATGTTACATCTGTCAGTGTTGATTTTAGCTCTGAAGTGGTCTGCACACTGCTCACAGAGAGAGTCTGTTGGGGTTCTTTGGAGCTGTTAAAATCAGGATTAAATAAATGATCAATGGTGGAAAAGAGGACCTTGGGATTATTTTTATGGTTGGTAATTATTCTGGAGAAGTACAAGTTTCTTGAGTTCCTTAAAGCACTGTTATAGACCAGAGCTCATTCCCAGTAAAAGGCCCTCAGATCTGGAACACCATAGCTGCCGAATTAAAAGCTCTCCCAGATCTAAAACAATTTACTTGTGGAGTAAAACAATGGCTTAAATCCAATCAAGTCTGTGGACATTAGAGTTACATCTCTACCAGTGTTTTGTTGTAAATATTCTGTATTATATGTGTTGTATGTTTTAATGTTTGTGTCTAATTTTTTGTTACTGTTTGTTTTGTCTCAGCCTGTGGACATGGCATCGGTTGCATCTGAAACTGTAACAATGTTTTTTTTGTCCTGTCCCTTTCAAATAAATAAATAAATAAAATAGATTTTTGAGTTGCTCACAGAATATTTGATAGTTTATTGTAATTTTATTTTTCCTCCATCTCCTTTCTGCCGACCTGCAACTTCTTTTCAGTTTTCTAACTTCCTGGTTTCTCCACGGAGGTCTAAGTTTTGTTTGGGTCTTTTTTGTTGTGAGTCGAGGCTGGTCTTCAGTTTGCTGTAAAAATTATCAAAAATAAAATCACAGGGTGCAGGTAAAACAATGGGAGGACATTTATCTAAAACCTTGATAACATTTGCAGCCACTTCAGAGGTTACAGCGCTTCCTCACAGATTGCACCGAGGTCTCCATCAACTAAAGCAGTGGTGTCAAACTCAGTTCATGGTTCAGGCCGAAATTCAACAATCATAGTAGGTCACGGGCCGAACATGACATAAAGAAATGATAGTATAGAGTGTACATTTAAATTGTATCATTGTTATAGTTATTTTTGGACAAAGGGCACTGTGTAATATGCTTTGCAGATTTCATTCATTCATTTCATTAAAAATGTTTTTTATATTTTAACATAACAAACCTCTCAGGTGCTGATATAATGCTGTCTCACTTTTTTAAAATTTGATGACAGCAGTTTGTGTCAAAAACATTTTTAGTGTAGCTCTGCTCAAGGCCAGAAGACCACAAGCATCCAATAAATCCAATACTAATAACAGTATTAAAACACGTTTTATTCCTAGTCTTGTTGCTGAATTGTGGACAATGAACCTATTTTGTTGTAAAATGCTCAGTCCAGCTTTTTTTAGTAAGCATTTCACATTTGTTGTCTTTTTCACACATTTGAGACCTGTTGCTATCAAAAATGAGCATTTATTTTTTATGAAGTGGTAATAAATTTTTATCTTGTGACTATGTTTAATTTGCTTCTACCACTGCATTCTATAATTTTTATACACAGTGTCCCAACATTTAGTTTGAGTCTGTTATAGTTGTGTGAAGACAAGGGGACACAGAACTGTCCTCTGTCCAGAGCTGATCAGTGCTGTGTCCTCTGTGAGCTCACAGCAGCTTCACTTTGTGACTTTGCTGTGAGACCAGACCTTTACCTTCTGTAGCTTCTGCTTTGTCCAGCTTTTTGTACTTGTTGTGACTTTTGCTTCAGAGCGTGTTCTTTACTGAGCCTGTGGCCACATTAGCTCCACATTAGCTCCACATTAGCTCCACATTAGCTCTACATTAGCTCTACATTAGCTCTACATTAGCTCCACATTAGCTCTACATTAGCTCCACATTAGCTCCACATTAGCTCCACATTAGCTCTACATTAGCTCTACATTAGCTCCACATTAGCTCCACATTAGCTCCACATTAGCTCTACATTAACTCCACATTAGCTCTACATTAGCTCTACATTAGCTCTACATTAGCTCCACATTAGCTCTACATTAGCTCCACATTAGCTCTACATTAGCTCTACATTAGCTCCACATTAGCTCTACATTAGCTCCACATTAGCTCCACATTAGCTCCACATTAGCTCTACATTAGCTCCACATTAGCTCCACATTAGCTCTACATTAGCTCTACATTAGCTCTACATTAGCTCTACATTAGCTCCACATTAGCTCCACATTTAGCGCAGCTCTTGAGTCCACAGACAGTCTCTCTTCCTCCAAGTGGATTTAAAAGCCCTGCTCTCACTCTTCACTTTTCCTCTGTTCACTTATTTCGGGGTAAAGTCTCTCTGAAGCACGTGCACGGAGCAGCTCTGTCGGAGATGAGACAAGTCATAGCAGCAGCGCGCTACGGAGCTGCTGCAGTGCATTATGGGACTCGTAGTTCTCGCGGTAAAAATGCTAAAACACCCCTGACCTAATGTGATCTTCAGGCTGAAAAGTGAGCCACATGACGCAGGAAATGCTGGCTGTGACACAGAGCGAGCTTCCTCCCTCTGTGAGTGAGAAACAAACACTTTCAGGGAACAAGTATGCGACGGCTCTACATTAATGTGACTTTTTTCCAAACAAGCTGGCACTTGAAGGTTAACTATGGTCACATGACTTTTGTTTTCCTGTGGTGAACTCAGAACAGAAAGTAAAATTCATTTGTGCCGCATGAACAGAGCTGCAGCGGTCTGCCTAAAACTCTTTCTCAAACAGAATTACAGTCTCTAAAATAAAAGGTGAGTACGTGTCTTCTTTGGTCTTCTTTGGGAGACATTTTTGAAGTTTTAAATAAATGTTTAGGTGTTGCATAAATCGAGCTAACGTTTAATTATTTTTTATTTTATTTATTTGTTATTTTGCTTTGGGTTATACAGTATATCTTACTCTTATTATTTTACTCATATTACAGCATCTTCAAGTCTCTGCAGTTGTCTTTACCATAATTTGACTGCTACGAAACCCCGAAATTATTCATACCCCTGGCAAATTCTGACTTAGAGTTACTTTTATTCAACCAGCAAGTTTTTAAGATTAAGAGCAGTCACAGTGCGCAGCCGCAGGTCCTCAGAGAGCTCCTTTGTCTTAGCCGTGACTGTCCACAAACCAACAGCAGAGAGCTTCTGTTTTTCACCTGCTGTGTTGATTAAAACAGTTATTTCCAATGAATCAGGGTCATTAGGACGCTTTAGAAGAGCATGGACTGTTTGGAATGGCATAGAACTTTGGATTTTCCCATAGACTGTGAAGTTTGCAAAGGGTATGAATAATTTTGGCCACTTTTTGTTCAAATGTAAAAAAAAAAAAAGCTGAGAAATATTTGTTTACAATGATACTTAAAGTTACTTTTTAAAGGTTGGACAGATTCAGTTGCAGATCTTTTTCAGTATTGTCCAGAGTCTGTTGTGTTGTAATGGGGATAAGCAACAAAAGGGGAAAAATCTCACTGCTTTCCATGTTTCAGTGTTGTTCTGTTGTATATTCTAATTTAAATCAAAACGGGGCAGCAAATAAATTATTTTACTTCCCATTTTAGATAATATTGGTGATGGAAAAAGCCAAATTGACGACTTACTTTATAATCACAGTTAAAGGCTCATCAATTCATTCCTAATACAAGGACAGTCTTACATTTGCACGCAGCATTGTTAAACATTTTCTGTTGAAACACGAGTGTACATACCAATACTTGATAAAGCCATGGCTTATGTTACTAAGTATAAACAACCTAAAACAATAAAACGTTTAAAGTACAAATTCTTTAATGAAAATTGTGTGGTGTGATATTAGCAGGACGTCCAGAAGAGTGAGAAACAAAAACATTTTCAATGACTGGGCTGGAACCCAAACAGCGTGGCACTTCCCGTAACTAAAGTATGACTCATGATCATGTGATTTATTTGTTTACCGTGGCTAACTACACAGCAGAACCGGATCCGCAAGAATATTTCTATATAAATATTGTCACACTACGAGTAAAAAAACTTGTAAGTGCTAGATTAACATCTGCTGCAATCAAACTTAAATTCTTTCATCAGTACGTCTCCGGATCTGATTACTTTTGGTAAATGTTAAATACCAACGTCTTGGGAGGACATTTATAAAATGTAAAATAGACTTTAGTATTGTTCCAGTGCTGTGAACACAAGGGAAAGATTACTGCTGTGTTGGTTTCATGTTCTAGATGTCTTATTTGTACTTTAGTAGTAGTAGTGTGTAGTAGTACGGTTTAGTGAACTTTACTAAAGGGTGAGCTGTAACCGTCCTATCAGATTGCTCACTCCTTTTATGATCTGATTCGAATAGTTTTTATGTTTTTTATGCAGCCATTCCTAAAGTCAGGAGAAATGCAACCCCTTAAAAATCAGAAAGTCCCATGCAGAATGCTCCTAAACCATGACAGAATAAAATTAGATTAACTCAAATATTGGTTTTAAAGAGTAACTCCCCTGAAAGCACTTTTTAGCTGAGAAGCTGTACGTATTGGGTTTTAGAGGTTTACCTCACTGGTTATGAGCTTATCTTCGATCGTTAAAAGTAAGTCATGCTCTACCCCTCATTGCTGCTCTTTCCTCCCTGTCCCATAGTTGCCCCGCCCCTCACAACGGGAGGAGGAACACCAGAGTGAAGCTGATCACAGATCTGTCTCTCCTCGCTTCATTTGCTCTACACAAACACAAATTATTGCAGACGCCTTTTATCTGTGGCCAAAGTCTGCTGAAGGAAGGTCACAATCAGTCAATTTATCTTTTTTTTTTTATAAAGCACTTTCATACAAATAGCAGCACATAGTGCTTTCTTGGTTGAAAGCAATGTCAGGTCTCTTCCCACTTTTCCAGACTTTTTCAAGTTTTGGCAGTGGGCGACTTAAGGAGGGTGAGTTTGAACGAAAGATCAGATCAATGTTTAAGGCACAAGGCAAGGATTGTTTTCAATTCTTGTCATTGTTCTTCATCACAACATCTTACTGTAACCAGTCTGATTTATTTCCTCTTTCCTGTAACAGAAATGGCTGCAGCCCACTGCCTGCTGGCTGAGGAGGAGATCATGTGCTCCATTTGTCTGGAGGTGTTATCTGACCCAGTCTCCACTCCCTGTGGACACAACTTCTGTAAATCCTGCCTGGTCCAATACTGGGACACCAGTAATCTCTGTGCGTGCCCTCTTTGTAAGGAGGTTTTCCACACACGGCCACAGTTAAAAACCAACACGTTCATCTCAGCGATGGTGGCTCAGTTCAGACAGAGAGCTGAACCAGGAGAAGTGTCCTGTGACGTCTGCTCTGAGCCTAAACTCAAGGCTCTGAAGTCCTGCGTGGTCTGTGTGGCCTCGTACTGTCAGACTCACCTGGACCCACACAGACGAGCTGCCCCTCTACAAACACATCAGCTGATCGAGCCAGTGTTAGATCTGAGAGCGAGGAGCTGTCCAAGACACAACAAACCTCTGGAGCAGTTCTGTGAGAACGACCAGACCCTCGTCTGCATGATCTGCTCTGTTTTACAGCACAAGAACCACGAGCTGGTTTCTCTCAAAGAAGGATGTGAAGCAAAACAAGAAGAACTCAAGAAAACTGAATGTGAAACCCAAAGAATGATCCCCGAGAGGCGACAGAAGATCAGAGAGATCCAACAGTCACTGGACCTCAGTCAGAGAGCAGCAGAGGAAGAGTCCAGTTCTTCTCTGCTCTGATGGAGCTGACATTTTTTTTAGACACATCACTTTTACAGTCACAAAATCAGGTAGTGCAGCTTTAGGTGTTCTATGATAGAATCTGCTGCTAATGAGTCAAAACTCTGATTTCTTTTTCTTTTCTGGATCTATGGACATAGTGTTTCATAGTGGTCTACCTTAAAATACTCTGTCCCTGAGGCACAATGGTGGCTCTCCTGGTAGAGCTCAATGTAGCCTGGAGTGGCCTAGGTTCCATTCCCGGCTCTGGGGTTTTGTTCCAGGTCATCCCTCCATGTCGTCCAGAGTAAGAGCATTCTGATGCATAAATAACTTAATGTCTCGCTTAAAACAATAAAAGTGATGTGCCATGAACAAAACAAGTCAAAAACTGCACTGTAAAAAAAAAAATCTGTAAATTTTATGGTAAAAAATTGGCAGCTGTGGTTGCCAGAATTCTACTGTAAAAACTACAAGAGGCCTTTATTTCATTTTACAGTACAATATTATCACAAATGTTGTTTTTACAGTTTTTGACTTGAGTTTTTATTATTATTTACTGCAAAATAAAGTTATTATCTTTCAAAAAAATAGGTTAATGTATATTTTAGTTTGTGACTTACGTTTTAATCAACATTTACAGTAAAATTTAAAGTTATCTTTCAAAAAAATAGATGAATGTATATTTTAGTTTGTGACTTATGATTTAATCAACATTTGCTGTAAAATTTAAAGTTATTATCTTTTGAAAAGGTATTAAACTGTAATAAACACAGGACTCGGATTTTTTTAACAGTGCTATACTGTATACATTACAAAAAATAAAACTAAAAAATACAATTTTGCCTTATTTTTAATATTACAGTTAATTACCGTAACCAAAACAGTATTGTACCGATATATCAATTACGGTCTTTTACTGTTGAGATTTTACAGATTTTTACCATGAAATCTACAGATATTTTTTACAGTGTGGGATCTTTTGCGGAGCCGTAAACGCAGCAGACGTAGCTTCTCCCAGGTCGGAGTAAAGTCCACAGTTCAGTAATCTTCTGTTTTCTGGCTCTGGCACAGCTCAGAGTTAGATCTCAGTTTTCTTCGTCTGAACCTCAGAGCGCTGCGAACACCGGTGAGTAAAACCTTACATTATTACACATGAACCGCGCATTCACAACTTTGTTACTACAGTGGAACTTTGAGTAAATGTGTGACTGACCTAACATTCATTTCTTTTAATCAACAGAAAATAATTATCAATATTTGTTACGAGGGGAAAGCTTCAATAATTACCACTTTTGCTTTATGTCTGTAATTGATTGAAAGAAAAACTTCTGCTGTACAGAAAAGGAACACATCACTGGAGAGTTAGGGCAAGTGAGACATAAAATAACGCAGCTGTTTCCTAAAATATATAAGTCTACAACTTGTTTTTAGTTTAAAAAAGCCACTTTTTTGTTATGCTTCATAAATTTATTAAAAAGCTGTTCTGTTATAAAATGTAATGATGTTGATGTCGAGCTGGTGTTTAACAGTTAATCAATAATTGTTTTTTAAGACTAACAATTAATCAATTAAAAAAAAAAGGATTATGTGCATCCCTACCAATAATAATAATACATCAATTTTATATAGCGCTTTTCACACAACTCAAAGTCGCTTTACAATTTTTTTTTGGTCTATTATTCATTCACTCCTCAGTCACACTCAGTGGTGGTGAGCTACTTCTGTAGCCACAGCTGCCCTGGGGCAGACTGACGGAAGCGTGGCTGCCAATCTGCACCAACGGCCCCTCCGACCACCACCAAACTAACACATTCACACAGGCAAGGTCGGTGAAGTGTCTTGCCCAGGGACACAACAACAGTATGCGCTTCAGATGGGATTCGAACCGGCTACCCTCCGGTTGCTGGGCGAATGCTTAACCCACTGTACCACCATCGCCCCAATAATAATAAAAATGATCAAAATATGGGGCACAGTGGCAGAGTGGTTAGTGTTCTCGCCTGCAGCTGACCTGACTCTGGGCTCTCTCAGACGTGTGTGTGTGAGGTGAACAGGTGACTCTAAATTGCCCCTAGTGAATGAATGTGAGGGTGAATTATGTCTCTGTTAGGGCTGGGTACAACTTCACGATGCAACACACGTCACATTACACTCAGAATAAAACTCAGGGTTAAACTCAGGGTTAAACTCAGGGTTAAACCAGTTTACTACATGGATGTGTTATATTCTGTACATTGGCTGCATGTGTTGTAATCTAACCAACACAGCAATAACAGCAATTAAAACATAAAACAGTACTCATTTTACCAAACTTTAACATAACCTTAACTGGCAGCTATGATTTATCTACTTCTTGTCAGGTTTTTGTGAAGAAACAAAAGTTGTTCTACATGTTGTGCTGAGCTGTAATTGGAAAAAAAAGTTACTAGAAATACAAAATTGATAACCTACGGAAGCGTATTGCGTTCACCTGAAAAAAAAAGTTTCTGTTTTAATGAGCAAAGTTAGTTCTGTTTTTATGAGAAAAGTTTTGTTTTTACGAGTAAAATAATTGTATGCTTTTATGTGGATAATGGTCCTTATTATCTTGTTCCACTTTTGGGGGGAGAGGAATTCAAAGTCAATGGCAAAGACCTGAGATGTCTGCGCAGAGTCGACAAACTAATGATTATACGTCAATATTACTTAACGAAAGCACAATCTCCAGTGTCTCAAGCCTAGAGTAAAATAAAACCGTATTAAACGAAGTAGTTGGGACATTTACGCCCTTTCTTTAGTGAGCAACTCTTCAATACGAGCTAAACGTTTACTGGTTGTGATAGATATGAATTTACTTTTGTCATAAAAACCCAAGTTATTTATACTCATAAAAACAGAACTTTTCTCATAAAAACAGAACTTTTCTCATAAAAACTGAACTTTTCTCGTAAAAACAGAACTAACTTAGCTCATTAAAACAGAAACTTTTTTTTTTTTCAGGTGAACGCAATACGCTTCCGTAATAACCCTTAAGTTTGGCTGACTAAAAAGTGTTCCTCCATCTTTGTTTACTATTAAGACCCATGCTGTGTGCTGCAGTGCTGCCCCCTATGGCAGAAATGTGCACTCCATCGTAGGTAACAGCTTCAAAACTGCTGCTGCTGTTAACTTTGATAGAATTGCTTAAAATGTAGATGTGTGCAACTCTGTAGTCTTTATACATAAAATAAATGACAACTTTCTAAATAAATGTATAAATGAATTACACATTTGTATAGCACCTGCGCTCCTCTTTTACTGCAGTGTGTCACTTAAGCAAACGTGGTTCAGTAAAGATAAGATTTATATCTGAAGAGCACAAAATGGGTTATAATTAGCCACATTGAAATAAAAATAATTCGCACTTCTGGGAGCAAAATCGTTAGGATCTGAGAATAAAGTCCTCACTTTATTTAACAGTTACTGACCAGCACTGGCAGCAGAGGCTCTACAGACTGCAGGCAGGTAGTTTGTGTCCTGCGATGCTCGGACTGAGGCTCATGTTTACTGTAGTTTTTAGTTTCACTTTCCCGCTGCGCTAAGCTACGGTCACGTTCTGTAATTTGAATGATGTCAAAATCCCTGATGGAGGGCAGGAGCAAGTATTACTGTACAGATGTTGAACCTCACACAGCAATCCAGACAAAACTGATCATACACTGAATATTTCACACTGTAAAAAATATCTGTAGATTTCAAGGTAAAAATCTGTAAAATCTCAACAGTAAAAGACCGTAGTTGATATATCGATAAAATACTGTTTTGGTTACGGTAATTAACTATAATATTAAAAATGAAGCAAAATTGTATTTTTTAGTTTTTAAAAAAATATATAATTTAAACAGTATAGCACTGTTAAAACAATTGAGTCCAGGGTTTATTAGTTAATTTTTTTTATTTGCAGTTTAACAACAGAAATAAACAGCATTCTGCAACAACTTTCTTTTAATTTTATCATAAAAAACATAGTATCTAACTAAATTTACCCCCATCCCCCACCCCACCCAAAAAAACAAAACAAAAACAGTTACAGTTTAACACCTTAAGATAATAACTTTAAATTTTACAGTTAATGTTGATTAAAACGTAAGTTGCAAACTGTAAAATATACAGTTAATCTATGTTTTTGAAAGATAATAACTTTAAATTTTACAGTAAATAATAATAAAAACTCAAGTCAAAAACTGTAAAAACAACATTTGTGATAATATTATACTGTAAAATGAAATAAAGGCCTCTTGTAGTTTTTACAGTAGAATTCTGGCAACCACAGCTGCCAATTTTTTGCTGTAAAATTTACAGATTTTTTTTTACAGTGCAACCATCCTAACTTCACAGAAACACCTCAGGGCTTTGGAAACGGGACGCCGTAGTTTGCAGTAGAAAGAAAGAGCGCACAGCTGCGGTGCATCATGTGATGCGCTTCAGTCTTGTCACTTGAAAAGCTTTGTGATCAATGCGGGGTTTGAAATCGGTGATTTTACTGTGAATAATCTGAGAAAATGAGAAAACTAGGTCCAGGCTGTGTGTGGAGAGACAGGACCGTTCTTTAGAGACAGAAGGTTTTTCCTGCTGTCATCATGGGAGCAGGAGTCCAGACAACTGGAAGTGAACATTTCCACGTGTTTTAAAACAACACTGTATCATCTTGCCTCTTTTATTTGTTTAAATGATTACAGTTGTTACTGTGTAAAGACTGAAACTTACAGTGAAAGACATTAAATCTCCCACTTTCCTTTTACAATAAAATCTAAATCTAAGGATGAATCAAAGTCACGATTATTCATTTTTAATTGTAAACATAAAATCAAATAAAAACAGCCCTGCTGTGACATCTGATCAGATATTTTTAAGCAATATGGGCCATGTAAAAGAGTTGAAATCACACTCTAACCTGGTGTATTTACTGTAACAGAAATGGCTGCTGCCCACTGCCTGCTGGCTGAGGAGGAGATCATGTGCTCCATTTGTCTGGAGGTGTTATCTGACCCAGTCTCCACTCCCTGTGGACACAACTTCTGTAAAGACTGCATCACTGAGAACTGGAGGGTCAACGCTCCCTGCAGGTGTCCCTTCTGTAACGAGGTTTTCCACATAAGACCACAGTTAAAGACCAACATTTTCATCTCAGCGATGGTGGCTCAGTTCAGACAGAGAGCTCAACACAATCTGACCAACAACAACTGTCCACGACACAACAAACCTCTGGAGCTGTTCTGTGAGAGCGACCAGACCTGTGTCTGTGTGCACTGCTCTTTACAGCACAAGAACCACGAGATGGTTCCTCTCAAAGACGGATGTGAAGCAAAACAAAAAGAACTTAAGAAAATCGAGTCTCAAACTCAGAGAATGATCCAGGAGAGGCGACAGAAGATCAGAGAGATCCAACAGTCACTGGACCTCAGTCAGAGAGCTGCAGAGGAAGAGGCCGCTGAAGGAGTCCAGTTCTTCTCTGCTCTGATGGAGCTGGTTCAGATAAGTTTGAATGAAGTCCTTCAAGAGATTGAAGAGAAGCAGACAAAGGCAAAGAAACAGGCTGAAGACCTGATCCAAGCTCTGGAACAGGAGATCTCTGAGCTGAACCAGAGAAGCACTGAGGTGGAGCAGCTGACCTGCTCTAAAGACCACCTCCACGTCCTAAAGACATTCACTTCACTCACACCTGCTCCAAACAAGGACTGGACCAACGTCAGGGTTAGAAGAACACCATCTTCTCTGAGCATTGTGCAGAGGGCTGTATCCAAGATGAAGAAACAACTACTAACAACGCAGCCAAAACCTTTATCAAAGTCACAGCTGATGGAACTCCAACAACTTGCCGTTAATGTGACTCTGGACCCAGACACAGCACATCCTGAGCTCGGTTTGTCTCAGGATCTCAAAAAATTCTGGTACACGGGTGTGACGAAAAAACTGCCCAGCAACCCAAAGAGAATTACTGCTTATCATGGCATTTTAGGAAAAGAAGGTTTATCTAAAGGCAGATTTTACTTTGAGGTTCAGGTCAAAGAGAGCTGGGTTGTAGGAGTGGCCAGAGAGTCCATCAACAGGAAGGAGGCGATTTATGCAACTCCTCCCAACGGCTTCTGGATGCTTGAATGTGTCACAGGAGTCATTTGTGGTACTTTTGATCCCACTTCATTTTATTTCTCTCTGAGTTCTGCAGTGAAGCAGCTGGGTGTGTTTGTGGATTACGAGGAGGGCGTGGTCTGTTTCTATGACGTCGACACCGCTGCTCTCATTTACAGCTTCACAGGCTGCAACTTCACTGAGAAACTCTATCCGTACTTCTACACTGTCAGCTCTGCTTTAAGCATCGCTCCAGTCAGAAAACAGGAGCTGCCGTGCTCAGGCAAATAAGGCACAAGGTGAAATAACCATAACCATTTCACAGTAATAATAATAATTATCGTATGTGTGTCCTGAGTCGGACACTTTCTGCTAAAATTCTATTACTTTTTTATCTTCAACAAGTAATAAAATCGCTCATTTATTATCTTCATTAATGCAAATTGTATAAAATAAAAGTACACTTTCTTACGTTTATAACGATATATTGGTTGGATAGTTTCTTTTACAAATATTTTATAGTGTCCGTATGAAAGAGCGCTTTTGTCCGAGGTTTAAGCTCGGCAGTGCTATGGCCCTGAGTCGGACACGCTCACCTTTCTGGCTTTTTCAGCCTTATTTGTTGGATTTTTCGGCTCTAATTTAAGGCTGGGATATTTACGTTAACAAATTTTCACACCCGGTACCTTGTTTCTGTTTTTCAAAATAAGATTGTGGGCTAAGCTAACATTAATCAGAAAATAATAAGACGGACAAAGTTAGCTACAAAAACACTAAGATCACTGAAAGAACGTTGCCCGAGTGTGACCTGAGCGTTCCCTGCGCATTTCCCGATCAAAATTATTTTCATATCATGATTATTTTATAAACACTTAGCATAAATACACAAAACGTACCACAGAGGTAGAGCAATATGTGGAGTTTTTGTTTATCAACCGTTAGCCAGTTAACGTCTTTACAAACGTCTGTTAGAAGACTCAGGACACACAGACGTTAGTTATATTCTGAATATCCATTTGTGCTGTCTTTGACAAAAAATGCATTATATAGGCTACTTATTGCGGTAAACAGGCGTTTATAATAGCAATATATTTACAAGCACATTTTTGGCATTATTCAAGATATTATCTGATTATCAGGATAATCCAAAAAAGTATTGAGATATTTGTTTTTGTCAAGATCACCCACCCCCATTACGAAGTTTGTAAAGTATTACCAGAACATTAACTTTCACTTTAGATGTTAACGTTGTAGTCACCAAACCTCATTAAATTTACTTCCTGTTGCTGACATTTTTATTTTAATTATGGACTGTAACAGCTTCTTCCCAGGTGAACGGATCAACAGCGGTAATTTCAGGAGGAATACTTTGGCACTGATCCTGTATTTAACCTCGTTTGCCCTGGTGTTGCACTATAATTACACAGCTACGCCTTCACAATGCTATAACTAATGACAAACTAATAACAGCTCCAATCTGTTGTACACTCTACTTTTTGTAAACCTTGGATTGATTGTCACCTGTTATTTGTGCTGTATTAAAGTGTCACAAAAAGCTAATTCCTTGTATGTGCTTCATATTTGGCCAATGAAGCTGATTGTGATTCATCTGCGAGGAGGGCACTGTGAATGTCATGTGGCTCCGCCCCCTTGCGTCCGCTTGTTGGGACCATACAGCGGCTGACACACACATGTTTGACCTCCTCGTGTTCGGACAATAAACTATCTACTTCAATTTCTATTCAACAGTTGGATTCCGCCTGGATTTTTTAAAAATAAAACATGTACATCTTTCCATTACTTTGTTTATTTGGCACTAATTTTGCTGCAGTAGACCAAGATATGTGACATTTTCAATTTATGTTGTTATTTGCTTCACTACAGGAAGGAAAAAGGTTTTTTTGGAGGCAAATATGTGTTGTTTTTTTCAGGCGGAAATTAGAATAATCCATTTTCAATCCATCCACTTCACTCACACCAGCTCCAAACAAGGACTGGACCAACGTCAGGGTTCACAGCCCACTGTTCCTGGGGACTGTGCAGAGGGCTGTTTTACAAATTGAGGAACAGCTTTTAACAATGGATCTAAAGCCTTTGTCAAAGTCACAGCTGAAGGAGGTCCACCACAGAGCTGCAGACCCAGACACAGCACACCCAGAGCTCAGTTTGTCTGAGGATCTTAACGAACGAAGACATCGATGCAAGTCCTCCCAACGGCTTCTGGGCCATTTGGCTGCGCAAAGGAATCCATTATGAGACTGCTGACCCTGATGTTCTCCCAGTGAAGTGAGTGGTTCAGAGAGTGGCTGTGTTTGTGGATTACGAGGAGGGTCTGGTCTGTTTTTATGACGTCGACACTGCTGCTCTAATCTACTGCAATTTCACTGAGAACTCTATCCATACTTCTTTACAGTCGACGCTGAAGAAAATTCTGCGCCTTTGATTATTGCTGCAGTCACCAAAAAGAGAGTAGCTATTCTCCATCACTGGGTTTCAGGTCTTTAAGATAAGGCTGTGTTAATTACGATAAATTAATTACAAACAAATTAACCAGTAAAAAAAAAACAATTGCACATTTAATCAGTTTTTATTGTCCGTTCTGTAGTTTCTGGCCCACGGTGACCAGGCCTAAACGTCAAATGCGAGTGGATAAAAAAAGTTAAAGAAGCTTCTCCAAGGCGCTGCTCATCGCGGAGGTCCAGTCGCTCTCACGTGAACACCCAGGGGACACCGATGGGTGCTCAGGTGCATGATGCATGAACTGTTGCCCTGTTCAACCATGGTGCTATACTGTGTTCCACACTGTAAAAAAAAATCTGTAAATTTTACGGTAAAAAATTGGCAGCTGTGGTTGCCAGAATTCTACCGTAAAAACTACAAGAGGCCTTTATTTCATTTTACAGTACAATATTATCACAAATGTTGTTTTTACAGTTTTTGACTTGAGTTTTTATTATTATTTACTGTAAAATTTAAAGTTATTATCTTTCAAAAACATAGATTAACTGTATATTTTACAGTTTGCAACTTACGTTTTAATCAACATTAACTGTAAAATTTAAAGTTATTATCTTAAGGTGTTAAACTGTAACTGTTTTTTTTTTTTTTTGGGTGGGGTGGGGGATGGGGGTAAATTTAGTTAGATACTATGTTTTTTATGATAAAATTTAAAGAAAGTTGTTGCAGAATGCTGTTTATTTCTGTTGTTACACTGCAAATAAAAAAAATTAACTAATAAACCCTGGACTCAATTATTTTAACAGTGCTATACTGTTTAAATTATATATATAAAAAAAAAAACCTAAATACAATTTTGCTTCATTTTTAATATTACAGTTAATTACCGTAACCAAAACAGTATTTTACCGATATATCAATTACGGTCTTTTACTGTTGAGATTTTACAGATTTTTACCATGAAATCTACAGATATTTTTTACAGTGCATATAAATATTGCTGTTTGATAAAAATGTGATTAACTGTAATTAGTGTGACTCATGTTAATTTTTTTCCTTGTGTTTGAGGCCTACAATATCACTACTTTGCGTTTTATTAATCTTATCATTTATTGTTTTTTCTTAGACCATTTTTAACTGTGTGTGCTTTTAAACATATCATTAAATATGATAATCCATCAGATTTTGCAGAGTGGTTGAGGTGTGTGATTTTTATTCATCACAATACTGTTTTATGATATCGTCAAATTTAATTTATTACAGCACACAGATATTAAACACACACCAAAACAAAAAAGCCTGACCACCATGGGATCATGAGATTTCAGTCGCTCTGCCCCTGAGCGTCGCCAAAAGACCTCACTGTCCATCTTTAATCACGTCTCTAACCATTTGTTTAAAAAACGGCTATTTTCTTGAACATTACTCCAAAAGTTTTTAGTGTTATTGAATATTTCTACAGATAGCTTTGAGTATTACCATTAAACTTATATTTTGTTGTACTACTGCTAAGGTTAATAACGCTTCAACATTAGTAATAATAATACTTTGATTTTATTTTTAATTTTTTTATTTATTTTTTATTTAACCTTTATTTAACCAGGAAAAACCTCATTGAGATTACAAATCTCTTTTTCAAGAGTGACCTGGCCAAGACAGCAGCTCATTTACAGTTTCAGCAAACAACATTCAACACAAACATTCAGAACCTTGGAACAATACAGTAGAAAACTAAAATCATTAAAAAAAATAAATAAATAAAAACCCACAATAAATAAGCTAATATAAAAATTTTGTAAAATCAGTTTGTCAGGTAAAACATCTGCAGCACAAGGATTTTTCTTCCCAGACATTTAAGAGCCTCTTAAACATATTTAGTGAAACCAGTTCTTTCAGTTTTAAGTCAGCTTGTAGTTGATTCCAGGAGAAAGGCGCAGCCTTTGTTCCCAGCTCAGTCCTGACTCTGGGGACAGACAACAAAAAGAAGCTCTGAGACCTGAGATCATGGTCTCCTGATCTCAGTTGGATGAAGTCTATGAGATTCTGTGGAAGTCGACCTAAAACTGCCTTGTAAATGAGGAGATGCCAGTGTTTCAGTCTGCGCAAGGACAAAGAGGAGCAGCAACTCTTTCATACAGCAGACAGTGATGTGTGAGGGATTTTAAGTTAGTGATGAACCTCAACGCTCCATGGTAAACAGTATCCAGAGCATGTAAGCTCTGAGATGAAGCGTGCGTGTACAAAACATCACCATAATCTAACACTGGTAGAAAAGTGGCAGAAACTAGCCTCTTTTTGGCTTCAAAAGAAAGGCAAGATTTTATTCTAAAATAAAAACTCAACTTTAATTTCAACCTCTTCACCAGCTGGTGAATATGTGAGGTGAAAGAGAGGGACTCGTCTATTAAAAATCTGTAATTAGAGACCCGTTCTATTCTATCCCTGTAATGTAGTCAGCGGCAGATTGTCAGGCTTTGTTTTTGTGTTTGGGAACAACATGAATTTTTTCTTCTCAGCATTTAAAACTAATTTTAGACGATAAAAATTATTCTGAATGAGAGTAAAAGCTTGTTGCAATTCAAATAGGGCCTTGTTAGGCGTTGAACCAGAGCAATATAGGACAGTATCATCAGCATAAAAATGTTTGTTCAATGTTATTAATGTAAAAAATAAATAAAAGTGGCCCCAGGACAGATCCTTGGGGCACACCCTTAGTCACTCTGAGTAGGCTGGATGTATGGCCCTCCGCCTGCACACACTGGGTTCTGTCAGAAAGATAATTATCAAACCAACTGACAGCTTGTTCAGAGAGTCCTGCACCAGTCTCTGCTTCAGTACTGTGTGGTCCACTGGGTCAAATGCTTTTGACAGATCAATAAAAAGGGCTGCACAATGTTGCTTCTTGTCCAAACATTCAATAAAATTTTATGTGATGTTTTTCTTCTTTCACTCTAAGGTCGCTCTACTCTTAGGTGCATTCCAAATATGGCACAAATAATGAGCTGCTACAAAGTTATCGGACCCAAGGTTGCAGGGGGGGCTCCTGTCGATGGTGGCCCTGTGTAATAATTTTGTAGGCTAGGGTAGACTACGGAGAAGGCAGGTTCGTAAAGGAGCCCGAGGAGTGAATAAACGAGAGGAGTCAGGAAGTTCAGTTTTAAATTAAATTAAATGTATTGATTAAATTATAAAGAAAGACAATAATACAAAACAATAATAATGTAATTTGAACTTGAGTGAGAGTAGTTTTGTGGTGTTGCTGGGTTGTAACAGTCCATTTCCAGGTTGAAGTGTTCAAAGTTCAGTTAATATTTGTATTTCCTTGGAATGTTTGTCCGATAATCCAAAAAACGGAAGGCTCGAGTGTTGGTTGTTTCCTACCGCAAAGGTAGATCATGGGTAGCTCGCCATCTGAAGGTGGTTTGAAGAATTGCAGTTCGTTTGCAGGTATTTTTGAATCCCAGGAAAAAAACCTGACCGTTGATGAGTGGACAAGGATTTTTAGTTTTAGCCCACAATTCTGCTGGTTTGTCCAAAGACGCCGACCCGAGCAGGCCACAGCCACCTGAGGAGCGGAGGAGGGGAGTGACCTCTGGTGACCCCGGTTTTTAAAGGAAGTCAGGGCCGCACTCGAAAGGAAGGTGTCCATCAAAATAAAAAGGATTCAGGAAGTGCGCAGGGAACGACTCGCTTTACGACATTCCCTTCTGCTCTTATACCTGAGGCGCAGTACAACCATGAAGCTACTTTTAGCGTTGTTATTTTCGCCAGTTCGTCAGGGCCGAAGGACACAAGAAGATGAAGACAATGTTGGACGAGGCAAGAAAAAGAAAATGTGAAAGGGACCGCACCAGATCGCAGACAAGAGTCAACATCGGACAGACTTTTGCTCGCTGGCGTCAGATGAGAGACAGAGAAGGCTGCAAATCAGATCACGTTTTTGCTTCTTTATTGTTGGGCAGGTAAATTAGCCTCTTTATTTTTTCTTTAGAACGTGCTTTTTCATACAGTTATTAGTTGTTTTTACTGCGACCATTGCGCGATATTTGTTGATAAGCTAACGCTAGCGCTAACTCTATAGAAGATCCAGTCCAAACTTCCAAAGGTAGCAGCAGGTCAACTAAAGTTGAAACAATGATGGAAATAGACGCACGCTCGCACAGTTTCAGAAGGAGGAGGGGCCCTAGTGTTTACGTTTTGCGACGGTGCAGTGGCACCTGTGGCCTCTAGAGGCGCAAGACCGGGAATCTTACACAGTGTAACTTTAAGTGAAGCAGAAAGCAACTAAACATTGAAGATTATCGCCTGCTTCGGATTTGTATTTTGCCTTAACGCCAGACGAGAGAGTACAGCAAGCGCGTCACTTACTTACTACCCGGATTTGCAGCCCTCATCGGTCTGAGTGGGACTTAGCTGTAACACTGGGCCTTAGGCGGGGTACACCCTGTTATTATTCCAAAACAACTAGTATAAACAGGAGAAAAAATCCTCTGTGACAGAAATCAGCTGGTGCAGTGACCGACCACGCAACGGGAGGCATTTTGAAGAGGAGAATACTGAATAAAACTGATGAGGTTCAACACAGGTCTTTGGGCACAGTGAAGCACACTTTTCCTTTGAGCGTAGTTACTACAACTGCGGATCAATGTAATGTGTTTTTGTGATACGTTTTAGTAAAATAAACAGGCAGTTTTGTATTACAGTATATAGCATTATCATTTATATGCACTGAAAGCACAAGAAAACAGCAGAGGAAAAATAACAAATATTGACTATTCCCTGATGAAACATAAACGCAGCAGAGGTAGCTACTCCCAGGTCAGTGCGAAGTTCACAGTCCAGTAATGATCTGTTTTATGGCTCTGTCAGTGACCGCAGTGGAACAGACTCAGATCTTGCTCAGCACAGTTCTCATGGACACTTTGTGATATTTTCATTCAACCTTCCGTGTTTGAACCTCTCAACTAAATCTCTGCAAACATCAGTGAGTACAAACCAAAATTATTATTATTCATTTAAACCGAACACCACTTGAATTAAAAGCATTCCTCTTTACTGTAACAGAAATGGCTGCTGCCCACTGCCTGCTGGCTGAGGAGGAGATCATGTGCTCCATTTGTCTGGAGGTGTTATCTGACCCAGTCTCCACTCCCTGTGGACACAACTTCTGTAAAGACTGCATCACTGAAACCTGGAGGGTCAACGCTCCCTGCAGGTGTCCCTTCTGTAACGAGGTTTTCCACATAAGACCACAGTTAAAAACCAACATATTCATCTCAGCGATGGTGGCTCAGTTCAGACAGAGAGCTCAACACAATCTGACCAACAACAACTGTCCACGACACAACAAACCTCTGGAGCTGTTCTGTGAGAGCGACCAGACCTGTGTCTGTGTGCACTGCTCTTTACAGCACAAGAACCACGAGATGGTTCCTCTCAAAGACGGATGTGAAGCAAAACAAAAAGAACTTAAGAAAATCGAGTCTCAAACTCAGAGAATGATCCAGGAGAGGCGACAGAAGATCAGAGAGATCCAACAGTCACTGGACCTCAGTCAGAGAGCTGCAGAGGAAGAGGCCGCTGAAGGAGTCCAGTTCTTCTCTGCTCTGATGGAGCTGGTTCAGATAAGTTTGAATGAAGTCCTTCAAGAGATTGAAGAGAAGCAGACAAAGGCAAAGAAACAGGCTGAAGACCTGATCCAAGCTCTGGAACAGGAGATCTCTGAGCTGAACCAGAGAAGCACTGAGGTGGAGCAGCTGACCTGCTCTAAAGACCACCTCCACGTCCTAAAGACATTCACTTCACTCACACCTGCTCCAAACAAGGACTGGACCAACGTCAGGGTTAGAACACCATCTTCTCTGGGAACTGTGGAAAAAACAGCATCAACGTTGAAAAAGGCCATAACAAAACAGATGGAGGTGTTTCTTGCTGAAGCTGAGTTGCAGAAAGTCCAGAGATCTGCTGTTAATGTGTCTCTGGACCCAGACACAGCACACGCAGAGCTCAGTATTTCTGAGGATCTTAAACAGGTGTGGCACACTGGCGTCAAGAAAAAGCTGACCAATCACTCAAAGAGAATTACTGGATTTTATGGAGTTTTGGGAAGAGAGAGTTTTTCTTCAGGTAGATATTACTTTGAGGTTCAGGTCAAAGAACAGTATGAGTGGGTTGTAGGAGTGGCTAAAGAGTCCATCAACAGAACTGAGAGCATCGGTGCAAAGCCTCCCAACGGCTTCTGGGCCATTTGGCTGTACAAAGGAAACGAGTATGGGACTTTTGAAGAGAATTATGTTGCTCTCTCAGTGAAGTCAGACCTTCAGAGAGTCGGTGTGTTTGTGGATTATGAGGAGGGCATGGTCTCTTTTTATGACCTCGACACAGTTAATCTTATCTACTCCTTCACAGGATACAGTTTTACTGAGAAACTCTATCCATACCTTTACACTAAGAGCAAGAAGGATAAAAAATGCACTCTCAGCATTACGCCTGTCAAGGTCTAGTTTGATCGTATTATGTTCAAACCTTATCTACCGCTTTGCAGGCTCCAGCCATCTTCCATTGAGAATGATCGATTATTATAAATGTTTACAATCTTAAATTGGGCAGGCATTTAATTTTCTAAAAGGTTTTGACAAAGAGTGCTGAAGTTTATTCAGCACAAAAATTGTACAAAAGAGTAGCTCCCAGTATTTGTTTTACAGACTGAGATTAGCATAGAATCTGTGAGGTTGTAAAATGCTAACATGATACGACAGAAATTTGTCAAACAAAGACATTTTGTCTCTAGTTCAATGGTTTTCTCAGGTCAGAGTGTGAGACACAGTTTTATCATCAGTCACTTCTAACTTCAAATGTATTTTTCTGTATTATTTTACTACCACCTTTATGTCACATGTATTTTAAAATCTGTTTTACAATTTAATGTAAAAATATTTAGGCTTTTTTAAGTTACCCTAACATTTAAACTTCTGTATATTCAGCCTTGTCTGAGAAGACTCTCAGTTAGTAAGATGTGCAAGTCCAGAGGCCTGTACTACAAAGCTGGCTGAACTTATCTCAGATGTCTCTCGTACCTGGATAAACAAAACCAAACATGAGTGTCTCTGGATTAACTATGAACAGTTTTATCAACTCACTGAGTGGACCCTGGGTTTCTCAGGGAAGTCAGCGCTAAACGACCGAGCGTCGCAGAGATAGTTCATCTGACTTTCACAGAAACGACACTAAACCATAGCTCCGTGCTCTACACTGAGGAATCTACCTCGATACAACGTGATCCAGCTTCGTAGTACAGGCCCAGATGACTTCTTTTTAAACCTTTTGTTGTGATTTACTGAACTTTCCACAACACCTTTTTGGGTCTAGACCCACCAGTTGGCAAACACTGCTCTAGGTAATTTACCCAAACTTTAAGGAGGCAGTTGGCACATTTCATGTCCACAACCATACACACGACTTTTTAGACTATTATACAGAAAAAGTTACATAATGCTGACATTTGTGTTTGACTGATTTGTTTATATTAACTATAATCATATACTGTACAGAACATGGAACAAGCCCTAAAACTGAACACTATCACCCTGTCAAACAGGTTTATAAGGAGTGTTTTTGCTTTGATTTATTGATGCACGTTTATCAAGTTTAATTAAAAAAAACTTTGAACATAATATGTATTGTTATGTATTATTATTGTAGATCTACTTTGTTTATTGATATACATTTATAACAAGATACTTTGTGATGTGTCTGCTGTCCTGTTCTGTTATGGCTTGAGACAGATTGTTTTTTATCTGACACTGCTGCCTTGAATCTGTATCATGTCAGCGTGACGCGGAAGAGGAACATAAAGTGTGACTCATACTATTGGCTCTAAGTTAAGTTAGGCACAGAACTGGAATTACAGGACAGTGTTAAAGTCACATGGGTGAAAGGAAAGTTCATTTTGTCACATCTTTGTCACCTCAATCACAGCTAAATGTAACTTCTATCTCTCACCTGGAGCCACAGTAAACAACAGTGAGTACCAAAAACTTTTATCAACGGTTAAAAGATAAAATTGTGTAATAAAACTGCATTGACAACAGTGTTTGTTACTTCTGATAAGATGTGGACGCAGGCTTTTCAGGACTAGAGTTAAAAAAAAAAGCATTTTCAAGGCTTTTGCATTAGTCAGGCTTTTGCATTAGTCAGTGAATAAGATAAGTTTTGTTAGCTTTGAGTGTAGGTAGAGTGGAAAGTGTTGCTAACAAATGCATTTTAAAAATAAGTATGCACTTTTTGCACATTAAATACAGTCTTACCAATCAGTAGACACAATGTTTTTATTCAATGAGACGAGGAAACCTTGAAAACATGACAGAACAGAAATATTGGGCATGACCTTTAAAAATAAATGACAGTACAGTGCAACTGTGAACGGGGATCTTCTGTATCCTGCTTTTGGACTTTTTGGGAAATTACCTTTCAGGTCATACGACTTCTGAATGAACCTTACCTTAGCTGTGCGTGCTTGTTGTCTTTGTTGACTCATTCTTGTCATTCTTTTCTCTTTTCTCACACAGCAGTGTGGTAACCAGTCTGATTTATTTCCTCTTTCCTGTAACAGAAATGGCTGCAGCCCACTGCCTGCTGGCTGAGGAGGAGATCATGTGCTCCATTTGTCTGGAGGTGTTATCTGACCCAGTCTCCACTCCCTGTGGACACAACTTCTGTAAATCCTGCCTGGTCCAATACTGGGACACCAGTAATCTCTGTGCGTGCCCTCTTTGTAAGGAGGTTTTCCACACACGGCCACAGTTAAAAACCAACACGTTCATCTCAGCGATGGTGGCTCAGTTCAGACAGAGAGCTGAACCAGGAGAAGTGTCCTGTGACGTCTGCTCTGAGCCTAAACTCAAGGCTCTGAAGTCCTGCGTGGTCTGTGTGGCCTCGTACTGTCAGACTCACCTGGACCCACACAGACGAGCTGCCCCTCTACAAACACATCAGCTGATCGAGCCAGTGTTAGATCTGAGAGCGAGGAGCTGTCCAAGACACAACAAACCTCTGGAGCAGTTCTGTGAGAACGACCAGACCCTCGTCTGCATGATCTGCTCTGTGTTCGCACATAAATACCACACGGTAGTGTCGCTCAAGGAAGGATATGAAGCCAAGCAAAGAGAACTAATGAAAACCAAGTCTGAAACCCAAAGAATGATCCCCGAGAGGCGACAGAAGATCAGAGAGATCCAACAGTCACTGGACCTCAGTCAGAGAGCAGCAGAGGAAGAGGCCGCTGAAGGAGTCCAGTTCTTCTCTGCTCTGATAGACTTTGTTCAGAAAGGTCTGAATGAAGTTCTTCTTGAAATCGAAGAGAAGCAGACAAAGGCAAAGAAACAGGCTGAAGACCTGATCCAAGCTCTGAAACAGGAGATCTCTGAGCTGAACCAGAGAAGCACTGAGGTGGAGCAGCTGACCTGCTCTAAAGACCACCTCCACGTCCTAAAGACATTCACTTCACTCACACCTGCTCCAAACAAGGACTGGACCAACGTCAGGGCTAGAACACCATCTTCTCTGTCGCGGACAGTGCAGAAAGCTGTTTTGCAGATAGAAAATAAAATATCAGAGGAAGTGCAACTGTTTTCAAAAACACAACTAACAAAAGTCCAGCAGTTTGCTGCCGATGTGACTCTAGATCCAGACACTGCACATCCTGAGCTGGGTTTGTCTGATGATCACAAACAGGTCTTGCACACAGGCGTCCGCAAAAATCTGCCCAACAACCCTGGGAGATGTTCTGCTTTTCATGGTGTTTTAGGAAAGGAGAGTTTCAGTTCAGGCAGATTTTACTTTGAGGTTCAGGTTAAAGGAAACCATGAATGGGTTGTAGGAGTGGCCAAGGAGTCCATCAACAGGAAGCAGGCGGTAAATGCCACGCCTCCCAACGGCTACTGGATCATTCAGTGTTACAGAGGAGATGAGTACGGCACTGCTGACCCGGACTACGCTCCTCTCCCACTGAAGTCCAAGCCTCAGAGAGTGGCTGTGTTTGTGGATTACGAGGAGGGTGTGGTCTGTTTCTATGACGTAAACACCGCTGCTCTCATTTACTGCTACACAGGCTGCAACTTCACTGAGAAACTCTACCCATACTTCTACACCAACAGCGTGAAACATGAACCTTCTGCTCCTTTGATTATCACTCCAGTCAGAAACCAAAGAGTACAGACATAATGTTGGAAAAGTAACTCCACCAGCCATACTCTGAAGTTCTCGATTCAGGGTTTCTGCAGGGTACAAGTTGAATTTAAGACTTTTTTTTAGACCTTTTTAACACCATTGTTCAAGAAAAACTATTTCAGAAGCACGCCATTTGGGACAAAAAGTGCTGCGAAAAATGTTGAGAAGATCTCGTATCAGCCACGGTATTACACCTTTGAGCGTTTCAGTGGGCAGGTAGTTGCATCAAATGTATGTGACATGTGACCCCAAAAGTTTCAATCAATGTTTTATAAGATCATTGTAGAGCAAAAGTGAGAGTTTAAGGTTTATTTGGCAGAGATAGGGACTCATGGCTGAAAATAATTTCCAATATGGGGGAGGTTTACCAGAGAAGCACGAGGAAAGTTCACGCACTACAAGATACTTCACAGGTATTATTTTAAAATGGGTTTAATGGAGAATAATGTAAGAGTCATGAAGGCACATTTATTCATGCTATGTGGGCCTTTTTGGAAAGAAATAATGAAAACAATGCAGGAATGGCTTGGTGCAGCTGTTCCTGAATCTGCTCAACTTTGTCTCTTAGGAGCCAGCTCATGTTTGCCCAACTTATCTAAACCTTACAGGCTTTATTTCAGCTGCTGGAGTTATTCTCTTGAGTTATTGATAGCTAACCCCTGTCATGTGATGAGGAACAGGGTTTAATTTCAATCCGGGGTCACGCAGGTAACTTCCTGCTCCTTGTTCACTCCCAGTGTGTGCTGTGGCATCTGGCGTTCGGTTTGGTTTGGTTTGGTTTGGTTTGGTTTGGTCTGAGCTGCTCCACTCGGCTTTTAGCCTTTCCTCCGTTGTCCACAACTCTTATATTTAGCGGTCAGGTTTTTGTCTGGATACTTGTTTTTTGAAGATGGCGAGCTGGTAGGACAAACTTTTTTTTAATTCTTTGCCCTTGGACTTTGGACAGTTGTCTTCCCCCTCCTTTGGAGCTTTGGGATCTAGAACTGAACTTTTTCTGAACAAAGTCAAAACTCTTATGAATATATTGGGTTGCAAATATTCATTGTTTATTTGTATTGTTTATTATTTCCTTGTTCATTATCCCTGTTCCCTTGGTAAATTTAATACATTTTATTTAATATCAAACTATATTTTGTGTTCTGTCATTCATACCACACAAGCTCCATAAAGAACCAGTTTCTTCTGCGTACAGTCACTCCGTTTAATTGCAATAGTCACTCAGCCCTAATATAAAATTAACAAATAACGCTTTAAATTCGTTACACTAAACTGCATAACAGAAAGAATCATACTCACATCTCTGGTATACATTTTTGTCTTTTATTCGGGGAAAAAAGGCGTAAGGGTCAGGTGCAGTGTTTTTGCTCTGTTGTATGTTTATAGAGTGGTGTGCTTATGCTGTTTTGTTTAATCTGTGCTGTATTGTTATTTGTTTTTGTTAAAGTTCTTTAAAACTCAATACAAATTTAAATAACAAAAAAATAAATAAATAAATAAATAAATGTATGTGACATATTTAAGACCTGTTTAAATGTATTTAAGACCTAATACTCCCCAACTCTGTAAATGTGATTTAAATTCAGATTTTTTAAATTTAGGATTTTTTAAAACCCTGCAGAAAGCCCATTAATAAGGTACAGGTACACTGTAAAAAAATATCTGTAGATTTCATGGTAAAAATCTGTAAAATCTCAACAGTAAAAGACCGTAATTGATATATCGGTAAAATACTGTTTTGGTTACGGTAATTAACTGTAATATTAAAAATAAGGCAAAATTGTATTTTTTATTTTTATTTTTTGTAATGTATACAGTATAGCACTGTTTAAAAATATTGAGTCCTGTGTTTATTACAGTTTAACACCTTTTTAAAAGATAACTAAATTTTACAGTAAATGTTGATTAAAATGTAAGCCGCAAACTGTAAAATATACAGTTAATCTATTTTTTTTAAAGATTAATAACTTACTTTTACAGTAAATAATAATAAAAACTCAAGTCAAAAACTGAAAAAAAACAACATTTGTGATAATATTGTACTGTAAAATGAAATAAAGGCCTCTTGTAATTTTTACGGTAGAATTCTGGCAACCACAGCTGCCAATTTTTTACCGTAAAATTTACAGATTTTTGTTTACAGTGCATCGTCTCAAAATGGAAGTTTGTCTGACGTCACGTGAAAAGGGTTTATTGTTGCTTCTCTGATTAGTGCACTCTTTGCCCAGTTTGTGAGCTTTAGATGGTCATTTCTGGACCGGCTTGGTGTAGATCCCTATTTTTTACATGTTGTAATGATGAATTAAAATGTGTTTTGTGGCATTAGGACATCTGAACTGCAGACAGGTGGACTTTATCTAACAGTTTCTGTGACTTCTGAGGGTAAATAACACCTGACCTTTAAAAAGGGGGTGAATACTTCTGCACTCTAAGGTTTTCTGTTTTTCTGTCATATTTCTTATTTGCTTCCTAATAAAAAATATTTTGCATCTTCATAGTTGTTGTCATGTGATGTAAAGTGACTGACATAAACCTCCCAATGATCCATTTCAGTTCCTGGTTGTAAGGCAACAATAACTGAAAAATCCTAAAGGGGTGAGTACTGTACAATATCTCGAAGGACTTTTTCATCTCCTGTACATGTTGAAGATGAAAATTATTTGAAGTGACATATTTATATTTATTTATATATTTATTTATTTTATTATTAACTTATAGATTTACACATAAATAACCAAAATAAATAACAATACAAACAGCTATGACAATAAAGCAATAATGACAAACAAAACAAAAACGACAAAGGGGTAAACCATACAAATCATACTTAAATGCTTAGAGAGGTTTTTTTTGTTGGTTTTTTTTACATTTTTTCTGTTGGATTGAACATCTTGTCCAATCAAAAATCAATATTAAAAAAGCACAACAGGTCCCCTTTAAAAAGGTCCATATATCTCTTGGAGAATGTTATTGCTTTTTTATTTTCCATTTTGTTTATGAGTGATATGCATCTGTCCATCTCAATTATGAATTCTTGTATGCGTGGCGTTTTCCTTGCCCATTTACATTTATGAATATAATATTTTGAATATAATATACTTTGGTAACTAAAGCTATACCACTGAGTCTACTTACACTGCTCCCAGTCTCAATACTGCTGAGTCTGTGACCTTCACCTTCTGTTAAACGGTACAGATATCACAAATAAGAAATGTAACAATAAATATTTAAGGAATGTCTCTCAAAGGACATCACCAGTCATACACTGTAAAAAAAAATCTGTAAATTTTACGGTAAAAAATTGGCAGCTGTGGTTCCCAGAATTCTACCGTAAAAACTACAAGAGGCCTGTATTTCATTTTACAGTATAATTTTATCACAAATGTTGTTTTTACAGTTTTTGACTTGAGTTTTTATTATTATTTACTGCAAAATAAAGTTATTATCTTTAAAAAAAAATAGGTTAATGTATATTTTAGTTTGTGACTTAACTTTTAATCAACATTTACTGTAAAATTTAAAGTTATTATCTTTTGAAAAGGTGTTAAACTGTAATAAACACAGGACTCAATTATTTTAACAGTGCTATACTGTATACATTACAAAAAATAAAACTAAAAAATACAATTTTGCCTTATTTTTAATATTACAGTTAATTACCGTAACCAAAACAGTATTTTACCGATATATCAACTACAGTCTTTTACTGTTGAGATTTTACAGATTTTTACCTTGAAATCTACAGATATTTTTTACAGTGTAGCCAAATATGTTATGTTTGATCAGATAAATTGGAAGACATTGTTTATGTTAAATTACAAATATTGCATGGGTAATAAACTTCGGGAAGCTTCATTCAAAATAATGCATAGAATATATCTGTGTAGAGGTTTTTTAAATAAATTCAATAAGAATATTGACCCACTTTGTACTTTTTGCAATTCCACCATCGAAACAATTTGCCATCTGTTTTTTGATTGTGTATATTCGCGCTACCTTTGGTGCGAAATAGAACACATTTTTAATCGTGCTCTATCAAATAAAATTGAAATTGAAACAAAAGATGTTATGTTTGGATACAGCAAAACTATTCATCAAAATATTAAATATATCCTTAATCAGTTTAGGCAAGGCAAGTTTATTTGTACAGCACAAGTCATACACAGAGCAATTCAAAGTGCTTTAAAGAAAATAAAAGGCAAATTTAAAAGTAGAAAACACAATTAAAACAATAAAATCAAATTTAAAGAGTATAATTAATTAATTAACTAATTAAGAATTTAAAATTAAATTAAAAGAGAAGAGTGCAGATAAAACACTTTCAGTTGGCATATGCACAGTTAAAAAGAACAGTTTTAAGTCTGGACTTGAACATAGTTAGAGTAGAGGTCTAACATCGTCAGGAAGACTGTTCCAGAGTTTAGCTGCAGAAAACTGAAACGCTGCTTCACCGAGTTTAGTCCTGACTCTGGGCACCAGCAGAGACCTGTCCCTGAGGTCCTCAGAGTCCCAGCAGAGACCTGTCCCTGAGGTCCTCAGAGTCCCAGCAGAGACCTGTCCCCGAGGTCCTCAGAGTCCCAGCAGAGACCTGTCCCTGAGGTCCTCAGAGTCCCAGCAGAGACCTGTCCCTGAGGTCCTCAGAGTCCCAGCGGAGACCTGTCCCTGAGGTCCTCAGAGTCCCAGCGGAGACCTGTCCCTGAGGTCCTCAGAGTCTGAGATGGTTCATATGGGACCAACAGGTCAGAGATGTAGTTTGGTGTAAGCCATGGAGAGACTTGTACACAGCAGAGATGTTTTAAAGTCTGTTCTCTGAGCAACAGGAAGCCAGTGCAGAGACAGTTTATTATCCATGCAAAATATTACATTGATTTGCAGGGACATATGTGGCCTGTGCCTAGTGTTCCTGTGTGGAGCAGGCCCGAGGACACTGTGTGCTCTCCTATTTTTACCCTCAGCAGCAGCGGTCATGTATGGGCTAAATACATTCACCAGGGAGCACATACTGTTCCCTTACTCTCCACCAGAACAGGACATACAGGAGCAGGACTCAATCCTCTTCAGGGACCAGACTTTGAACCTCAAACCTCTCATGGTTCAGAGGCTGCTGCTGCAGGTTTGCATCTGGAGGTGGACATGGACCTGTGAACTTAATGCTGAAGAACATTTGGGCAGAAAAGTGCTCGGCTCTGCTCTTAATGGAGAGAGTCATGTCATTAAATGTGTAGTCAGTATTTTCAAAAGTAGTGTGCAGTATAAAGCTGTGACTTTAACCCTCATCCTACACTGTAAAAAATATCTGTAGATTACATGGTAAAAATCTGTAAAATCTCTAAAATCTGTAAAATCTCAACAGTAAAAGACCGTAATTGATATATCGGTAAAATACTGTTTTGGTTACGGTAATTAACTGTAATATTAAAAATGAAGCAAAATTGTATTTTTTAGTTTTTTTTTTAATATAATTTAAACAGTATAGCACTGTTAAAATAATTGAGTCCAGGGTTTATTAGTTAATTTTTTTTATTTGCAGTTTAACAACAGAAATAAACAGCATTCTGCAACAACTTTCTTTTAATTTTATCATAAAAAACATAGTATCTAACTAAATATACCCCCATCCCCCACCCCACCCAAAAAAAACCAAAACAGTTACAGTTTAACACCTTAAGATAATAACTTTAAATTTTACAGTTAATGTTGATTAAAACGTAAGTTGCAAACTGTAAAATATACAGTTAATCTATGTTTTTGAAAGATAATAACTTTAAATTTTACAGTAAATAATAATAAAAACTCAAGTCAAAAACTGTAAAAACATTTGTGATAATATTGTACTGTAAAATGAAATAAAGGCCTCTTGTAGTTTTTACGGTAGAATTCTGCAATTTTTTACCGTAAAATTTACAGATTTCTTTTTTACAGTGTACCAACCCTTCATCGTAGTGATGTGTTCACTGTAATTTCAAGTAAAAAAAAGTTGGTAATTTTTTAAATATATATACATTTGCATATCATTTGCATATTTAGACACTCAAAATTAGATACTTTCTTTAATCAAAATGTTTTATGTAAGGAATAATTCACAGTAATACAAACAAAGCTCTCCACTCTTCTGACGTGGTTTAGTTTAAAATCATTTAAAAGAAACTTTATTTTTGACTACTTTTTATGGTAAAAGTGGGCAGGGCCATATTCTCTCAAAATTTAGTCACAAGGGGTCACAAGCCCGGATACAGAGAGTCGATTGTGTGTGGAAGAGAAACGTTAAATCGATCCAAACATCAGTGCACGCTCCAGCCTCAGACTGTGCCGACACCAGGCCTGAGAACCTGAACCTGACTGTGGGCCAGGCTCCAGCAGAGGCTCAGTCCGGCTGAAGTGTGTGTATCTGAGAAGTATCTCCTCCCTGAGAGTTCAGTACGACATGAAATGTGCCGGGACACGCCCCTCAGAGCTGTGGGAGGAGCCATCGCTATAAAAGAACTGCACAGGACACGCAGGCAGCAGACCACAATCTGAGAACAGGTACAAGACTGCACCACCAGGACTAAACCAGGACTAAACCAGGACTGAACCAGGGCTAAACCAGGACTAAACCAGGTCTAAACCAGGACTAAACTAGGGCTAAACCAGGACTAAACCAGGACTAAACCAGGACTAAACTAGGGCTAAACCAGGGCTAAACCAGGACTAAACCAGGACTAAACCAGGTCTAAACCAGGACTAAACTAGGGCTAAACCAGGACTAAACCAGGACTAAACCAGGTCTAAACCAGGACTAAACCAGGACTAAACCAGGACTGAACCAGGGCTAAACCAGGGCTAAACCAGGACTAAACCAGGTCTAAACCAGGACTAAACCAGGGCTAAACCAGGACTAAACCAGGACTAAACCAGGTCTAAACCAGGACTAAACCAGGACTGAACCAGGACTGAACCAGGACTAAAGCAGGACTAAACCAGGACTAAACCAGGACTAAACCAGGTCTGAACCAGGACTAAACCAGGACTGAACCAGGACTGAACCAGGACTGAACCAGGACTGAACCAGGTCTAAACCAGGACTAAACCAGGAATAAACCAGGACTAAACCAGGGCTAAACCAGGGCTAAACCAGGACTAAACCAGGACTAAACCAGGACTAAACCAGGGCTAAACCAGGGCTAAACCAGGACTAAACCAGGACTAAACCAGGACTAAACCAGGGCTAAACCAGGACTAAACCAGGACTAAACCAGGACTAAAGCAGGACTAAACCAGGACTAAACCAGGGCTAAACCAGGACTAAACCAGGGCTAAACCAGGACTAAACCAGGACTAAACCAGGACTAAAGCAGGGCTAAAGCAGGACTAAACCAGGACTAAACCAGGGCTAAACCAGGTCTAAACCAGGACTAAACCAGGTCTAAACCAGGACTAAACCAGGACTAAACCAGGTCTAAACCAGGACTAAACCAGGGCTAAACCAGGACTAAACCAGGACTAAACCAGGTCTAAACCAGGACTAAACCAGGACTAAACCAGGACTGAACCAGGACTAAAGCAGGACTAAACCAGGACTAAACCAGGACTAAACCAGGTCTGAACCAGGACTAAACCAGGACTGAACCAGGACTGAACCAGGACTGAACCAGGACTGAACCAGGACTAAACCAGGACTAAACCAGGGCTAAACCAGGGCTAAACCAGGGCTAAACCAGGACTAAACCAGGACTAAACCAGGGCTAAACCAGGGCTAAACCAGGACTAAACCAGGACTAAACCAGGACTAAACCAGGACTAAACCAGGGCTAAACCAGGACTAAACCAGGACTAAACCAGGACTAAAGCAGGACTAAACCAGGACTAAACCAGGACTAAACCAGGGCTAAACCAGGACTAAACCAGGGCTAAACCAGGACTAAACCAGGACTAAACCAGGACTAAAGCAGGGCTAAAGCAGGACTAAACCAGGACTAAACCAGGGCTAAACCAGGGCTAAACCAGGACTAAACCAGGTCTAAACCAGGACTAAACCAGGACTAAACCAGGTCTAAACCAGGACTAAACCAGGGCTAAACCAGGACTAAACCAGGACTAAACCAGGTCTAAACCAGGACTAAACCAGGACTAAACCAGGACTGAACCAGGACTAAAGCAGGACTAAACCAGGTCTAAACCAGGACTAAACCAGGACTAAACCACGACTAAACCACGACTAAACCAGGTCTAAACCAGGTCTAAACCAGGACTAAACCAGGACTAAACCAGGGCTAAACCAGGACTAAACCAGGTCTAAACCAGGACTAAACCAGGACTAAACCAGGACTAAACCAGGACTAAACCAGGGCTAAACCAGGACTAAACCAGGTCTAAACCAGGTCTAAACCAGGACTAAAGCAGGACTAAACCAGGACTGAACCAAGACTAAACCAGGACTAAAGCAGGACTAAACCAGGACTAAACCAGGACTAAACCAGGACTAAAGCAGGACTAAACCAGGACTAAACCAGGTCTAAACCAGGTCTAAACCAGGACTAAACCAGGACTAAAGCAGGACTAAAGCAGGACTAAACCAGGACTAAACCAGGACTAAACCAGGACTAAAGCAGGACTAAACCAGGACTAAACCAGGTCTAAACCAGGTCTAAACCAGGGCTAAACCAGGTCTAAACCAGGACTAAACCAGGACTAAACCAGGACTAAAGCAGGACTAAACCAGGACTAAACCAGGTCTAAACCAGGTCTAAACCAGGACTAAACCAGGTCTAAACCAGGTCTAAACCAGGACTAAACCAGGACTAAACCAGGACTAAACCAGGTCTAAACCAGGTCTAAACCAGGACTAAACCAGGTCTAAACCAGGTCTAAACCAGGACTAAACCAGGACTAAACCAGGACTAAACCAGGACTAAACCAGGTCTAAACCAGGTCTAAACCAGGACTAAACCAGGTCTAAACCAGGTCTAAACCAGGACTAAAGCAGGACTAAACCAGGACTAAACCAGGACTAAACCAGGACTAAAGCAGGACTAAACCAGGACTAAACCAGGACTAAACCAGGACTAAAGCAGGACTAAAGCAGGACTAAACCAGGACTAAACCAGGTCTAAACCAGGTCTAAACCAGGTCTAAACCAGGTCTAAACCAGGACTAAACCAGGACTAAACCAGGACTAAACCAGGACTAAAGCAGGACTAAAGCAGGACTAAAGCAGGGCTAAACCAGGACTAAACCAGGACAAAAGCAGGACAAAAGCAGGGCTAAACTAAATTAAGAAATTAAAAATCTTCCTACAAATCTAGATTAAACCAGGTCTGTCCTGCCTCTTCCTCAGGCCGTGGGGAAGATGAATCTGGACAAGAACCCCGAGGTGGTGGGCTGTGACGCCTCCATCATGAGGAACGTGTGGGAGATCAGGGAGCGCGAGTACGACCAGAAGATGCAGCTGGAGCATCAGCGGCAGGAGAAGAGCGCCCTGGCCACGTAAGCCCCTCACGACATCAGTCACATGGCTTTCCTCTGTTTGACACACACAGACACAGAAATGTATAAACTATATGTATTTATATGTAACTGTATTCCATTCCTATGTATGCTTCCTGTTGGGCTCATCTCCTTTGTGCTGCTTGTGTAAAAGCTAAAGGGTTACACTTTTAGACTGGGGTAAATAGGAATTACTATACCGACTGCATTGTACCCCACTTTCAGATAAACCCTCAGCAATAAAATGCAAACAGAATGTTATAACCAGAATATTCATCAGATTAAGTTGGCAAATGAATCAAATAAGCATATAATGGGGCCCTCTAATGTCTGTGGGGCTTAATTTGCCCATAGGAAGGTCCGGCCCTGGCTATGCATATAAATCCCTATAATTTAACACCTATAGTAAATCATTAATGAAGAGACAATGTGTAATAAATCAATCAATCAATAAATAAATGCATCCATAAATAAATAAATTTTAAAAATCTTAATTGAAAACACGTAATAAATAAATAAATAAATGCATCCATAAATAAATAAATAAAAAATATTTTTTTTAATTTAATAAATTTAAAAAATTAATTTAAAAAATCTTAATTGAAAACATGTAATAAATAAATAAATAAATAAATAAGTAAATAAATAAATGCATCCATAAATAAATCAATTTTAAAAATCTTAATTGAAAACATGTAATAAATAAATAAATAAATAAATAAATAAAATAAATGCATCCATAAATAAATAAAAAAAATTTTTTTTTAAATTTAATAAATTAAAAAAATTATTTAAAAAATCTTAATTGAAAACATGTAATAAATAAATAAATAAATAAATAAAATAAATGCATCCATAAATAAATAAAAAAAATTTTTTTTAAATTTAATAAATTTAAAAAATTATTTAAAAAATCTTAATTGAAAACATGTAATAAATAAATAAATAAATAAATGCATCCATAAATAAAAAAAAAATATATTTTTAAATTTAATAAATTTAAAAAATAATTTAAAAAATCTTAATTGAAAACATGTAATAAATAAATAAATAAATAAATAAATGCATCCATAAATAAATACATTTAAAAAACAGCAAAAGTCTAAAGAGTCTAAAATAACTTATTTTCTTTTTGATGGTGATCATTTTCAAAAGAATTGTAAAACCAACAGATTATTGTCTTATATACTACACATGAATCAGGATTTTAACATCTAAACTATGGCTAGCAAAAAACCTAAATGGCTAGTAGTGACCTTTAAAGAACACGAGCCAAAACCAAGCCCTGTAAACCAGTGTGTGTGTGTGTGCGTGTGTGTGTGTGTGTGTGTGTGTGTGTGTGTGTGTGTGTGTGTGTGTGTGTGTGTGTGTGTGTGTGTGTGTGTGTGTGTGTGTGTGTGTGTGTGTGTGTGTGTGTGAAGGAGCGAGGTGAGGGCTGACACCTGATCCTCACAGCTCCGAGGGTCAGATACCCGAGTCCTCGTACGTCCAACAAAACGAAAACCACATGGGCAGGTTTTTACAGCCGTGGCATTAGGAGGAGCAAAAGTGCAAAGAAAAGTGTTGTTGTGTTGATGTGGCCCTAGTGCAGAACTAACGTAGGATTCAGACAAATAGATCTGCGCCTTAGACATAATTAAACACATTAGTATACTTTCCACATTCTTTTGCACTGTTGAACTGGTGCACGGCTTGTGAAAGAGGACTTAGGAGGTGTGGAAAGTACTGTCTGTAACCAAATTATGGTTTTATGATAACTAATTTACCAGAGAGAAAAGCCTTGACGTGAGAAGTGGCTCAGGTCAGATTTGAGCCAGTGTTCCTGCTGCTGCACGAGCTGTGTGCACGTCCTGAGAGGGACAATGATCAAAATCACCACGGCTGACAGAAACAGCCACAAAAACAGATGTATGAGGAGCAGACAGAGAGCAGGAGCTACAGAGCTGAGCTCCGCTGTAGGAACCAAATCTACACTGTAAAAAATATCTGTGGATTTCAAGGTAAAAATCTGTAAAATCTCAACAGTAAAAGACCTGTAGTTGATATATCGGTAAAATACTGTTTTGGTTACGGTAATTAACTGTAATATTAAAAATGAAGCAAAATTGTATTTTTTAGTTTTTTTTTAAATATAATTTAAACAGTATAGCACTGTTAAAATAATTGAGTCCAGGGTTTATTAGTTAATTTTTTTTATTTGCAGTTTAACAACAGAAATAAACAGCATTCTGCAACAACTTTCTTTTAATTTTATCATAAAAAACATAGTATCTAACTAAATATACCCCCATCCCCCACCCCACCCAAAAAAAAAACAGTTACAGTTTAACACCTTAAGATAATAACTTTAAATTTTACAGTTAATGTTGATTAAAACGTAAGTTGCAAACTGTAAAATACAGTTAAAATACAGTTAATCTATGTTTTTGAAAGATAATAACTTTAAATTTTACCGTAAATAATAATAAAAACTCAAGTCAAAAACTGTAAAAACAACATTTGTGATAATATTGTACTGTAAAATGAAATAAAGGCCTCTTGTAATTTTTACGGTAGAATTCTGGCAACCACAGCTGCCAATTTTTTACCGTAAAATTTACAGATTTTTTTTTAGAGTGTAATATTTTGTCTTTTGTAATTAAATTTTTTGAGTATTAATATTATGTTGAGCCTCAGGGACTGTAGGTATTTGAAATGACTTCTGAGAGAAGGTACAAAGTCTTTGGTTTTGTCTGAATGTATGTAATATGTGCCTTTTCTTTGCAGGATTAACCAGGATTGGGCCAATCGTCAGGCAATGAGACAAGGGCCATACAAGAGAGTAGAGAGAAAAGCCAAACCTGCCGAGCCCGCGGCTGAAGACGGCAGTGTGTGGAAAAGCAAACGCCCTCAAGTCCGCCCCCCTCCTGCTCCTCGTAGCTCCGGGTCAGCTCCAAACCGAAAAGCAGCCCCACAGAGAGGCTTCACTGCTCATGTTAAGGACAAAAAAGGCCAGGACAAGGGTTTGAACAAGTTACACTTACTCATGTACATCACAGATAAGCAGCCTTCTACCATGGTCTGGGGCAAGTCTTGGAAGTTCAATAGGTGCCTGTCGCAGCAAGAAGAAGGCGCTGCTCCATCTGACTGGGGCCAATGCTGGATGTTTTTAACCCAGCAGCCGTACACCTGAAGCAGGCAAACCTTGGCCAAACGGACCCTGCAAAATTGACCCTACAATGCTCCACCTCTGGGATAAACCAGTCTGTAGAGTTCCTGAATCAGAACCACTAATCCTGGAGGCTGCGCAGTGACGAGTGGAGTACGTCTTGGAGAAATGCCAACAGAGGAAACAAGGGGAGCTCTTCTGGACAAGGAACTGATGCTTCTAAATATGGGTTCTTTGCTTCACTGGTTGAATCACACGGTCGCAACAATGACTTGTACAATTCAGAATGGAGCAATTGTTGGAAATCCACGAAACCCTGTGGCAGTGAGAGCCCCGCTGTTGTTTCAATGAAGGAGCCTGTAGCTAGAGAGCAAGATAATGGTAGTGAGTTAGATTCTGAGTGGGGTGAATGTTGGAAACTGTCCAATCATCATGGACTAAGCAAGACACCAGTGGTTTGTCAGTCTCAAAGTCCAGAATGGGTCAACTCCTGGAGGGCATCCATGACGGTCCAGGACAACCACAACAAGTCCTCTGTCAAGGAAGGGTACACTAAAGATCAGCACAAAACCAAGCAATTTTTGTTTTTTGATTGGAATAAACCTAGAAACCTGTTTTCAGATCTCAACAAAGAATTCCAAGCCTTCTCAGAGTGGAGTAAGTCCTGGCAAGTGGCTAAGAATAATACAAAACCAAGTGCAGAAATTGAGAAAACCCTAAAAACTGAACCACCAAAAATGGAAAATCCTTTGAAAGTCCAAGAGAGACCAGTCTCTTCAACATCAGATCAAGCCTCAAAGTTTACCCAACTGAAAAACATGGTCCTCTCTCAACCTAAAAGAAAAGTGACCCACTCAGTGTTGTTGCGTTTGAAACATTTGGAGAAGGCTTCCGCTGGTTCTGAATGGAAAGACTCTTGGAAGATGCTGAAACATCAACTTAGAAGAGATCAGAGAATGAGAGCTGACCGTTTGAAGCCTTTTGAAGAGGAAAGAGAAAAGCTGAAGCCAAGTAGTTCAGAATGGAAAGAATCCTGGAAATTTACAAATCAGTCCCTTGGTCAAAATGCTGACATGTGGCAGCAACGATGGACCACCACTCTCCAAATCCGAGTCAATCGTGCAAGAGAATATGACCATTTTGCTCCAGTTGAACTCCCAAAGAACGGGCCGACAGGGGAACGGAACTGGAATGAAGCCTGGAGGTTTTCAAGACGCCGCCAAGAAACAAGTCAAAGAAGTTTAGCCTCAGCCTCCAGTAGCTCTAGAACCTCCCCGCAACCACAAAGACAATACATGAGCGCTGTTGCTGATTGGCAGGAGGCTTGGATGGCCTCAGAAACACAACATCGCCATGACAAACCCTCCTACACCCAGTGGATGGAAGCATGGAGGAGTTCTGCCTTCCAGACTGAGAACCATCACTGCAATGAACAACTGATGAGGAAGCAGTGGCTGGCTGATTCTTTAGAGATCAAAAGACAAAAGGACATTATCTCAGTACAAAGTGCAAAAACTAAAATGAGCCGTTGCTTTGAGAAGAATGTGTTTCAGGAGAGATACTCAGAGAAACAGTGGATTGATTCATGGAAGGTTGGGTTACTTTTGAAGCATTGTCCTAATGATGGAAAGGCCAGTGTTCTGCCAAAAACAATCATCAGTAATGAGTATGGATCTAAATGGGGAATGTCGTTCAGACTGGCCAACCCTATGCCCACAACAGATCAGCCATGGGTGAAGTGCGCACCCAGCCCATGTTATTATGGAGCCATGTGGCCAAGACCAAAGAAGTATCAGCCTTACTATTAATACAGACTTCACCAACAACCCCAGAGTCTTCAAGCTTTGGCCCAGCTCCCAACAATTCCTGCAGAGTTTTAGCATGAAGCCCAGTAGTAAGGCCAAGTCTTTGGATTCAACTGACCCAAGAGTGATTATAGCCAAGAAGATTAACTTAAGGAAACATTTATATCTTAATCTAGAAAAGAAAGAGAAACAGACTGACAAGAAGTGGGCCGGCTGTCACTTACTGGGTAAAACCCAGCCCCGCCCAAAGAGAGGAGGTGCAGTGAAGAAGGTCAAGCTGGAAGTGGAAAGTGGGAATAGGTTTATTGAGGAGTGGACAGAGTCCTGGAGGTTCCTGGGCCGTGTTGATGGGCTGAAGACGAACACCGTAAAATCCCTGAGAGGGTGGGAAGAAGCCTGGAAGTTCCTTCTTCCTCCTTACCAGACCCTGAATGGACCCAGGGCCAAATAAAAATGTTCTTTCTTACAGCAGATCAACACACGTCTGTCTAGTGCCTTTAGTTAATAAATGTGATACTTTTAACCAGCAGCTTTGACTTTTGGTTTGATTTTGATCATGAATATACTGATGACATCGAAATCCTTGTTTGTCATTTCCATAATTTCAAAATCTGAAAGGAATATGGCTCACACACAACTTGGGTAGAGATTGACAAAATCATTACTAAAATCTTTGTGAACAAAAAGAAGATTGATTTATCTTTTTTTATTTCGAGCTCTAAATAAGAATATTGACAATAGTTATATGCATACATTCCCATGTCCATACAGCTTTGTGACAGCTTATAAGCACATTATTATGTATTAATACATATACATACATCAATAATAATAATAATACATATTTATAATAACACATATTTACAAAGTTATTTACAAGACTAAGTTATAAGATAAAATTATTATTCCACACATATGTGCTGTATTATATTTGCACTTATGCATTAAACAAACTGTATATTTGTTATTGTATTTTTAAAATATTCTTTATTTTTCATTAATATTTTCATGTTTTTCATTATTTTAATATAAGCTGTCAGAAGTTTATCGTAGTAGAGGCCTTTAGTTTTTAGTTTGGAGATAGTGCAGTGTTTGGTAATACAGTATTTGTGTGTAAAAGCCACATAAGCTGCAGGTTTACCCCAACTTCACCCAAAAAGAGGGTAATATTTAATATAATACTGACATTTAGATTAATAAATACATTTTACCGTCTGGTTTATGTCTGTGGACTGTGAGTGCTGCAGTATTTCTGCTCAGGACTTCCACCACTGCACTGCTAAACTCACTTCAAATGTTTGTTTTTTTATCTACAAAAAGGTAATTATGGCCCTATAAGTTATACTTCTTTTCCAAAATAACAAACTCTACTTCTATAATAGACCCAGTGTATTTATACATAGGCCCACTAACTCATTCATCCATTCAGTCTTTTTTTAAAATAACTTTTACTGAAAAAGTTAAACGATGAAAACGGCAATACAACTTACTGCTGAGAATGAAAAGTCCAAGCAGCACTAAAGCACAAACAAATAAAAATAATAATGACATTTTTTATTTTAATGGCAATTTATTACTAAAAATAATGACATTTTTTATTTTAATGGCAATTTATTGCTAAAAATAATGACATTTTTTATTTTAATGGCGATTTATAACTAAAAATAATGAAATTTTTTATTTTAATGGCAATTTATTACTAAAAATAATGACATTTTTTATTTTAATGGCAATGTATTACTAAAAATAATGACACTTTTTATTTTAATGGCAATTTATTACTAAAAATAATGAAATTTTTTATTTTAATGGAAATTTATTACTAAAAATAATGACATTTTTTATTTTAATGGGAATTTATAACTAAAATTAATAAATTTTTTTATTTTAATGGCAATTTATTACTAAAAATAATGACATTTTTCATTTTAATGGCAATGTATTACTAAAAATAATGACACTTTTTATTTTAATGGCAATTTATTACTAAAAATAATGACATTTTTTATTTTAATGGCAATTTATTACTAAAAATAATGATTTTTTTTTATTTTAATGGAAATTTATTACTAAAAATAATGACATTTTTTATTTTAATGGCAATGTATTACTAAAAATAATGACACTTTTTATTTTAATGGCAATTTATTACTAAAAATAATGACATTTTTTATTTTAATGGCAATTTATTACTAAAAATAATGACATTTTTTATTTTAATGGCAATTTATTACTAAAAATAATGATTTTTTTTATTTTAATGGCAATTTATTACTAAAAATAATGACATTTTTTATTTTAATGGCAATGTATTACTAAAAATAATGACACTTTTTATTTTAATGGCAATTTATTACTAAAAATAATGACATTTTTTATTTTAATGGCAATTTATTACTAAAAATAATGACATTTTTTATTTTAATGGCAATTTATAACTAAAAATAATGACATTGTAAATAATTTTAGTAACAAAAGTCAATAGATAAATGTGTTTTAAGTTTCCTCTTGGTTAAAATGGGGACAACTGGGACATGGTTTGTTGAAATCTTGGACACATGAGAGTTTTTACAAATATTTGTTGGGACATGGGACAAGGAGCCTAAAACTGGGACTGTCCCGGTTAAATCTGGTCACCCTAACTTTTTGAGGTGGTTACGGAGATCACGCGAGAATTGAAAGTCAAACGTGAAGCCGCGTGATTTGAACTTTCTCTCCACTTTTGTCTCCGCCCCTTCCTTCCTTCCGTTCTTCTGCAGAGACGGAGCGCGGAGCACGGAGCACGGATGGCGGGGGACATGGAGAACCCGTGCGCGAGGCTGCGGAGCGTGGTGACCCAGCGCCACGCCGCGTTTGCGCAGGAAATGTTGGCGCTGTTCGAGCGCACGGTGGCGGAGCTGGAGGAGGAAGTGCGCGTCCTGAGAGCGGAAAACCAGAGACAGCGGCGGATTCTGGAGGCCAAGACAAAAACAGAAGTTCCGCAAAAGAAAGCGAGTAAGTCTCACAGTGAGGGTTTAATCAAGATATTTTACAGTAAAGTTGCGTTTCTCCTTTTTCTTTCCTATTATTATTATTATTATTATTATTATTATTATTACTGTCCGTGTAGCCTGAAAGTACGTGGATGTTTTTGAGGAGGTAATTATTTTGTTGTAACTTTCCCAAAGGCTTTATGATTTCTGCAGGAGCTTTTTTAGTGACATCTGGTTTGTTACTTTTATTACTTTATTACTTGGCAAACCAACTCCTGTCCCGTGGCATAGTCTTTGTCAAAAGTTCCTAGCCAGTAAGTGGTTTTACTAATCACAGTTTAATTTGTGTATATTTTAGATTCAGATTCCTTTATTGTCATTCAGCAGGACATCACAGATGAAGTGCAGAACGAAATTCAGTATTGCACAGGCACAAAAAAAACAAAAAAACAAAACAAAACGCAGATAAAAAGCTTTAAAAACTATAAATATATTTAAAAACCTAAAATGAATAAATAGATATCTAAAACTTTTAGAGTGTTATGTTTACAGCAGTGATTCAGTGGGCTGCGGGCCTATGCTAGGGCAAAAATTCAGTAAATTAATAGAAAATATTGAGAAAAAGGTGTCAGTATGGGACACTGCTGCACAGAGGAACCCAACAGAAGCAAATAAAAATCCAGTTTTGTAACATCACTGTTATACGTGAGGTTAAAAAGCTGAAGTTACTGAGGTGAGGAGTTGAGGTTTTAAATGAAAATGCAGATAAGTGAGAGTAGAAGGGAACAGTTCCCTCTCTGGCGTCGCCGCCTGCTTGGTTTATTCTTAAATATGTTTTTTTTTGTGTGACATTCTGATATTAAACTCATCTCTAACTAATCTCAGGTTCACACTGCACAATGTGTTTATTCAGTTTACTGTATGTGATCAGCAGAAATCTCTCTTTTTTGGGTAGCGGCTTGTCATTTTTTATTATTATTATTTTTTATTTATTTATTTAAAAGGGACAATGCACATTAATGAACACCAGTAAAAAATACATGTGTAAATGCGCCGAAGTTAGCGTACAGCTAATTTTCATTCGTAGTCCCTTGACATTTAAGACAGGACAAACAACAATTAAACAAAATTCAACAAGTCATAAAAATGTCACATTCCACAGGATCTAAAGTGCATATGTGGTTAAAGTGCATGCAGTAGTTTTAAAGTGCTGTAGTTCTCTAATAAATATAAAGTTTTTGGAGTCAGACCAGTCAAAAACACTGTTTTATATACGGCAAGTAGGGCTGCACAATATATCGCAAAATTATCGTTATCGCAATATCAGCAAACGCAATATCTGTATCGTAAGAATCTAAATATATCACAATAACTCTGTGGTCTTCCATCTGACAGAGATTTACACTGAAGAATCATTTTCCACCAGAGCCTTAAAAGAACATGTGTTGTGACTAAATAAAAATGTTTAAAAAGTCCAGTTTTAGTGGTAATTTAATTAATTTAGTCCCAGCTTAGCCTTGTTTTATTCCTGGTTTAGTCTGTGGTAAGTTTGGATTTTGTGGCTGTTTTGACTTGTAAATACAGAAACTTACATTTTTGTGAAATGTAGTGAATTTAACTTACTATGTTCCAAAAGTAGGCTCTATTTTCAAATATCGTTATCGCAATTTTCAACATAGTTATCGAATATCACATGTTTTCTCCATATCGTGCAGCCCTAACGGCAAGCATAACGAAATGTAAAAGTTGGTTTTATTCTGTATTTGGACAGGGATTTATCAAATATTAATAAACAGGTTCAGGCAGAATAAACTGCATCTGTGTGGATGTGGGATCACATTTTTAAAAACATGTTTTCTGTTTGAGTGAATTATTTAACCATGATATAGATGCATAAAACACAACCGGCCAAAGGCAAAGTGGCAGTAGGAGAATTATTGTTCCTCGCCTAAATGAAAGCATACCAACATTTGGCCGGTTAGCGAGTGTTAATGTTAAGCTCTGTGCTATCAAATTCATAGATGCCCACCTCCTTTGTGCACAACATGAGTACCATATTTTCTGGACTATAAGTGGCTCTGGAGTATAAGTGGCACGAGCCAAAAAATGCATAATGAAGAAGAAAAAACGTATATAAGTGTCACTGGACTATAAGTTGCATATTTGGGGGAAATTTATTTTACAAAATCTGACACCAAGAACAGACATTTCATGTTGAAAGGCAAGTTATAGTAATAATAGAATAGAGAACAACAGCTGAATAGGTGTGCGCTATGCTAACGTAACACATTGATGGTTATTCAGCTACATGAAGCATAAACAACGAACTGAATAGGTGTCTCGTATGTTAACGTAATATATTAACAGTTATTCACATAACTATAGCATAAAGAACATAATATAACAAGTTCACCAAACTCACCATCTCACTCCTAATCGCTAAATCCTTTAAATTCTTCATCCTCGGTGTCGCTTCTGAACAACTCCGCCAACTCCGGAGGTAGACGAAGCGCCGCTTCCTCCTCTGCGTGGCTGTCGTCAGACTCAGCATCAGTTCCATTTCCAATTATTCCGCTCTTTCTCAGTTGTCTTTATAGCCTAAGTTGTTGTTGGTAATGTTTACATTTTAAATTGTCAGTGGTTTCATAAATGTCATTTAAAGTGTATTTTGAAGTAAGTAAACTCAGAGCTTGCATTGTGCTTTCTCTATAGAACAAACGAATGGAGACAAGTGCAACACCAAACCTGATTCGGATTTGGATGGCCCGACAGAAAACTCCTCCGACTCTGAAGACGACAATTGGAAACGGAAGAATAAACCAAAAGAAGAGGCCCGTGACTTGGACCAGGATGTGTACTCAGAAACAGAGAAACAAACTGAGAACTCCTCGGACTCTGAGGACGAAGGAGGCTGGAATAAGAAACCTCAAAGTGACGCTGTTAAACCAGACGCTGAAGGCAATCTGGCTTTGGAGTCAGATCATCAAACAGAAAACTCTTCCGAATCAGAAGCTGGGGAAAATGGCGAGGTGAGCAGCAAAACTCCTGCTAAACAGTTACATAAGGAAGTCACGGAGAAGAAAGGGAGTCCTTCAGTTGCTACAAGGAGCTCGAAAAGACAAAAATCTACTCCAAAAACGCCAAAGAAAGGACCATTCGGGTGCTCAGTTTGTAACAAATCATTTAGTTACAAGTCTGTCCTCAAGATGCATCAGGAGGGTCACTCTAACAGCAGACCTTACGAATGTTGGGAGTGCGGCACGTCCTTCACAATGAAGTACCGTTTGGACCGTCACATGGAAATCCACAGAAGAAATAAACCGGTGGTGACAGGGAGTGACCATAATCCTTCGGGAAACTCCGCTCCACTGTCTGCGGCGGAAAATGGCACAGAGCCTGAGAATGTGAGCTCCGTGGAGACCTGACGCTAATATAAAAGCTAATCCGTCGCTTGTATGTGAAAGACCGCAGTGCTCTCAGTGTGGGAAGTTTTTTTCTACCAAGGGGAATTTAAATAAACACCTGCTGATCCACAAACGCTCCGGAGAGGTGCAGTGTACCGCGTGCAAGAAGCAGTTTTTATTCAAGAGCCAGTTAAAAAAGCACATCCTCCAGAAACACAAACCCTTCGAACAGAAGCACATTTACCAAAAACGCAAAGCCTTCAACCTTCAACCGGCGCACAGACAGAAGAAACGGTTCAAGTGCGGCATCTGCGACAAGCATTTTCGCGACAGACATTATTACGAAGATCACCAGGGAATGCACGCGGGGGAGAAACCTCACCAATGCCCCACCTGCGGCAAGTGTTTCACCTTCAGGCAGTCGTTCAAGTTACACATGAAAACTCATCGTGAACTTTCAGCCGTTCAGGTCGCGCACAAACCTGACGCAGCTGCAGAGTTTGTTAAAAATCCTTCACACTTCGAGGTCGACGCATGAAAAGTCGCACAGGTGAGGATTTTATGAACCAAAAGTGTCTCATGTTTGTTGAACTTAATGTACAGCAAACTAAATGTGTCACAGAAATGTTCGGATCCTCCTGAGATTTACACAGAATCACTGATGTAAAGATTTAATGGTGTTTCCTTTCATTTAGTTCTCGTTTAGCAATGTTTCCGTGCGGTCTAAAAAAGACAAAAAAGCTCTTAAATTAAAAAATCTCAATTTACTCTGTAGAGCAGTGGTTCCCAAAGTGGGGTCCGGGGCCCCCTGGAGGTCCGTACTGCAACCAGAGGTTGTCTATATTAAGTACATAAAAAGAAATTGAGTTTGAAATGCACTGTAAAAAACAATGCTGCAAAAACTCAAGGAAACAGGATCCCTCAGGATTTTTGAGTTTTGGTGATCAACTCAAAATCTCAAGTTTTCAACAACTAATATTTTTTTATTCACCAAATTTAACGTTTATACATCTAAAAACTTGAAATTTTAAAATTGAAATTTTAATAAAAAGTATTATTGATAATAATAAAAACTAAATATCCTACATTTAACAAAAGAATAACTTTTTCTGAACTCTGTAAGTTGGCTGTAAGATGAGTAAAAAAATAATGATAGAGAGTAAAAATTAGAAAAGTTTTTAGACGTATAAGCATAAAATTAACTGAAAATGTGGAAAAATTTTGAGTTGGCGCCAAAAATCTTGAGGGATCCTTTGCCATTTTTTCATTTTATTTTATTTTTTTACAGCGTATTTGTTTAAAAATATAACTTTAAAACACTTTTTAGCCAATAGTCAGTGTCTTTTGTAATGTTTTTATAGAAATATATGGAGAAAAACATGAAAATAAAATCTGGGATGGAGGGAAGTTGTATTGTTGGGGGTCTGCGTGGGATTTTGTTAAATTTAAGGAGCGCCGTGACTCCTGACTTTGGGAATGGCTGCTGCAGAGTAGGCTACATGCGACCTAGCTCATTCAAAAATGGCCACTTAAATCCTCAAATGTGTGTTACCGAGTTTCGCTGGAACTAGAGGCAGATCCTTTTGAGACCAAAATGCTTTGCGGCACTCGTCTTAAACGGTCGCAATTAAACGTGGCAACCCCGTTTACAACTCCGCTTTTTCTACACTGCATGCTTATAAGTCTTTTTTTTCTTCAGCAATAGTCTTAAAAAGGTCTTAAAAAAGTTTTAAATTGAACTTGTTGAATCCTGCAGAAACCCTGCTCGTCTTTGTTAGGTATTGATTATGACACAGTTTTGTCTTGAAAATACTGGGATTTTTTCTTTAACTTAACCCTTGTGCAACCCTTTAAAAAACGTACACTTAAAGCCTTTAGTACCAAAAAGTGCTCACCTCCTAAAAAGTGTCCACTTTGAATGACTCCATTTTTCTAATCAACAGTTATTTTTATATATTTTAACCCTTTATGAGCCCATTTGCTACTGTAAACCAGAATAAACAAAAATTATAATCCAATAAAATATATCTTGTGTTAAAAATAATGTATTTTTGGTGTTATCTGATTGTTTTGGTACATTTTGCATGAACGCAGGCAAAAATGATTCCACGTTTTCAAAGACAGCACAAGGGTTAACTTACTCTGTCTAAATAGTATAAAAATATCGTCATCATATCGTTAACGCAATATTCAACATAGTTACTGTTTGGTCAGAGTTTCTTACTAATGTCACAATTTTGGCTTTTTTTCCTTTGCCACAGATAAATAAAAACCTTACAGTTGCTCAGTTTGTTTCAAAGGGTTTTACAAAGTTACAGGAAATAAAAATTCTAAATGGCACAGTAAGAAAACAACAGCCGACCTGAAGGTGAACATGTTTAGAAGATTCAGTGGCGCCCCCTGCTGCTACACAGTGGCACAGAAACACTTTTCTGATTTTATTTTTTATTTTTTGTGGAAATCTCAGTGTGGTCCATCAGTGTTCTCTGCTGGATTCATATTGTTCTTGTTTTTCTGTTTTTGTACTTGTTCCTGGCTGAGATTTTTCTATTTTGTAAACATTTAATAAATCATTGTGAACAAAGTTTATTTGTGGTGCATCACTGATTACTTCATCTATGCTCCAAATGCATGAGAATTTAACACATTTTATTTGAAATGTGCACAGGTTTTAACTCAGTGCTGGTTTATATATATATATATATTAGTAGGGTGACCAAAAAGTACAAAAAGTGTGACAAGTTGTGTGATTTGGTGGGACAGACTCAAATCTTACCAGCTCACGGAGATACAGCTGCTTCAGTTTAGGGCCTGTAAAACATCTGCTGTGCTGTTTTCAACACAAAAACACATTCTGCTAAGTCATTTCTTTACTTAGACTTTTGTACTGAGACTTTACTTATTAGAATTAAAAAAAATGGAGCAGAAAATAAAAAAATCAAAGCTCTCAGTCTGCATTTTCTCAAAATAATCCAGCACCAACTCCAGCCCACAGCTCCAGGAGAGGCCTGTCCTGAAAACACAGGCAGCAACACAACAGATATTCAACCTGAGACAGGACGCAAATATTTATTCTGTATTTTACACAAAGAAAACTGACCTCACCTTGTTCTTAACTTGAATCTCTCTTATTATAAGATCCACTGAGCACCAAGGAAAAGAGGGACATTATCTTCAGAAGTGGGACAGAGGACGAGTGATGGCTCCCATCCATGAGACGTTCTTTTTTTTTTTTTTTTCCAAAAACTGGGCAGATAATATCAGAGAAGAAACTGGATCAGCTCTGAGCTGAGGCACTTCCTCAACGCCAATCTGCCCTTACAAAAAAAAAGTTAAAATTTACAGTTCGATAGTTGAAGGTTAGTTCAGAGACACCTGAAGCTGTGTGGAGCTGCTGTTTAGCACAATGCACATTGCAGTATAATTCTTTTTTTTTTTTTTAGGTTATTATACATTTATTTATTTATAAAAGCACTTTTCATGACACTCAAAGACGTTATATATTTATGTTAAAGTTTTTTGGGTTTTGAGGTCAGCTGTTGCTGTTGTTTTTACTTTTTACTACTAAATAAAGCCTTGCTTTTTGTTAGAGGTGTGTGTTTAAATAAAAAAAAACTGTCCATTTTTATTTTTATGATTAATCATAGGTGTTTCTGTGTAGTAGAGTGGTTCTGTAAGTGAGTCAGTTCATTTGTAGTTTCAAAGCATCAGAACTTTTGAGTTCTTCATCACAATCCATGTATTTGAGTTACATATACATATATATATATACACATAAATGAGTACAACTCATTTATCAAAACTGTGTTGAATTTGGCTAAAATATAAAAAGTATTGGAGGTAAAATGTAGAGCCATCTGGAGCCAAAGAGCTGCTCTTTTTGGTGAAACTAAACCAAATGATCCAGCTTCACTGAAATGAGCCGACTTTCCCTTCACAACAGAGACTAAATCATCACAAAATCATCACAACAGAGACTAAATCATCACTACAGAGACTAAATCATCACAACAGAGACTAAATCATCACAAAATCATCACAACAGAGACTAAATCATCACAACAGAGACTAAATCATCACAACAGAGACTAAATCATCACAACAGAGACTAAATCATCACTACAGAGACTAAATCATCACAACAGAGACTAAATCATCACTACAGAGACTAAATCATCACAAAATCATCACAACAGAGACTAAATCATCACAACAGAGACTAAATCATCACAAAATCATCACAACAGAGACTAAATCATCACAACAGAGACTAAATCATCACTACAGAGACTAAATCATCACAAAATCATCACAACAGAGACTAAATCATCACAACAGAGACTAAATCATCACTACAGAGACTAAATCATCACAAAATCATCACAACAGAGACTAAATCATCACAACAGAGACTAAATCATCACAACAGAGACTAAATCATCACAAAATCATCACAACAGAGACTAAATCATCACAACAGAGACTAAATAATCACTACAGAGACTAAATCATCACAAAATCATCACAACAGAGACTAAATCATCACAACAGAGACTAAATCATCACAACAGAGACTAAATCATCACTACAGAGACTAAATCATCACAAAATCATCACAACAGAGACTAAATCATCACAACAGAGACTAAATCATCACTACAGAGACTAAATCATCACTACAGAGACTAAATCATCACAACAGAGACTAAATCATCACTACAGAGACTAAATCATCACAAAATCATCACAACAGAGACTAAATCATCACAACAGAGACTAAATCATCACTACAGAGACTAAATCATCACAAAATCATCACAACAGAGACTAAATCATCACAACAGAGACTAAATCATCACAACAGAGACTAAATCATCACAAAATCATCACAACAGAGACTAAATCATCACAACAGAGACTAAATCATCACTACAGAGACTAAATCATCACTACAGAGACTAAATATCTGTGCAGGACAACAGCGGGACAGGTGGCCACCCCACCCCTGGTGGCCGCTCCCAGGAACTGCAGCGGAAAAATCCCATGCGGACACAAAGGATTTTTCCCACAGAGCTCCCACAACATGGATCATGTAGTTTTATTTTCGATTGTAACACCGTGGAAACAAACAAACGAAACTTTTTATGGTTTGTGACGTCACCCCGCTAACCCGGCGCCATTGGTCGGAGCCGATCACGTGGTGCTCGAGGCGAGACCGCACTGGCTCGAGGGTCATGTATCGTGTTCTTGCGTCCACGAGGACAGCGCAGAGCGGCCGTGCCTCGCGATGCCCGCGGTGCAGAGAACCATGAGAGACTTCTTCAGTGAACGGAGGCCTGGGACTTTACAGCAGGCCGAGGTCCGGACCCGGGTCCTGCAGGAGAGGACTCTGCAGGAGAGGATTCTGCAGCAGAACAGGCGGCTCGTGGTCCTGGTCCAGAGACTTCCTGCAGATTTTAAAACCACAGGTGAGTTTTACCTGAACGTGGTGTTTTTATAAATGTTCAGTAGCTACAGGAGGTCCAGGTCCAGGTCCAGGTCCAGGACCAGGACCATTGTTGACAAACTTTAGTCCTGGGTTAATCCTGGTTCAGTCCTGACTGAGAACTATAGATTACTGCATTGGTTTAGACCTGGTATTGTCCTGGTGTTTACCTGCTTAAACCTGTGCATCGCAACAAAAAGTAAAGAAAAAAAAAGCAGTCATCTGGATAGGATTTTTAATAGAATTTAGTTTCAGGTCAAAACTCCTCCTTCCAAGGAGAAAGCAGCTCTCTCCAGTTCAGTTTCAGAACTGAGAAAACCTCTTGGATCAGAGGTGAAACATCTTCAACTTTAAAAATCCTATTTTCTATCAGAAACTTTCTTGAATTGCTGCATGGGTAAAACAGTTCCGGACTTTAATTAAATTAATTCATCTGCTACAACAAAAACAGGATCAAAACTCAAACAATAGGCTAAGTGTGCTGTATTTTGTATGGATTATGAAACATACAGTAATTTTAAGGACAGAATTGTACTTAAAATTGTAGTTGTATTGTAAAGTTTGCTAATGTTACTGTGTTAAAATTGTGTTGCTCAGCCTGTGTGGATGTGTAATGTTCTTTATTCCTCTGTTTTCTCCTCAGTTTTAGACGAAGGCTGCATTATAAACTTTGAGCAGGGCACTAAAAGATGTGTGGTGGTTAAACTACAGGCTAAAATCTGGCTTTTATGTAAATGAAGTGTTTACATTTACAAATCACACAACGCGGTTAAACATAAGGAAACCATTCAGGCGCTCAAACTGAAAATGGCCTCAGTATTCAGATGATAATAGACTCAGAGGATCGATTGTTCCACAGTGTGCGGTGGATTTAAATAAAAGCACCATTCACCTATTCATATGATAAAAGTACAGCACAGAGGCCTTTCAGCTGATCAGAGAGTGATGCGACTTTTGACTTTTCTACTGCAGTTATTTCTCCAGATTATTTTACTCCCACCTTTGTGTTTGATGTACACTTTTGGAACTGAACCACCAACGGATAAAGAAGAAAGTAGAGGTTGATATGTTTTTTCCTTTGACTGATGAGCACTAGCATTTTTTCGTGGCCGATATGCAGGGTAGTTTTTATGAAATAAATTAATTTAAAATAGTCCTCCAGTTTTGTTTTCCTACGTACTGTGCATCCATGGCTTTTCACTGCTGTCACTAAAGTGTATCACTCTGTCACAGTGAAGTATAATAAGAACAATAGTGTCAGCTGTTTTAAAACGTGGCTGTATAGGAAAACATTTAACCTCAGTCAACAGAATAGAAGTTAGAATACAGCACTTTCCTTGCCATTGAAGCTAAAGCTGCAGGCCTGCATACTAAAGTGTTACAACATAGACTCACATGTCAGTGTATTTACATTTAAAAGCTAAATACCAGTGTTATGTGCAGCCTTTGAATAAAAGAAGTTGTTTTCCTTTGAAACTGGACCCTCCTTTGGCTGAAGTGTGATTGTGACTGTGCCACTGCTGTGCACCGGAGCTGAGTCTGCAGCAAAAATCTGCCTTTAACCCTAAGCGTTAGCTGATTACTGATTTTTTTTAATTAAAATAAAACGCCTGACCAATATGTTGGCCTATTTCTAGGAGAAAGGCCTTTTGGAGGGGCCGACATTAGTGGTTTAAGATTAAGTTTTACCGTATTTTCCGGACTATAAGTGGCTCCGGAGTATAAGTCGCACGAGCCAAAAAATGCATAATGAAGAGGAAAAAAATGTATATAAGTCGCACTGGACGAGAAGTCGCATTTTAGAGGGAAATTTATTTTACAAAACCCGACACCAAGAACAGACATTTCATGTTGAAAGGCAAGTTATAGTAATAATAGAATAGAGAACAACAGCTGAATAGGTGTGCGCTATGCTAACGTAACACATTGATGGTTATTCAGCTACATGAAGCATAAACAACGAACTGAATAGGTGTCTCGTATGTTAACGTAATATATTAACAGTTATTCACATAACTATAGCATAAAGAACATAATATAACAAGTTCACCAAACTCACCATCTCACTCCTAATCGCTAAATCCTTTAAATTCTTCATCCTCGGTGTCGCTTCTGAACAACTCCGCCAACTCCGGAGGTAGACGAAGCGCCGCTTCCTCCTCTGCGTGGCTGTCGTCAGACTCAGCATCAGTTCCATTTCCAATTATTCCGCTCTTTCTCAGTTGTCTTTATAGCCTAAGTTGTTAGTGGTAATGTTTACATTTTAAATTGTCAGTGGTACAGGTGCAGCAGATGCTGGTACACAAGCCTAGAGCGCCCTCTAACCAACACCTGAAATATTTTAATATATAAGTCACACCTGAGTATACGTCGCACTCCGAGCCAGACGATGGAAAAAGTGCAACTTTTAGTCCAGAAAATACGGCACCTTTGCTAAAAAATAAAATAAAAAAATCTTAACATTGGGTTCTGTTCTGTCTCTTTTTGTGTCTTTAGAGCAAACAAGGCCTGAGGACTGTGGACAAGAATCGGACAGTGACGGACAAACTGAGAGCTTTTTGGAATCTGAAGATGAAGGCTGGACACCTGAGGGGGCAGGTCATCGATCCAGCATCCAGTCTGGCAGTGATGAAGAAAATGAGCATGACTCAGAGAACGATGAAGACGGGACACCAGCTCAAGAAGTTTTATTGAAAAGTGTTGGTAAAAAGAAACTTGACAAGTCAAAGGGAAGTGGAGGTAAAACAAAGAAGCACGAGTGCCCCTTGTGCGGGATGCTGTTTGTAATAAAGGCCAGTCTACAGCGGCATATGAAAATCCACACCAACAAGAGATCCTTTGTGTGTTCAGTTTGTAAGCACAGTTTTTCACACAAAGGTATTCTTGATGCCCACATGAAAGCCCACTCAGAAGAAGGAGTTTACAGGTGCTCAGACTGTGGCAAATGCTTCTTAGGCAGCAGTAATCTTAAAGCACACAAAGCAACACACCAACCACAAAAAACATACAGCTGTCCAGTTTGCAAGAGGAACTTTACAAACAAAGCTTTTTTTGAGAAACACCAAAAAATTCACAAAGAAGAATTGCCTTTCGTGTGTTCTGTTTGTGACAAAGGTTTTACAAGCAACTCTGATCTTCGAGTACATCGGAAAACGCACGAAACAAAGAAACGATTTCAGTGCTCTGTTTGTACGAAGGGCTTTACAAATCAGGGCCACCTCAGAGGACACATGTTGGTCCACGCGGGAGAGGAGCCTTACAGCTGCTCAGAATGTGGCAAGGCGTTTTACCGGAGAGCGCATTTGGAGCGTCACGAGATCGTCCACAGAGAAAAGCCCTTCAGCTGCTCAGTTTGTCAGAAAACGTTCTCGTTGCAGAGTTACCTGGATTCGCACGCGCTGCGGCATTCCGAGGAGCGAGCGTTCAAGTGCTCGGTTTGTGACAAGGGCTTTACGCTCAAAGAGTCTCTGCGGAAACACATGGTGGTGCACACGGGAGACAAACCTTTCAGCTGCTCCCTTTGCCCGAAACGCTTCATTTGCCGAAGTGTTCTCAAAATCCACGAGTTAACCCACAGCCGGAGTGAGGCCGTTCTCCTGCAGCACCTGTCACAAATCCTTTCTTAAGCAGCAGAGTCTCAGGACCCACGAGGAGACTCACTCTGACTACAGACCATACAGGTGTTCGGTTTGCGACAAAGCTTTTAAACGGAAAAACACTCTGAATATTCACATGTTAATCCACTCCGAGGACAGACCGTTTGGCTGTTCAGAATGCGGGGCGGAGTTCAAGCGAAGGCACCATTTAACCGTTCACATGTCGGCTCACAGCGCGGAGAGGCCCTTCAGCTGTTCAGTTTGCGACAAAGCATTCCCCGCAGAACGGAATCTCAAAGCGCACATGACGGTCCACTTCGGAGGGAGGCCGCTCAGCTGTTCGGTTTGCAAACTCGGCTTCCTGAGCAAAAGTGTGCTGGAAGTCCACATGAGAGTCCACACGGGGGAGAGACCTTTCAGCTGTTCAGTTTGTGACAAAGGTTTCGGATGCAAAGGAAATCTCAAGAGACATGAGGTGCTTCACAAGAGGCCGTCCAGCAAGTGATGGGGCTGACGCAGGAGACAGACTTTTAACTGATTTACATTTTTTAATCTTAAAACTTTAGACTGTAAAACAACAAAAGTCTCTCTGACCACCGTTCGCTTTAAAATTAAGCTGTAATGGGTTATTTTTAAAACAAATTTGATTTCTGTAATTGTTTTTGTCTACAGAGAGTTACACATTTTCCACAGTTTTTAAAAGAAGACAAACGTATCGTAGTATTTTTTATTTTTGCTAATTTGTTGCTCCACAGCATAACCAAATCTAAAATGTGACCGGTAAAATTGGTTATGCGTCTTGCGTTAATATTATATTGTTGTAGGACTTTTATTTTGGCTGAAATGTTTTTCCAATAATATAAGCTTGCATTATAGTTTTTTTTTTTTTTTTTTGGTTTTTTTCCATAATGTGGATGTTCCTTGTGCTCAGTGCGTGTCTTTTAGTGCACTGTAGTGCTGTAATCATGGCTTTAATGATTAAAACAGAAAAACAGTGTTTATGTGGCTTCTTTTATAATAACTTATATCTATAACTTAGACTTAGACTTTATTGATCCAGAAGGGAAATTGCTTGGTCACAGTAGCTCAGTTTTTCCTGTCCCTTGTTGAATATTTCTACATAGCTTTGCGTATTATCATTAAACTTATATGTGGATGTACTACTGCTAAGGTTCATAACGCTTCAGCATTAGTAATAATAATACTTGGGTCTTATGTGATGTTTTTCTTCCACTAAAACGTCATCCTTTCTTACATTTTTTAACAACAAAATCACAAGTATTAGAGACAAATTAAATAAAATTCTCCTACGATCAGCTCAGAGCTAAAGCTGTAAAAATGGAGGCCACTATAAAACCATCTGTAACGTTAGACTGCTTCATCGCTGTAGATCAAACTGAGATAACGTCAGTCATTATGTCCTCCAAAACCTCAACTTGTCTTTTAGACCCAATACCAACCAAACTTTTTAAAGAAACTCTTCCCCTAATTAATGAACCTATACTGAACATAATAAACACCTCCCTAGAAACAGGTTATGTGCCACAGTCTTTTAAATATGCAGTTATTAAACCGCTTCTGAAAAAACCCAGTCTAGATCCTGACATTTTAGCCAACTATAGACCAATATCAAATCTCCCTTTTATTTCAAAAATCCTAGAAAGAGTTGTAGTTAAACAGTTATGTCGCCACCTACAGGACAATAGCTTATTTGAATTATTCAGTCAGGTTGTAGACCCCACCATAGCACAGAAACTGCATTAGTCAGAGTCACAAATGACTTGTTATTAAGTTCAGACAATGGACTGGTCTCAGTCCTGGTTCTGTTAGATCTCAGTGCAGCCTTTGACACCATTGACCACAGCATCTTACTCCAGAGATTAGACTGTGACACAGGGGTCAGAGGAGCGCCCCCTGCTGGTTTAAATCCTACTTACACAGGTCTACAGCAAAACTGCTTCCAGAACAAAAGTGCAGATTGCTATAGTTTCCAAGAAACAGTATTGGGTCAAAATAGGAAATTTATGCAAAATAAGTCAAAATCGGTGTTTATCAGAAGGTACAGTGTCTACAAGCAACCAGTTCTATCTGAAAGCTGCACATTCAATACATTCATTTTAATATGGCTCGAGTTTTGACATAAAATGTTTTGTTTTTATTTGCAGAAATCTCTCTCTTGGAAGTGGACAAAATGCATGCATGTAGAGAAATTAAATATTTACAAAATATAAATATTTTTAAGCAAAAATGCCTAAATCTATTGTATAAACAGATGTGATTTTGATGTGAAACAATATCATTAAATATCTTGAATACATAGCTAACAGCACAGTTATCATTGATTTTCAGTTCTTATCAAAATAAATGAGATTTAGCCGCTTTTATCTCAGAAGCAGATCCAGTCATCACTGACCACAGTATCAGACAGGGGGCCCCTACATCACTGACCACAGTATCAGACAGGGGGCCCCTACATTACTGACCACAGTATCAGACAGGGGGCCCCTACATTACTGACCACAGTATCAGACAGGGGGCCCCTACATTACTGACCACAGTATCAGACAGGGGGCCCCTACATTACTGACCACAGTATCAGACAGGGGGCCCCTACATTACTGACCACAGTATCAGACAGGGGGCCCCTACATTACTGACCACAGTATCAGACAGGGGGCCCCTACATCACTGACCACAGTATCAGACAGGGGGCCCCTACATTACTGACCACAGTATCAGACAGGGGGCCCCTACATTACTGACCACAGTATCAGACAGGGGGCCCCTACATTACTGACCACAGTATCAGACAGGGGGCCCCTACATTACTGACCACAGTATCAGACAGGGGGCCCCTACATTACTGACCACAGTATCAGACAGGGGGCCCCTACATCACTGACCACAGTATCAGACAGGGGGCCCCTACATCACTGACCACAGTATCAGACAGGGGGCCCCTACATTACTGACCACAGTATCAGACAGGGGGCCCCTACATTACTGACCACAGTATCAGACAGGGGGCCCCTACATTACTGACCACAGTATCAGACAGGGGGCCCCTACATCACTGACCACAGTATCAGACAGGGGGCCCCTACATTACTGACCACAGTATCAGACAGGGGGCCCCTACATTACTGACCACAGTATCAGACAGGGGGCCCCTACATCACTGACCACAGTATCAGACAGGGGGCCCCTACATTACTGACCACAGTATCAGACAGGGGGCCCCTACATCACTGACCACAGTATCAGACAGGGGGCCCCTACATTACTGACCACAGTATCAGACAGGGGGCCCCTACATCACTGACCACAGTATCAGACAGGGGGCCCCTACATCACTGACCACAGTATCAGACAGGGGGCCCCTACATTACTGACCACAGTATCAGACAGGGGGCCCCTACATTACTGACCACAGTATCAGACAGGGGGCCCCTACATTACTGACCACAGTATCAGACAGGGGGCCCCTACATCACTGACCACAGTATCAGACAGGGGGCCCCTACATCACTGACCACAGTATCAGACAGGGGGCCCCTACATTACTGACCACAGTATCAGACAGGGGGCCCCTACATCACTGACCACAGTATCAGACAGGGGGCCCCTACATTACTGACCACAGTATCAGACAGGGGGCCCCTACATTACTGACCACAGTATCAGACAGGGGGCCCCTACATTACTGACCACAGTATCAGACAGGGGGCCCCTACATTACTGACCACAGTATCAGACAGGGGGCCCCTACATTACTGACCACAGTATCAGACAGGGGGCCCCTACATTACTGACCACAGTATCAGACAGGGGGCCCCTACATTACTGACCACAGTATCAGACAGGGGGCCCCTACATTACTGACCACAGTATCAGACAGGGGGCCCCTACATTACTGACCACAGTATCAGACAGGGGGCCCCTACATCACTGACCACAGTATCAGACAGGGGGCCCCTACATTACTGACCACAGTATCAGACAGGGGGCCCCTACATCACTGACCACAGTATCAGACAGGGGGCCCCTACATTACTGACCACAGTATCAGACAGGGGGCCCCTACATTACTGACCACAGTATCAGACAGGGGGCCCCTACATCACTGACCACAGTATCAGACAGGGGGCCCCTACATCACTGACCACAGTATCAGACAGGGGGCCCCTACATTACTGACCACAGTATCAGACAGGGGGCCCCTACATTACTGACCACAGTATCAGACAGGGGGCCCCTACATTACTGACCACAGTATCAGACAGGGGGCCCCTACATTACTGACCACAGTATCAGACAGGGGGCCCCTACATTACTGACCACAGTATCAGACAGGGGGCCCCTACATTACTGACCACAGTATCAGACAGGGGGCCCCTACATTACTGACCACAGTATCAGACAGGGGGCCCCTACATCACTGACCACAGTATCAGACAGGGGGCCCCTACATCACTGACCACAGTATCAGACAGGGGGCCCCTACATCACTGACCACAGTATCAGACAGGGGGCCCCTACATTACTGACCACAGTATCAGACAGGGGGCCCCTACATTACTGACCACAGTATCAGACAGGGGGCCCCTACATCACTGACCACAGTATCAGACAGGGGGCCCCTACATCACTGACCACAGTATCAGACAGGGGGCCCCTACATTACTGACCACAGTATCAGACAGGGGGCCCCTACATTACTGACCACAGTATCAGACAGGGGGCCCCCAGTTGCACAAACTGAGGCCTGTCAGACAGTAATCAGTGATCCACACACACACGCACACACACACACACACACACGCACACATGCACACACAGACATGCACACACACACACAGACACACACACAGACACACACACACACACACACACAGACACACACACAGACACACACACAGACACACACACAGACACACACGCACACACAGCAGAGTATTCTCAGGTTCACTGACTCCTTGTTTATAAACAGAGCCCATTTGGTTTTGAATCCTTGAGTTTCACAGACTCCTCATGACCTCATGAACAAATATATTCTCAGCCACACTCCCACCGCTCTGTTACATCGATCCTAACTCACCAACACCAGTTTATTAGTGTTCAGTGTTTTTATTCCCATGCATTTTGCAAGGAGGAACAACAGAATTCCATTGAAACTGTGTGTAATAAAGCTCTGCTGCCCCCTGGTGGTTTAGGGGTCAATCTGACCAAAAAACTAATTTCCCTTTATTTTGAAGGTAAAGGCTTAGATTTATTAGGTTTCCATGAAAAAAGTATTATAATGTGTCAGGATTGCAGGATGTCAAAAATCTGTGGTTATAATGGAAGTCAATGAGCCAAAACACGTACTTAAGGTAACGAGTGTAAGTTTTTACAAAAACCTGTCTTTGCTCCAAAAATAAAAATGCATCAAAACCAATGTTGTTATTAATTATTGACTTAGTCAAGGCTCTAATAACTTTACCCCAAGTGATCCACTCTGCAACTCATTTTTGGATAAAATGGCATATTTTGTGTTTTTGTCATCTAAAATAACAGGATTTTTTCGACAAAATGGTCATAAAAACATATAAAGTATGAATAAATGAAAATAAACTTCATATCTATGGTTAGGGCTGAAGTAGTAGAAAGGATTTCATGCGAAAAAAGTAAAAAAATAAAATAAAATTTGACATTTTTATAGCTATTTTATGAGATGTCCCAAACGAGTTCCTAAGGTAACGAGTGTATGTACATTTTTAAGGTGCCCAGAGTTAAAAATACGACTTTAAAACAACATTTAACCAACAGTCAGTGTTTTTTGTAAGTTTTTTTTTTTAAACAAATATATGGAGAAAAACATGACATGACGTTGGAAAAACATGAAGTTCTACAGCTGGGGGTCCACATTGGATTTTCAGAAATGTAAGGGGCCGCAGCACTCTTGACTTTGGGAATGGCTGTAATAAGTTATTAACTTTTTAGGCTTGCATTAAAAAAATGTAATAACTGCAGCCTTTAATTCTATAATTCACCAATAAAACTGCATTTCCTGGAAACAAGATAATTTTTTTCTTTATTTTTACACAGTTTTTTATAGTTTTGTGCAGTTTGTTCATCAAAAATAGGTTTAGTGGATGGTATAGGTAATTATCACTGTAGCAACAGTGACCAACAAGTCTTTTGAGTTTTAGATTTAGTTTCTTATCCAAGAGATTTTTGATGTTTTGTTTTTCTGTTGGATGTTGCAGAGTCAACGTTATTGGCTCAAAAAATTGTATTACAATATTTGCATTATGATATTTAAAATTTCCCAAATGATTATGTTATTGTCCATTATTGGTTTAAAAAGCAAGGAGTTCCTTTTTAAAACAATTCTATAATAAATGCAGTTAATTAAAGTTTCCAGCAGAGGGAGCCATTTAGTGTGGGATGAGTCCTGCTTTAGACCGGACCAAGGCTTGGTTTAGTCCTGGTTCATCCTTCTCTTGGTCCTAATGGATCAGAATCAGAAGAAACACAGATTAAACTACCTCTGAGTGTAAATGGATAAACAACCAATCAGAGAGAGAGAGAGCAGAGCATAAAGACCCGCCCCCTTTTAGATAAACACTTATATGGAACAATTAAAATAAATTAGAACCACATACCACTCTCCAGTGTGTCCTGGTTTAGACCTGGTTTAGACCTGGTTTAGACCTGGTTTAGTCCTGGTTTAGTCCTGGTTTAGTCCTGGTTTAGTCCTGGTTTAGACCTGGTTTAGTCCTGGTTTAGTCCTGGTTTAGACCTGGTTTAGTCCTGGTTTAGTCCTGGTTTAGTCCTGGTTTAGACCTGGTTTAGTCCTGGTTTAGTCCTGGTTTAGTCCTGGTTTAGACCTGGTTTATCCATCCATCTTCTTCCGCTTATCCGGGACCAGGTCGTGGGGGCAGCAGTCTAAGCAAAGGTGCCCAGACTTCCCTCTCCACAGACACTTCCTCCAGCTCTACCTGGGTGACCCCAAGGTGTTCCCAGGCCGAGAGACATAGTCCCTCCAGCGTGTCCTAGGTCTTCCCCGGGGCCTCCTCCCAGTGGGACATGAACACCTCCCCAGGGAGGAACCAGGAGGCTCAGGAACAGATGCCCGAGCCTCAGCTGGCTCCTCTCAGTGTGGAGGAGCAGCGGCTCTACTCCGAGCTCCTCACGGGTAACCGAGCTCCTCACCCTCTCTCTAAAGGAGCGCCCAGCCACCCTGCGGAGGAAACTCATTTCAGCCGCTTGTATCCGGGATCTTGTCCTTTCAGTCATGACCCAAAGCTCATGACCATAGGTGAGAGTAGGAACGTAGGTGAGAGTAGGAACACAGGTGAGAGTAGGAACGTAGGTGAGAGTAGGAACATAGGTGAGAGTAGGAACATAGGTGAGAGTAGGAACATAGGTGAGAGTAGGAACATAGGTGAGAGTAGGAACATAGGTGAGAGTAGGAACGTAGGTGAGAGTAGGAACATAGGTGAGAGTAGGAACGTAGGTGAGAGTAGGAACATAGGTGAGAGTAGGAACATAGGTGAGAGTAGGAACACAGGTGAGAGTAGGAACATAGGTGAGAGTAGGAACATAGGTGAGAGTAGGAACATAGGTGAGAGTAGGAACGTAGGTGAGAGTAGGAACATAGGTGAGAGTAGGAACATAGGTGAGAGTAGGAACATAGGTGAGAGTAGGAACATAGGTGAGAGTAGGAACGTAGGTGAGAGTAGGAACATAGGTGAGAGTAGGAACATAGATCGATGGTAAATCCAGAGCTTTGCCTTTCAGCTCAGCTCCTTCTTCACCACAACAGACCGATACAACGAGTGCATTCCTGCAGACGCTGCAGTGATCTCCTGTCAGTCTCAGCTCCATCCTTCCCTCACTGAGAACAACACCTGAGATACTTAACCTCCTCCTGAGGCAGGACTCTCCTCCGACCTGGAGAGGGCGCCGCCCTTTTCCGGTCGAGAACCATGGCCTCGGACTTGGAGGAGCTTAGTCTCATCCCAGCTGCTTCACACTCAGCTGCAAACCGCCCCAGTGCACACTGAAGGTCCTGGTTTGATGAAGCCAACACAACATCATCTGCAAAAAGCAGAGATGAAATCCTGTGGTTCCCAAACCAGACTCCCTCCGGCCCCTGGCTGCTCCTAGGAACTCTGTCCATAAACATAATGAACAGAACCAGAGACAAAGGGCAGCCCTGCCGGAGTCCAACCTGCACTGGGAACAGGTCTGACTTACAACCGGCAATGAGACCAAGCTCCTGCTCCGGTCATACAGGGACCGGACAGCCCTTAGCAGAGGGCCCCGGACCCCATTACTCCCAGAGCACCCCCCACAGGACACCACGAGGGACACGGTCGAACGCCTTCTCCAAATCCACAAAACACATGTGGACTGTGGGCGAACTCCCATGAACCCTCGAGCACCCGAGGGAGCAGAGCTGGTCCACTGTTCCACGACCGGGACGAAAACCACACTGTTCCTCCTGAATCCGAGGTTCGACTATCGGCCGAATTCTCCTCTCCAGTCCCTGGAATAGACCTGGTTTAGACCTGGAATAGACCTGGTTTAGACCTGGTTTAGACCTGGTTTAGACCTGGTTTAGACCTGGTTTAGTCCTGGTTTAGACCTGGTTTAGACCTGGTTTAGACCTGGTTTAGTCCTGGATTAGACCTGGTTTAGTCCTGGTTTAGACCTGGTTTAGACCTGGTTTAGTCCTGGTTTAGTCCTGGTTTAGACCTGGTTTAGACCTGGTTGAGTCCTGGTTTAGACCTGGTTTAGACCTGGTTTAGTCCTGGATTAGACCTGGTTTAGTCCTTGTTTAGACCTGGTTTAGTCCTGGTTTAGTCCTGGTTTAGTCCTGGTTTAGACCTGGTTTAGACCTGGTTTAGACCTGGTTTAGTCCTGGTTTAGACCTGGTTTAGACCTGGTTTAGACCTGGTTTAGTCCTGGATTAGACCTGGTTTAGTCCTGGTTTAGACCAGGTTTAGACCTGGTTTAGTCCTGGTTTAGTCCTGGTTTAGACCTGGTTTAGACCTGGTTTAGTCCTGGATTAGACCTGGTTTAGTCCTGGTTTAGACCTGGTTTAGTCCTGGTTTAGTCCTGGTTTAGACCTGGTTTAGACCTGGTTTAGACCTGGTTTAGACCTGGTTTAGTCCTGGATTAGACCTGGTTTAGTCCTGGTTTAGACCTGGATTAGACCTGGTTTAGTCCTTGTTTAGACCTGGTTTAGACCTGGTTTAGTCCTGGTTTAGTCCTGGTTTAGACCTGGTTTAGACCTGGTTTAGTCCTGGATTAGACCTGGTTTAGTCCTGGTTTAGACCTGGTTTAGACCTGGTTTAGTCCTGGTTTAGACCTGGTTTAGTCCTGGTTTAGTCCTGGTTTAGACCTGGTTTAGACCTGGTTTAGGCCTGGTTTAGTCCTGGTTTAGTCCTGGTTTAGTCCTGGTTTAGACCTGGTTTAGACCTGGTTTAGACCTGGTTTAGTCCTGGTTTAGACCTGGTTTAGACCTGGTTTAGTCCTGGATTAGACCTGGTTTAGTCCTTGTTTAGACCTGGTTTAGTCCTGGTTTAGTCCTGGTTTAGTCCTGGTTTAGACCTGGTTTAGACCTGGTTTAGACCTGGTTTAGTCCTGGATTAGACCTGGTTTAGTCCTGGTTTAGACCAGGTTTAGACCTGGTTTAGTCCTGGTTTAGTCCTGGTTTAGACCTGGTTTAGACCTGGTTTAGTCCTGGATTAGACCTGGTTTAGTCCTGGTTTAGACCTGGTTTAGACCTGGTTTAGTCCTGGTTTAGACCTGGTTTAGACCTGGAATAGACCTGGTTTAGACCTGGTTTAGACCTGGTTTAGACCTGGTTTAGTCCTGGATTAGACCTGGTTTAGTCCTGGTTTAGACCTGGTTTAGTCCTTGTTTAGACCTGGTTTAGACCTGGTTTAGTCCTGGTTTAGTCCTGGTTTAGACCTGGTTTAGACCTGGTTTAGTCCTGGTTTAGACCTGGTTTAGACCTGGTTTAGACCTGGTTTAGTCCTGGTTTAGACCTGGTTTAGACCTGGTTTAGACCTGGTTTAGACCTGGTTTAGTCCTGGTTTAGACCTGGTTTAGACCTGGTTTAGACCTGGAATAGACCTGGTTTAGACCTGGTTTAGACCTGGTTTAGACCTGGTTTAGACCTGGTTTAGACCTGGTTTAGACCTGGTTTAGTCCTGGTTTAGACCTGGTTGAGTCCTGGTTTAGACCTGGTTTAGACCTGGTTTAGTCCTGGATTAGACCTGGTTTAGTCCTTGTTTAGACCTGGTTTAGTCCTGGTTTAGTCCTGGTTTAGTCCTGGTTTAGACCTGGTTTAGACCTGGTTTAGACCTGGTTTAGTCCTGGTTTAGACCTGGTTTAGACCTGGTTTAGACCTGGTTTAGTCCTGGTTTAGACCTGGTTTAGACCTGGTTTAGTCCTGGTTTAGTCCTGGTTTAGACCTGGTTTAGTCCTGGTTTAGACCTGGTTTAGACCTGGTTTAGTCCTGGTTTAGTCCTGGTTTAGACCTGGTTTAGTCCTGGTTTAGTCCTGGTTTAGGCCTGGTTTAGACCTGGTTTAGTCCTGGTTTAGTCCTGGTTTAGACCTGGTTTAGTCCTGGATTAGACCTGGTTTAGTCCTGGTTTAGACCAGGTTTAGACCTGGTTTAGTCCTGGTTTAGTCCTGGTTTAGACCTGGTTTAGACCTGGTTTAGTCCTGGATTAGACCTGGTTTAGTCCTGGTTTAGACCTGGTTTAGACCTGGTTTAGTCCTGGTTTAGTCCTGGTTTAGACCTGGTTTAGTCCTGGTTTAGACCTGGTTTAGACCTGGTTTAGTCCTGGTTTAGTCCTGGTTTAGACCTGGTTTAGTCCTGGTTTAGTCCTGGTTTAGGCCTGGTTTAGACCTGGTTTAGTCCTGGTTTAGTCCTGGTTTAGGCCTGGTTTAGACCTGGTTTAGTCCTGGTTTAGTCCTGGTTTAGGCCTGGTTTAGACCTGGTTTAGTCCTGGTTTAGTCCTGGTTTAGTCCTGGTTTAGTTCTGTCTCTGACAGAGGAAGGAAACAGAAGCTGAGGCTAAAAGCCTTTGGTATCGACTGAAATCTGATCCTGCTCAAGATCTGCATCAGACTGGATCCATCCTGTCAGCATCAACCCGGTCTAAACAAGGACTAAACCAGGACTAAACCAGGACTAAACCAGGTCTAAACCAGGTCTGTGTTGTTTCCTTGGCTCCGCCCCCTCTCCTCTCTCTCTCTCTCTCTCTCTCTCTCTGTCCTCAGTTCTTTTCCTTGCGCAGCTCACTCGGCCACGAGTCTGCTCCACGCCACAAAACCAGGACTAACACCAGGTCTAACCCAGCAACCGGACCAGGACCAAGACCAGGACCAGGACCAGGACCAGGACCAGGACCAGGAACTAAACCAGACCCAGACCTGTTCTCCTCACTTCTCCTTTTCCTGGGATTACAAAAACCTTTCCTCCAGCAGCTCCTCGTTCCTCCGGAGCCATGTGGATTTCTTTACGTCGGAAAACCTGGCTGCACCTGGACAGCTTCATGTCTCTGCCTTTTCTGGATTTAATTCTTCCTTTTTAATCATTTTACGCGGCAAAAGTTTGTCTGTAACAGTGAGCTTTTGTTGTTAGAAGTGTAAGACTTTTAGTTAAAGGGGAGTTTGTGCAAAGTTCATATAGAACCAGGGACTAAGCCTAAACTTTAATACAAGTTTATTTAAATAAGAAATAATAATATATTTATAGATTTGCTTAATAATAACAGTAAAAATAATAATAGTAATTTTTTGGTGTATTTCTTTACCAGCCTAGACCAAGAATAAAAAGGACTAAACCAGATTTTAAAAATAAAAATAAAAAATACAATAAGAACTTCACCAGGACTAAGTATTATTTAAATTTTCCAGATTTTCCAAAGTTAAAAACATTTTTGCATTTGTTGTTGTGGCAGTAGATCCATGAAACCAGCACTAAAACAGGAAACAAGGCTGCGTAAGGATTAAAAAAAATAAAATAAATGGCAATAAATAAAAAATAACAGAGGCTGAAACATAAATTTGCTTTGAAATTAATAAAAAAATGTTTATTTAATTTTTAGACTGAGGACAGAAAGTAATAAGAACCAAACCAGCACTGTTTAATAAAAAAATAAAATAAAATAAAATCTTATAAAGGAGCATTTTGTTCACAGATTAAACCAGGACTAGCAGGGTCTAGACCAAGACTAAACTGGGACTAAACCAGGGAGGAACTAGGACTACTTCCCAACTAAAAAACAAATACAATTTAACAAGTTTTGGAATATTTTGAGGATAAAAAGTGTGACGAGTTATATTTTTCTTTTAAAAATACAGACAATAAAAGCTTCAAAGACTGAGGAGAAAATCTGACGAATCTAACTCTAAACCAGAACTAAACCTGGACCAAACCTGGACCAAACCTGGACCAAACCTGGACTAAACCAGAAACAAGCCTAAATCAGGATTATACTGGGATTTTTCCAGGAAATAAACCAGGATTAAACCAGGATTTCTTCTTCCATTGAAAATAAAGAGACTTATCTCGGTTCAGACCTGGGAAGACCTGGACTTGGGATCTTTGTAGACCGGGTTTGGAGACATGTGACCTGAGGCTGAAGACCGATGGAGAGACCTGAGGAAGACCAGGCCAGTCCAGGACCAGGACCAGGACCAGGTGAGTCCCGAACACACAGCCCTGACAAACCAGGACTAAACCAGGACTAAACCAGGTCTAAACCAGGACTAAACCAGGTCTAAACCAGGACTAAACCAGGACTAAACCTGGACTAAACCAGGACTAAACCAGGACTAAACCTGGACTAAACCAGGTCTAAACCAGGTCTAAACCAGGACTAAACCAGGACTAAACCAGGACTAAACCAGGACTAAACCAGGACTAAACCAGGACTAAACCAGGACTTAACTAGGACTAAACCAGGACTTAACCTGGACTAAACCTGGACTAAACCAGGACTAAACCAGGACTAAACCAGGACTAAACCAAGACTAAACCAGGACTAAACCAGGACTAAACCAGGACTAAACCAGGACTTAACTAGGACTAAACCAGGACTAAACCAGGACTAAACCAGGACTAAACCAGGACTAAACCAGGACTAAACCAAGAACAAACCAGGACTAAACCAGGACTAAACCAGGACTAAACCAAGAACAAACCAGGACTAAACCAGGACTAAACCAAGAACAAACCAGGACTAAACCAGGACTAAACCAGGACTAAACCTGGACTAAACCAGGACTACACCAGGACTAAACCAGGACTAAACCAGGACCAAACCAGGACTAAACCTGGACTAAACCAGGACTAAACCAGGACCAAACCAGGACCAAACCAGGACTAAACCAGGACTAAACCAGGACTAAACCAGGACTAAACCAGGACCAAACCAGGACCAAACCAGGACCAAACCAGGACTAAACCAGGACCAAACCAGTGCCAAACCAGGACTAAACCAGAACTAAACCAGGACCAAACCAGGACCAAACCAGGACCAAACCAGGACTAAACCAGGAACAAACCAGGACTAAACCAGAACCAAACCAGGACTAAACCAGGACTAAACCAGGACCAAACCAGGACCAAACCAGGACCAAACCAGGACTAAACCAGGACTAAGCCAGGACTAAACCAGGACTAAACCAGGACCAAACCAGGACTAAACCAGGACCAAACCAGTGCCAAACCAGGACTAAACCAGGACTAAACCTGAACCAAACCAGGACCAAACCAGGACCAAACCAGGACTAAACCAGGAACAAACCAGGACTAAACCAGGACCAAACCAGGACCAAACCAGGACTAAACCAGGACCAAACCAGGACTAAACCAGGAACAAACCAGGACTAAACCAGGACCAAACCAGGACCAAACCAGGACCAAACCAGGACTAAACCAGGTCTAAACCAGGACTAAACCTGAACCAAACCAGGACCAAACCAGAACCAAACCAGGACTAAACCAGGACTAAACCAGGACCAAACCAGGACCAAACCAGGACCAAACCAGGACTAAACCAGGACTAAGCCAGGACTAAACCAGGACTAAACCAGGACCAAACCAGGACTAAACCAGGACCAAACCAGTGCCAAACCAGGACTAAACCAGGACTAAACCTGAACCAAACCAGGACCAAACCAGGACCAAATCAGGACTAAACCAGGAACAAACCAGGACTAAACCAGGACCAAACCAGGACCAAAACAGGACTAAACCAGGACCAAACCAGGACTAAACCAGGAACAAACCAGGACTAAACCAGGACCAAACCAGGACCAAACCAGGACCAAACCAGGACTAAACCAGGTCTAAACCAGGACTAAACCTGAACCAAACCAGGACCAAACCAGGACCAAACCAGGACTAAACCAGGACCAAACCAGGACCAAACCAGGACCAAACCAGGACTAAACCAGGTCTAAACCAGGACTAAACCTGAACCAAACCAGGACCAAACCAGGACCAAACCAGGACTAAACCAGGACCAAACCAGGACCAAACCAGGACTAAACCAGGACTAAACCAGGACTAAACCAGGACTAAACCAGGACCAAACCAGGACCAAACCAGGACCAAACCAGGACTAAACCAGGACCAAATCAGTGCCAAACCAGGACTAAACCAGAACTAAACCAGGACCAAACCAGGACCAAACCAGGACCAAACCAGGACTAAACCAGGAACAAACCAGGACTAAACCAGAACCAAACCAGGACTAAACCAGGACTAAACCAGGACCAAACCAGGACCAAACCAGGACCAAACCAGGACTAAACCAGGACTAAGCCAGGACTAAACCAGGACTAAACCAGGACCAAACCAGGACTAAACCAGGACCAAACCAGTGCCAAACCAGGACTAAACCAGGACTAAACCTGAACCAAACCAGGACCAAACCAGGACCAAACCAGGACTAAACCAGGAACAAACCAGGACTAAACCAGGACCAAACCAGGACCAAACCAGGACTAAACCAGGACCAAACCAGGACTAAACCAGGAACAAACCAGGACTAAACCAGGACCAAACCAGGACCAAACCAGGACCAAACCAGGACTAAACCAGGTCTAAACCAGGACTAAACCTGAACCAAACCAGGACCAAACCAGGACCAAACCAGGACTAAACAAGGACTAAACCAGGACCAAACCAGGACTTTGTTGTCAGTAAATGTGTGTCAGGTTTAGCTGCGTGGCTTTAAACAGAGTCTGAGTCAGAGTTTAATCTAATCAAATGCAAACAGGACCGGGTCTTGGTCTGGTTCACACAGACCTGTGGACCACGTCAGACCTGCTCCAGGTTCAGCAAACTCAGACCACAGCAGAGAGGGGCTGCTGTTTTCAGAGCGGGACGTCCCATTGGCTGCTGGTCTACACCGCTCCTCAACACTGATTTAAAGGGAAATATGTAACTCTGATTGTTTCTTCTCTGTTGTGGTCACATTTTTCTCTACGGAGCGCCCCCTACATTCAGAAATAAAGCACCCAGGAGACCAGCTGACCCCTGTGTGACCCCTGTGTGACCCCTGTGTGACCCCCGTGTGACCCCTGACTCGGCCTGGCTCTGGTTTTCTTCTCCTCATCTCCGTAAAAACGTCTCCTCTGTCTTTTATGACCAACATCTGAGAAATAAACCTCTGTGTGTCTTGTTGTTGTTGTTGTGGCTGAACCGGGACCAGACCTGACACCAGGTCGGTGCTCCCATTCTTACAAGGCTGGATTTTTACCAAGATACACCAGGGGGCGCTGCAGGGGGCTTTATTCGTCCTGCAACAACTTCTCCAAAAGTAGTTTTCTCACTATGGGATTTGTTCTGTGCATGCGCTAACCCAATGTCCACAGAAAATACAGAAAAAACAATGAACTGTAAATTACTTTTGCTTAAATCTAACACAAATTGTGATTTTAAAATGTAAATGTGTTACATATTAATAGGTACCCACATTTAAATTAACTTTAATTAACTTTATAAAACATACACTAATGATGCTTTTGTGGTAGACAGTGTCAGACAGGCCTGATGATGACGATGATGAAGTCACAGTTTAAGCATCAGAGTCGCACTGATGTGGTTTATTAAATGTAAATGGAAGCCCGAAGTGTGATTTTTCTTTCTTTATTTTTTTTTTTACATTTGCAGTATTTTCAGGGCTGCACCATGGAAAATATTTTCAAGCTTAAAGACTTAACAGAAAGTTAATACAGAGTCACCAAAGCCGTGAGCGGCGACTGAGAAAACAAGCTAACATTTATTAGTTTCCTGCTGCATGCCCTGGACCTCACTATGATCCTGCAGATGAGCTCATGGACTAAAGCCTGGGCCTCACCGACCCAACGCCCGTCCGCTGTCAGCAGAGGCGACTGCTGCAGACCCACGACCCAGCAGTGCCATGTGCAAAACGTAATAACTATTTACAACAGCAGGCGGCGCTAGTCACTAAACTCTGCAGTTATTTAAACTCTAGTAAATAAAACTCCGCAACACACACAAGTTTAACTCAGGTATTTATCTGTCAATAATAATTATAGGCACTAGATTAAACTCTGATCACAGTAATGAATAAAAGAGACTGGATTATTGCAGCTGTTTGCCTAAAGGCTAAAGCTAAGGTAAGCTAACTGCAGCACATTAGCACGAGGCTAAAGCTAAGGTAAGCTAACTGCAGCACATTAGCACGAGGCTAAAGCTAAGGTAAGCTAACATTAGCGTCACAGGTGTGGAAACATAATGAAGTAGTTGTAGACCAGAAAGTTTCTTATATTTTGACGTTAAACTCGAGCTGTTTGACAAACACAGGACACAGCCAATCAGAGCTGAGCACGAGGCCTGACACAGATTCAACATCTTCACTCAGAACTGTGTCCAACTGTGTCCAACTGCGTCCAACTGTGTCCAACTGTGTCCAACTGCGTCCAACTGTGTCCAACTGTGTCCAACTGCGTCCAACTGTGTCCAACTGCGTCCAACTGTGTCCAACTGCGTCCAACTGTGTCCAACTGTGTCCAACTGCGTCCAACTGTGTCCAACTGCGTCCAACTGTGTCCAACTGTGTCCAACTGCGTCCAACTGTGTCCAACTGCGTCCAACTGTGTCCAACTGTGTCCAACTGCGTCCGATGGTGCAGAACTCACCAAACAGACTCACGACTGTGCCCAACGGCCGATGAGCGCCCCGGTTTGTCCCGGCCGTGACAGTCCTGACACATGTTGCTGTCCGTCCTGGGACAGGATCTCTCCTTCAGTATGGGCTTCATAAGGTTTCTGCTTTTTTTCTCGCAGCTGGGTTTTTTAGGAGTTTTTCCTCAAGAGAAGGAGGGTCTGAGGACAAGAGTGCCCTGGGTCTGTTTAGTTTAGTGTAGTTGATTGTGAAGTCTTTTTATGTGACTGTTGTTGTGATACTTAGACATAAAAACTAAATTAAATTGAATAGTTTTCATTTCCAGTTTTAGACGTTTTGCTTTGTGAATCTGAGCATTGTTACAACAAGTTACTTTGTCCTCTTTGAAGGAAGCTAATAGAAAACCCTACAGGGAGAGTCTGTTTCTCAAACCAGGAATCTTCTAGTTCAGGGGTAAATGCTTTATCCACTGAGCCACAAAGCCCTTATCGCTCACAGTTATATCTCTTACTGACCCCTTGTGGCTGGAGTTAGTATCTTTGGCATCTGATTACTAACCTTTCCTATAGTTCTGCGTTCTGTTGCTGAAGACAGACCAACAGACCAACAAACCCACAGCCATGTAGCCTCTTCTGCAGCGCTACAACCTGAGCTAAACCTGAACTAAACCAGGTCTAAACCAGGTCTAAACCAGGACTAAAGCACTCCTCCGTGTCTCTAACCTGCTCCGGCTCGGTCTGTTAATTATCTGAGCGAGAGTCGTGGGAGAAATCCTCCCCAAACACAAACTGGCCTGGGTTTCTCTGCCCACATCTCCATCGCAGACCGGGCCAGAGGGGAGACGGAGGGAGGAGGGCGGCACAAGTACTCCTGTCAAAATAGTTTACATGTTTTACTAGCTCTGACTGTAGTCCTGGTTCAGTCCTGGTTCAGTCCTGGTTCAGTTAAACCTTTATCTGTGGCTTCAAAAAGTCTGACTCCCTTCCTTGTCTAAATCTGTTAAAGGAACAGGCCACCGTTTTTCCACTTCGATGTCGACGCAGTGATATCTTCACTCCTAAATCTTTGGTGCCGACGCCAAAGTGCTCCTAAAGTGTTATTACGCCTTACATTATAGTACCCATTTTTATCCACTTAGAAAATCGCCACTTTTCATTTTTGTGTAACTGTACTTGGGTCATGTAACTACTCACGTAACTGTATTTAAATCAGGAAAACGTGGAAGAGCTTGGTTGCTTCTAATTGAGCCACGTTTGGTTCCATAGGGATAAGCTTGGCAAAACTAAATGCTAACAAATTAGCGTCAGAGAGGTACGCATCAACTCAGCTAAGATCAGAGCAGAACATAGTTTAGTCTGGAAAAATTGTGGACTGTTCCTTTAAACTGAGGCCAGGTTTACTCTCGTTAGAAAGTAAGAAACTTTAGTCCTGGTTAGTCCCATTTTTAGCTCACAGTTTAACTCAGGTTTATTTCTGGTTTAGTTCTGTTAATTTTGTTAATTTAATTCTTGTTTTCCCTATTTTTTCTCGCCTTCCGATATATTTAAGGCTTCAGTAGCCCACCTCAGTCAAGCCTCTCCTACTTTCTTTTCAAAAGCAGGACAGTCTGGTTCCTCACTCAGAGAGAAGCGTTTCATTTGATTTGGAGCTGACCTATCATAGCCGTTTATCTGCAGCGCATCTTACCAATACAGAAGCAGAGCTAATGTAATACCTTCTCTGAGATGATTAACGGCGTTTAGGTCTTTCCTTCGTCTCCTGTTGGTTCTGCTGAAGTCCTCGTTGTTGTTCAGTCCTCTGTGGGATTTTTGTCTTCGTCCTGTTTCCATTTTAACAACAGTAAAGTCCCTCTGACGTCCCACGTATCCACCACATTCAAACAAACCCACTTTTTCTTTCATAAGTCTTTATACAACTGGCTTCTGCTGCTGTCCCCGTTCACAAATAAGGACAGAGCTGCTGACAATACACAGGATTCTGGGCTTTTATGGAAAAAAACAGCAAGAATCCATGTTTGTTTGGGTCAGCGGTGCACTGCTTTTGTCCCCAGTCTTCGTTTCTCTGATTGGTTCCTCTGCCTGTGATTGTTGCACCACAGAAACGAAACTTAATCAAAGAAAAAGTCCTCGATGTAGAGTTAACCACTGCTGCCAGTTCTGCCTTAGAACTTAACATTTAGATTTCAGACAAGATGTTTTTACCAGGAGTTGAACCATTTTTACCACCGGTTTGATGCAGCAACACATCTCGAAAAATACTGGGACAAAGGCGACAAAGGGCTACTGCTACTACTAGCTTTTTGTTGCCCCTGTCCTGACTTTTTTGAGATGTGTTGCTGCTGTAAAATTCAGAAGCAGCTTCCTGAATTGGTCAAATCTGCTTGCAGAAGTGTTAGTATCTGTTTTCCCTCAGCTCCTCTGACATGAATCCTTTGTCTCTCTGCAGACTGTTAAATAATTCAGGTTCTCCGCCTGGGACCATGGCCTTTGTGAGCCCCGCCTCCGTCTCTCTGCTCCTCCTCCTCCTCGTCCTCCTCCTGGACCCCGCCCGCTCCCGACTCTCCCTGCACCGTAAGCTCCGGCGTCATGCCCCGCGGCCACCACCGGGCGCCCAAACCCAACGTCACTCTGGCCGTGATCCTGCCGCACAGCAACACCAAGTACCCCTGGGCCTGGCCGCGGATCGGTCCCGCCGTGGACCGCGCCGTCCGCGACGTCAACGCCGACCCCGACCTGCTGCCCGGCCACCACCTCACCTACGTCTTCAAGTCCAGCCAAGACAAGCACGACATCTGCTCCGAGTCCATCGCCCCGTTGATGGCGGTCGACCTGAAGCTGGCCTACAACCCCTGGGCGTTTATCGGGCCCGGCTGCTCCTACACCGCCTCCCCCGTCGGACTGTTCACCACTCACTGGGACGTCCCGATGGTGACCGCCGGAGCTCCTGCCACGGCCTTCTACGGCGAGGTCTACCCTTCGATCACGAACACGGGGCCGACGCACAAGAAGCTGGGCAGGTTTGCGCTGCGGCTGTGCGAGCGTTTCGGGTGGAAGGAGCACTTAATGCTGGTGTTCAGCGACACCAAAGTGGACGACCGGCCGTGTTACTTCGCCATCGAGGGGCTGTACTTGGAGATGAAGAGCTTCAATATAACGCTGAATGAGCTGGTGTTTGAGGAAAACAAACTGCCCATAAACTACTCAAACATCCTCGCCCAAATCCAGAACGAGGCTCGAGGTAAGACAGGTTTACTTTATTTCTTTAAGAGCTGGTAAAATGTGTTTTATTTGGTGTGCTTTGGTTTGTCTAAAGTTAGAGGAAAAAGAAGCATGGGGGATGTTCAAAGATGGCCGCCGCTGTTTGAACTTGTAGCTCATTTGTTGGAATAATCCTGGTTTACTTTTCATAGAGCTGTCAAACGTGTCTCGTTGGACGCTTGAACATTTTGAAGTCAGACGCTTTATTCGCGCGTCCAATTCGCTCTGTTCGCCATGAAGTCGCGTCATGGGTGGAGTCTGTGCCAGGGTAATGGCCGCTGTTTCAGGGCTAGTTCCAACTGAGGCCGTGCCTGGTTTGCTCACCTGTGTCCCGGGTCGGTGCGAGGACATGTCCCCAGGACCTGCTGCTGTTTTTAGGCACTCAACACCAGCAGCAGAGCGGAGACATGGAGGAGTTTTTTCTTGTTTAATAGCGGTCTCTAGTGGTTTTAGCGGGTTATAGGCTAGCACTCAGTACACAGACTCTGTTTTCCCTGTTGTTTTGGAGAGAGCAGTAACTGTTAATCTAACGAGCTCAGCTGAGCTCACGCTAAAGTTAGGGTCCCTTTTATGTCTTGTTACTGTCTTTTTGACTGCTGTCTTCATAAAAGTTTATAGCTCCAGGTTCACAGTGACAGCCTCGATGAGTCCACTGTGATTGTTTTGATGGATCTCCACTTCCTACGTCCTCCCACGTCACTGCAGGAGCTAGATCCTGATTGGTTAACGTGCCGCGAATATTTGCCAAAGTTCAGATTTTTCAACTCAGGCGTCAGACGCTCGTTTTGCTCCGCAGTATTCACGCGTCAAAGCCTGATTCGCGCCGCAGGACGTCCAGACGCACGTTTACATAGACTTAACATATAAACCAGACGCGTCCGGTGTGAACGCAGCATTATGCTAGGGTGATAATATTTGACAAAGATATTTATTCAAATGTTTATTAATTAAATTAAATTCATTTTAGAATTTCAGCATCACAACTGAAAAAAACAAAAAAAACAAAAAAAACAACAACAACTACATTTTCTGTCTGGATTAAAACCTCCCTCTCTTCCTTTAAGTCCCATTGACTCCCATTAAAACCACTTATTTTCCCTCTGCTGCCGCTTCAATACAGAAATGTTAAATCCTGTTAATTCCTCTGTAACTCTGTCAGTCAGAGGCTAAAAAATACACAAACAAAAACATCACCACCAGATCCACCATTTTCTCAGTGCATTGTGGGAAATAATTCCTTAAATTCCATTGGATAACAGTGAGTGTAGCCCCGCCTCTTAGGGCTTTAAGAGGAAGAACCTGAGTCTCAGACCAAAGTAAAAATGGATTAAATCAGAGTTAGGGCGAATCAGAGACCTGCATGCACAAACAAAAACACTTTGAATCTTTAAATAGGAAATAATTTATCTTTTATTTACAAATCTGTAGAATTATGTAAACAAACTGCATTTAGAGTTAAAAATATTAAAATGAATTCACTTTGCTCTCTGTGATGAGGACAGAGGTTAATGATTTTTCTTCATGTTTTATATTTTTAAATGTGACCCAAGGATCTAAAAGGACTTTAAGAGGAAGAATGAATTTTTTTTTTTTTAACGAGACTCGATGGTTAAAATGCCGTTAAACACAAACCCGAGTCTGGATTTTTGCTCTGAAACTCAGTCAGAAAGCTCATTATCTGAGCTGACGATACCATGAAGGCGACTCCTTTGTAAATGCAACACAGCACAAGACAAGAAAGAGGCAAAGTTCTCTTTCAATTTATGATCTGTTGTTGTTGTCGTGGGCCTCCGAGTTTGATTTCTGAGCTTAGTTTCTCAGAAGTCTCTCTGAACATTGCATTAAAATGGATGACAGCTATAACCCTGGCTGTAACTGTACCCAGAGACTCTGTACGTTTATTTACTTTTATGGAGAATATCAACATTTACAGCGCTGTAATATGTTTTCTCCACTTTATAGTCCCACACTGATCAGGCACAACACTCTGAGCACTGACAGTGAAGAGAAAAACACAGATTCTCTCTTTGCCTTAGCTCCTGTTAGTGGTGGGATATACAGCATCTGGCAGCAGGACAACATTTTTTCCTTAAAGTTGATGAGTTAAAAGTATGAAAAATGGAGAAATGTAAGGATTTAAGCTGTGTACACAAGTAGTCGAGTATCTTACAAAACAAATACCCCTAACAGTTGTTTTAAAGTAATATTTTAAAACAAGTATACAACTGTAATTAATTTCAAATGTTTTTTATGTACTTAATGTTTTTAGGTGCTTAATATTTTCATTGACTTTTTATATTTTTGTATGTTTTATTTGTTTTTATGAACCAAAACCATGTGTCTGAAATAATAATAATAATAACAAAATAATAAATTGAAATTGAACTAAATATAGACAGCCTCTGGGGGCCCCCCTGTAGTACTTTCACGGACCCCCAGGGCCACTGATCTACACGAACCCGGCTGAGCGCTGTTGTAAACATGCCAGACCCATAGGTGGTAGCGTATTGCAAACCGTAAACCCACGTTAGCCAATCAGAGTGACTTTCTTTGTTGAAACATGGTGCCAGATTTGTTTTTTGTTTGTCTTTTTTAATTTAATGGATCCAGATTTAGCTGCAGCAATGTTGATGCTATTCTTACAGTGGACCCCACACTACATCATTTACATCAAGATTTCTTGACCAAATAATTTTTGGCAACAAAAAAGAAAAGAAACATTTGAACAGCAGATCATACATGTAGAAAAAATAAAGATAAAAATTCTGTACAATATTAATTCATGTCCTATATTGTTACCTCATCCCTTGTGTATCGCTCATTAATTATCACCATCTAAGGCAGGGGCGTCCAAACTTTTTCCAGTGAGGGCCAGATCTAGAGATGTGCAAATCTTCAAGGGCCAACAGTCTCTCCTGATGCTTTCTAAAAACTGAACGCATGTACAGAATAAATAAAATGTTCATTGTTTTATAAGGATTTTGTTTTCAAAAGCCAAATAATTATGCATGCTCACTTTATTTTCTTGCTTTCTGCGCTTTATTCTGTATAAGAGCCACCTAAACAAGCGAATTTCTCTACTGTGAGATTAATAAAGTTCAGTTTAATCTAATTCACAAAAAAATAACATCTCTGAACATAAAAACTGCAACTGCAATTATTTTTTGACACTAATTTGAAAATACAACACAGAGAGTATTAGATGAGATGCATAAATGTACAGACAAAGCGACAGAAACACTACGAAAGTGCTGGAGGGCCATAAGTAATGCATTTTGTCATAGAAGCTGAGGGCCATATGAAATCTCAGACCGTGCCACAAATGGCCCCCGGGCCGCACTTTGGACACGTCTGATCTAAGGGATTTTACAACGTCTCACATTTCATGAAGTGCTGTTGTAACAATCTTTTAAAAACAATTTTACTTTCCTTGTATATAATATCTTTAGGCATTGTATTTTACAGTTGCATGGTACGGTACAGCTCTGTTCTTTCCTGTGCAATAGTTCCAGCTTTGACGGCGTGTCTGGTAAAATAGAAATGTCTATTTTGGCCGAAAGACACATTTTGAAACAAAACATTTGGTTTTCCAGTATAAACAATATTTCTGATGAATACTGTTAAAGAATAATTTAATCTGTCTTTAACCAATAGCCATCCCAACATTTTGTGCATTTTTCTTACCCTCGCAGTGCAGTGACGCCTCAGCACAATGCGAGCTGCTCTATTCTGAATTATTTGGAGTTTTTTTTATATTTTCAGTTGTTTCACGTTTGTGTGGACTGAAAAAGAGGTAGATTTGCTTCTAAAGGTAGTTTTAGTGTATGAAGTGAATAAAACATAAAAACACACCTCTGATTCATTCATTCATGCTCTGCACCGCTGCCGTCAACACTGGTCACATGGGACGTTAATGCATTATTTGTCACAGGCTGTGACCTTTGGGAACCTAAAACCCAGCTTTCCTATGTACACAGTCAAACAGGAGGACGGAGTTTCCCAACATCTTCACTTTGGTTGGAGTTTTCAGAAATAATATTTTTTGATGACACAATGCTGCATTTATGTGTGGATGAAAGGCCCAGACGCTTAAAAATATATTTGTTTTCCCAGATCCATGACTAAGTAGGGACCTTAAAGCAACAGGCCACCATTTTTCCAGACTAAACTACACTGTAAAAAAAAATCTGTAAATTTTACGGTAAAAAATTGGCAGCTGTGGTTGCCAGAATTCTACCGTAAAAACTACAAGAGGCCTTTATTTCATTTTACAGTATAATATTATCACAAATGTTGTTTTTACAGTTTTTGACTTGAGTTTTTATTATTATTTACTGCAAAATAAAGTTATTATCTTTCAAAAAAATTGATTAATGTATATTTTAGTTTGTGGCTTAACTTGTAATCAACATTTACTGTAAAATTTAAAGTTATTATCTTTTAAAAAGGTATTAAACTGTAATAAACACAGGACTCGATTTTTTTAACAGTGCTATACTGTATACATTACAAAAAATAAAACTAAAAAATACAATTTTGCCTTATTTTTAATATTACAGTTAATTACCGTAACCAAAACAGTATTTTACCGATATATCAACTACGGTCTTTTACTGTTGAGATTTTACAGATTTTTACCTTGAAATCTACAGATATTTTTTACAGTGTATGTTCTTCCCTGATCTTAGCTGAGTTGATGCGTACCTCTCTGGTCTTTGTGTGTGTCCTTTGCCTGGGGAGCGACGCTAATTTGTTAGCATCTAGCTTTGCCCAGCTTATCCCTATGGAACCAAACGTGGCTCAAGTTAGAAAAAAATGGGGGGAAAAAAATGGGAAGAAAATGGGTACTATAATGTAAGGCGTAACAACACTTTAGGAGCACTTCAGCGTCGGCGCAGTGATATCTTCACTCCTAAAAAATTCCCATTTTTATCTGCTTAGAAAATCGCCACTTTTCATTTTTGTGTAACTGTACTTGGGTCATGTAACTACTCACATAACTGTATTTAAATCGGGAAAATGTGGAAGAGCTTGGTTGCTTCTAACTTGAGCCGCGTTTGGTTCCATAGGGATAAGCTTGGCAAAGCTAAATGCTAACAAATTAGCGTCGCTCCCCAGGCAAAGGCACACAGGGCACAAAGACCAGAGAGGTACGCATCAACTCAGCTCAGATCAGGGAGGAACATAGTTTAGTCTGGAAAAACGGTGCCTGTTCCTTTAAGGCTCCCTGTTCCTCTCTCTGTCCTGTTCCTTTCCTGTTATAAAATCATCTCTTCCTCTAAAACAGACCTGCAGTAGTATTCTGTTTGAGTAAATGTATGCTAAGGTGCTGCCCTTCTCCAGAGCTGAAACCAGAAAGAGCTCCTGAGCGTTTCTAAAGCCCAGACACCGTCACCGGACTCGTTCTGATCATTTCAGCCTCAAACCTCCGTCGCTACGAAGCATCAGCTCGGAAATCTAGTCTGTTAGCATCATGTGGCTAACAGCGAGCTGCACTGGTGTCTGTGAAACCTCTGTTTACAACAAACTGGCAGTGAGAGCTCTTAATGCACTTTTATTTATGCAACGCCAAGTCCCACTATGATCCAGAAGGACAGGGCACCTTATGTGGTGAGGACTCCCACTCCAGCCTTGGACCAGTCCCAAGCCTGGATAAACGGAGCGGACAGACGGACCGTTCACTCTCACATTCATTCATTCATTCACTCTGGGACATTCAGAGTCTCCTGTACATGACTGTGTCTGGAGAGAACCCACAGTAACCACTCAGAGAGATCAGGAGTCAAACCCACAACCTCCTCCTCACTGAGAGAACAGGCTAACCACTCTGCAAGCTGCAAACCTGTGCAATGTTTATTATTTTGTGCAATAATTATTTTTGTGTAGCAATTTCCAAATTACGCTTTTTACTTCTGCTGTTTATGAAATCCATACTCACTGTACATATTTATTACAGTGTATTTAATCTGTTTTAGTTTATTTAGCTTAACTTGTTGTAGTTTAGTTTAGTTTTTTATTGAATCCTCTCTGGTCAGACGGTTTCTGAGACTCTGTGCTGTGTTTAACATCACAGGGACTAATACAGTTTTTTTTATTCTTATTTTCAGAATTTTAACCCTTTTTATGCCAGTCTATATAACAGCATCTACAGTTTTTTACCGTAAAAAACATAAAAATGAAATATGTTTAATGTTCTCATGGCAAAGCGGATTTTTATCTCAGAGATCACCAACAACATTTATCTTTAGGGATTATTTTTTCCTGTGTGATGTAGAATCTAAAAACAACTCCAATTAAAACTGGTGTTAACTTTTTGTTACTACAAAAAATCCCAAATCCATCAAAATAAATGTTGGTGATCAGACCCAAGGCTGCAATAACCCCCTCCCTAGAAAAATCCACTTTGCATTGACTTTTACAAAAAAAAATAAAAAATAAAATAAAATAATAAATAAGAAAAATAAGAAAAAAAAAATAAAATAAAAATAATAATTAAATATTTGGTATTTATGATCAGGGCACAAGTTGATTAAAAGATTTATGCAAAAAAAAAAAGAAGAAAAAAAATGAATATATAACAGTGCTGTAACGATACAGTAACTGTATCGATGTATCGTTTTTTTTTTTTCCTATGATACAACTACATCGATACACATGACCTTGTATTGAATCGTATCGTTTTCTAGGAAGCAAATATCAACACACATGAAGTGTTGATCGATAATATCAGAAATATCGAAATTAGAAATTTGTATGTTAAAATAAAACCAGATATGGCTTTTTTGGGGATAAATTTTGTGTTTTTACTTAAATAAAATGTTATATTTATCTTCTTCTTCTTCTTCTTCTTCCCTCTCTGTCTGCTGGACATAATCAACCCCGGCCACGGTGCTACATTTGAGAGTAAACTTTTATGATTTTTGGGAAAAAGTTGCTGTATTGATTATCGATACGAAGGTGTTGAATCGTATCGAAACACTTCTAATCGATACATATCGTATCGTTACAAAAACGTATCGTTACACCCCTCATGAATAATATTTTTATGATGTTTTGTGCTCAGGACACTTTTGTCTCTGAACAGCAGCAGTGTCTCAGATTTAGTCAGTAAACATGAAGTAATATTAGATTTGTGTTTAGAAAATCAACATTAGTGATAAAACACACAGCTGAGAGGAGAAAATGGAAGAACCACTGCAGCGACATCAACAAATTAAAATCTGAAAATGACACTTTTGCCCTCAGTGGAACACAAACAGGGTTAAACCAAAACAAACCCAGGACAAATCCAGGACTAGACATGAGCACAGAGACCAGGCCTAAACCCGGACCACGCTCAGGTCGAGGGGGCCCTGCAGCGGAGTGCGTTCTTGGCTCAGACCCGGTTCCTCCTGAAGCTGTGTGTGGACTCGCTCCTGTGTTTTCTCTGCTAATGGACTGAACTGCTGCATGATTTATTTACACACTGTTTGTTGTTCTCATTGAGCTCAGGCCAAAGACATTATACTCACCAAGAGAAAAAAATATAAGTGCATAGTTAAAAACGTCCGGTGGGACCCAGAGCTGGCTCAGAGAACGGCTCTCAAACGTCTCACATAACTTCATGATGAACGACCGGAGCGGGGGATGAATACATGAATCAAGATCATAACTTTGGGAATATTTTGGTTTTAAATAAAAAAATGTCAGTGTAGTCTGGAGAAGGGTTTTTGTAGCACACATTAGGCTCCCCTCCAGTCCTGCTACAAGGCTGATCCACTGGTCCTGGTTTAGTCCTGGTTTAGTCTTGGTTTAGAGCTGGTTTAGACCTGGTTTAGAGCTGGTTTAGACCTGGTTTAGACCTGGTTTAGACCTGGTTTAGACCTGGTTTAGTCCTGGTTTAGTCCTGGTTTAGAGCTGGTTTAGACCTGGTTTAGACCTGGTTTAGACCTGGTTTAGTCCGGGTTTAGTCCTGGTTTAGTCCTGGTTTAGACCTGGTTTAGACCTGGTTTAGTCCTAGTTTAGACCTGGTTTAGAGCTGGTTTAGTCCTGGTTTAGACCTGGTTTAGACCTGGTTTAGTCCTGGTTTAGTCCTGGTTTAGACCTGGTTTAGTCCTGGTTTAGTCCTGGTTTAGTCCTGGTTTAGACCTGGTTTAGACTTGGTTTAGAGCTGGTTTAGTCCTGGTTTAGACCTGGTTTAGACCTGGTTTAGTCCTGGTTTAGTCCTGGTTTAGAGCTGGTTTAGTCCTGGTTTAGAGCTGGTTTAGTCCTAGTTTAGTCCTGGTTTAGTCCTTGTTTAGACCTGGTTTAGACCTGGTTTAGTCCTTGTTTCGACCTGGTTTAGTCCTAGTTTAGTCCTGGTTTAGAACTGGTTTAGTCCTTGTTTCGACCTGGTTTAGTCCTAGTTTAGTCCTGGTTTAGAGCTGGTTTAGTCCTGGTTTAGACCTGGTTTAGTCCTGGTTTAATCCTGGTTTAGAGCTGGTTTAGTCCTGGTTTAGACCTGGTTTAATCCTAGTTTAGTCCTGGTTTAGTCCTGGTTTAGACCTGGTTTAGTCCTGGTTTAGACCTGGTTTAGTCCTGGCTTAGTCCTGGTTTAGTCCTGGTTTAGTCCTGGTTTAGTCCTGGTTTAGTCCTGGTTTAGACCTGGTTTAGTCCTGGTTTAGTCCTGGTTTAGTCCTGGTTTAGACCTGGTTTAGTCCTGGTTTAGACCTGGTTTAGTCCTGGCTTAGTCCTGGTTTAGTCCTGGTTTAGACCTGGTTTAGTCCTGGTTTAGTCCTGGTTTAGTCCTGGTTTAAACCTGGTTTTGTCCTGGTTTAGTCCTGGTATAGACCTGGTTTAGTCCTGGTTTAGACCTGTTTTAGTCCTGGTTTAGACCTGGTTTAGACCTGGTTTAGTCCTGGTTTAGTCCTGGTTTAGACCTGGTTTAGACCTGGTTTAGTCCTGGTTTAGACCTGGTTTAGTCCTGGCTTAATACTGGTTTAGTCCTGGTTTAGACCTGGTTTAGTCCTGGTTTAAACCTGGTTTAGTCCTGGTTTAGTCCTGGTTTAGACCTGGTTTAGTCCTGGTTTAAACCTGGTTTAGTCCTGGTTTAGTCCTGGTTTAGACCTGGTTTAGTCCTGGTTTAGTCCTAGTTTAGAACTGGTTTAGCCCTGGTTTAGTCCTGGTTTAGGCCTGGTTTAGTCCTGGTTTAGTCCTTGTTTAGTCCTGGTTTAGACCTGGTTTAGTCCTGGTTTAGTCCTGGTTTAGTCCTGGTTTAGACCTGGTTTAGTCCTGGTTTAGTCCTGGTTTAGTCCTGGTTTAGACCTGGTTTAGTCCTGGTTTAGACCTGGTTTAGTCCTGGCTTAGTCCTGGTTTAGTCCTGGTTTAGACCTGGTTTAGTCCTGGTTTAGTCCTGGTTTAGTCCTGGTTTAAACCTGGTTTAGTCCTGGTTTAGTCCTGGTATAGACCTGGTTTAGTCCTGGTTTAGACCTGGTTTAGTCCTGGTTTAGTCTTGGTTTAGACCTGGTTTAGACCTGGTTTAGTCCTGGTTTAGACCTGGTTTAGACCTGGTTTAGTCCTGGTTTAGACCTGGTTTAGTCCTGGCTTAGTACTGGTTTAGTCCTGGTTTAGACCTGGTTTAGTCCTGGTTTAAACCTGGTTTAGTCCTGGTTTAGTCCTGGTTTAGACCTGGTTTAGTCCTGGTTTAGTCCTGGTTTAGTCCTGGTTTAGACCTGGTTTAGTCCTGGTTTAAACCTGGTTTAGTCCTGGTTTAGTCCTGGTTTAGACCTGGTTTAGTCCTGGTTTAGTCCTGGTTTAGTCCTGGTTTAGTCCTAGTTTAGAACTGGTTTAGCCCTGGTTTAGTCCTGGTTTAGCCCTGGTTTAGTCCTGGTTTAGTCCTTGTTTAGTCCTGGTTTAGACCTGGTTTAGTCCTGGTTTAGTCCTGGTTTAGTCCTGGTTTAGACCTGGTTTAGTCCTGGTTTAGTCCTGGTTTAGTCCTGGTTTAGACCTGGTTTAGTCCTGGCTTAGTCCTGGTTTAGTCCTGGTTTAGACCTGGTTTAGTCCTGGTTTAGTCCTGGTTTAGTCCTGGTTTAAACCTGGTTTAGTCCTGGTTTAGTCCTGGTATAGACCTGGTTTAGTCCTGGTTTAGACCTGGTTTAGTCCTGGTTTAGTCTTGGTTTAGTCCTGGTTTAGACCTGGTTTAGACCTGGTTTAGTCCTGGTTTAGTCCTGGTTTAGACCTGGTTTAGACCTGGTTTAGTCCTGGTTTAGACCTGGTTTAGTCCTGGCTTAGTACTGGTTTAGTCCTGGTTTAGACCTGGTTTAGTCCTGGTTTAGACCTGGTTTAGTCCTGGTTTAGACCTGGTTTAGTCCTGGTTTAGTCCTGGTTTAGACCTGGTTTAGTCCTGGTTTAAACCTGGTTTAGTCCTGGTTTAGTCCTGGTTTAGTCCTGGTTTAGACCTGGTTTAGTCCTGGTTTAGAACTGGTTTAGCCCTGGTTTAGACCTGGTTTAGTCCTGGTTTAAACCTGGTTTAGTCCTGGTTTAGACCTGGTTTAGTCCTGGTTTAGTCCTGGTTTAGACCTGGTTTAGTCCTGGTTTAAACCTGGTTTAGTCCTGGTTTAGTCCTGGTTTAGTCCTGGTTTAGTCCTGGTTTAGTCCTGGTTTAGAACTGGTTTAGTCCTGGTTTAGACCTGGTTTAGCCCTGGTTTAGTCCTGGTTTAGTCCTTGTTTAGTCCTGGTTTAGACCTGGTTTAGTCCTGGTTTAGTCCTGGTTTAGTCCTGGTTTAGTCCTGGTTTAGACCTGGTTTAGTCCTGGTTTAGACCTGGTTTAGTCCTGGCTTAGTCCTGGTTTAGTCCTGGTTTAAACCTGGTTTAGTCCTAGTTTAGACCTGGTTTAGTCCTGGTTTAGTCCTGGTTTAGCCCTGGTTTAGTCCTGGTTTAGTCTTTTGTCTTTTCTTTTCTTTATTGTCTTGGTTCCAGTTTGTGTAGTTTTCAGCCTGGAGAGCGTTCAGTGCTGGAGTCAGAGACAGCTCCTCTCCTGTAGCGCTGTAGGAGACACTCAAAGATGCTTTACATAATAATTACATCATTCATTCATTCATTCATTCATTCACTCCCCACACTCGGAGGTGGTGAGTTACTTCTGTAGCCACAGCTGGGGCAGACTGAAGGAACCGTGGCTGCCATTTTGTGCCAACGGCCTTCGACCTCCACCAAACACAGCCGCACTGACGCTGACACACAGCCAAACAGCTGCTGGGTTAGTGAGCAAGTTTCTCTACCTACTGAGCTACTGCTGCCACAATCTCACCTCTCTCTCCTCTTTTCTCTCCTCTCCTTTCCTTTCTTTCCTCTCCTCTCCTCTCTCCTCCTCTCCTCTCCTCCTCTCTCTCCTCCTCTCTCTCCTCTCCTCCTCTCCTCCTCTCTCTCCTCTCTCCTCTTCTCTCTCCTCTCTCCTCCTCTCCTCTCCTCTCCTCTCTCCTCTCCTCTCTCCTCTCTCTTTTCCTCTCTCCTCTCCTCTCTCCTCCTCTCCTCTCCTCCTCTCTCTCCTCCTCTCTCTCCTCTCCTCCTCTCCTCCTCTCTCTCCTCTCTCCTCTTCTCTCTCCTCTCTCCTCCTCTCCTCCTCTCTCTCCTCCTCTCTCTCCTCTCCTCTCTCACCTCTCATCTCTCTCCTCTCTCTCCTCTCTCTCCTCTCTCTTTTCCTCTCTCCTCTCCTCTCTCCTCCTCTCCTCTCCTCCTCTCTCTCCTCCTCTCTCTCCTCTCTCCTCTTCTCTCTCCTCTCTCCTCCTCTCCTCCTCTCTCTCCTCCTCTCTCTCCTCTCCTCTCTCACCTCTCATCTCTCTCCTCTCTCTCCTCTCTCTCCTCTCTCTCCTTTTCTCTCCTCTCCTCTCTTCTCTCCTCTCCTCCTCTCTCTCCTCCTCTCTCTCCTCTCTCCTCTCTTCTCTCCTCTCTCCTCTCCTCCTCTCTCTCCTCTCCTCCTCTCTCTATTATTGAGAGAAGTTTCAGAATGAAAAGATTAAAAATGTTTTCTTATCCTCTTGGAAATAAATTTGAATATAAATAACGAGGAGTTTAAACGTCCCATTGTGTGATAATGAAGTCTGTGTTTGTTTTTTCACATCCATGAACCCAACATTAACCAATTTTCCTCAAATAAAAAACATACTCTCACTTTAAAAGTTATTCAGGAAGGCCAGAGTAAAAATAACCCATGGTAGCATTTTAAAATATTGGAAACAGATTTAAATGACGATCTGAAATTAAAGAATCTCTCTGAGTAATTTTTCCTGGCGGCGCTTCTGCTGAGTCTGACTAAACTCTTCCACATAAACCCAGGCCGAGGTGAGTTCCTGAAAAGCTGAAGTTTACGAGCCTCAATAAAACATTAGTGTCCTTATCTGCGGAGCTGCGTGACCTCTGCACCGTGACCTTTGCACTCAGAACAAACACTTCACAGAGCCGAGAGTGAAGTGTGTGCCGCGCTCTGTGTTTCCTCAGCTGCACAGCCTCTGTTCGTTTGTTGTGTGTCTGACCTCTTTCACAACACTCGTCATTAACGAGGCTCATGGCATTCACAGAGTTTCACAACATCACGTCCTTCAGCCGCAGACAGAGGCACAGAACGATGACAAACTTTGGCTTTAGTAACATTTTTTTTTTAGCTTTTTGAGCACATTTTCTATTACACACAGTTATAATCGAGTAAATGTTTTAAATCTATGAAAGAGTGCGTATTTTCAGGACTATAAGTGGCTCTGGAGTATAAGTGGCACAAGCCAAAAAATGCATAATGAAGAAGAAAAAAAAACATATATAAGTCGCACTGGACTATAAGTCACATTTTTGGGGGAAATTTATTTTACAAAATCGACACCAAGAACAGACATTTCATGTTGAAAGGCAAGTTATAGTAATAATAGAATAGAGAACAACAGCTGAATAGGTGTGCGCTATGCTAACGTAACACATTGATGGTTATTCAGCTACATGAAGCATAAACAACGAACTGAATAGGTGTCTCGTATGTTAACGTAATATATTAACAGTTATTCACATAACTATAGCATAAAGAACATAATATAACAAGTTCACCAAACTCACCATCTCACTCCTAATCGCTAAATCCTTTAAATTCTTCATCCTCGGTGTCGCTTCTGAACAACTCCGCCAACTCCGGAGGTAGGCGAAGCGCCGCTTCCTCCTCTGCGTGGCTGTCGTCAGACTCAGCATCAGTTCCATTTCCAATTATTCCACTCTTTCTCAGTTGTCTTTATAGCCTAAGTTGTTAGTGGTAATGTTTACATTTTAAATTGTCAGTGGTACAGGTGCAGCAGATGCTGGTACACAAGCCTAGAGCGCCCTCTAACCAACACCTGAAATATTTTAATATATAAGTCGCACCTGAGTATACGTCGCACCCCGAGCCAGACGATGGAAAAAAGTGTGACTTATAGTCCAGAAAATACGGTATTTCCTTTTCTTACACCGTCACTAACAAGGTTCCAGGTCAGGTGCCCGCGAGGGATATTTATAAATAGTGACTACTGCAGTGTTTTAGTCATAATTTCTTTTTTCAGGTTTAATTACAAGATTATTTTTTATAAATATTATCATTAATGCAACGCAAATAATCATACAATCCTAGTGTCATTTGAAATGCGTGCCACGACTTTAATATAAAGGATTATTTTGCACGAGTAGCCCTCAGTACAAATTCCCATCTTTTGGTTTGTCCTCAAACCCAGAAAGGTTGGAGACCCCTGTTCTAGGTTATGGTAAAACATTTAAATGTCTCTGTAAGGAAATGTGTCCTCTGCGTTTGACTCGTCCTTCAGTGTCTCGGGCGCGAATGGGGGGGACGGGCAGTCGGGGGGGGTTGT